>BMAU01017960.1:845000-1304175 GCA_019973935.1 Trichonephila clavipes | reverse complement strand
ATTATGAGTCACAAAAGAACCAGTAGCCATTTTTATAAATAACTTTCTTTATTTGGATATCTTTCCCAAATAGAATCAAAGACTTATTAACAAATTCGACTACTAATATTATGAGGTTTTAAAGATAATATCCTTTAAATTAGCTCAATGAATTAATGATCCAATTAATTAATTTATTAAATAACGATCACGCAGAAATTACCACGATAAGAGATCCCAGAATTATATTTAATAATGTTCTTGTTGAACATTTAACTTTAATCTGACTCTTAAAACTTGAGTGAGACTTTAAATTCAAAATAATAATTACCACTCGGAATCTCAATTCTTCATGAGGTTAATTTATCTTCAACAACAATATTTCAATTCAAAATCACTATAACTCTATGTTTTAATATCTATCTCCTACTGCTCTAACTTTACTATTTCGTTTGACTTAAATACTGAATCTAATCTACATAACAAGGAATCCTGTCCGCTTTTTGGAGTTGATTGGAAATAGGTAGGGAATTAAATTTCCCTAAAAAGGTCGGTTCAGAAGGTTAGTGATAAAGTTCCGTATAGATTCGTCACACACTTAAAATTCAAATCAATATTTTATTTCACTGTAGAACAGTTATTTGTCGAAAATTAATTTTTCGTTTACACAATGTATTGCGTATAAATACTTCATATATATTTTGTACAATATTATGCAGCATTTAAAGATATTTGAAAATGTTTCTAATAAAATAACATTCCTATCTTTGACTGTCTGATTTACTTAGTACCTTTAAAAATGTTTGGAAATTTTTTTAGAAATGATTGTATAAAGTAATAAAATACTATTTCACTATTAAGTTAAAGAAATGAATCATATTAATATATAATTTTTAAGAAATATTTAATGTAATATGAACTTCACCTTTATATCTCGGCTACTAAATATTATGCATGGATATGCGACACTTAGATCACAAATTCAGGTTATTAATGCGAGTATGAACTATATTAAAAATTTACATTACAAATTCAATAATTTTTTTAATTGCCTTTGTATAAAGTGCTTATAACACGCTGAACAACTTGTTTTAAATAATTGTATAATATTAAGGAATATTTCATCAGAAAAAATGCTATAATTTTCACAAATTCAATTCAATTTCTTATTGAATTGCATACTTCTTTAAGCTATTGTTTATCTCATATTAGATAGAGTTAATATGAAAGTGTTTGAATAATAATAAATATTTATCCTTTGATGAAAATGAATCTTATTTTTATAACACAATGAATTGCAAATAAGATAGAAACAATTTAATACAATATAATACAATAATATGGAAATAAATAGTTGCATAAAATTTCCATTCACACTTTCTACTAGTTATGTCTCTTGACCAGATATTGTAAGATCATCTTGTAGTTGAATTAATCAGCTCTAATTAACCGAATTCACCGTTTTTATTATTTCCTTCAAAACACATCACTATATTAATAATTTCATTTACAATTAAAAGTCACATCGGGAACTACAGGCAGCTTCGACCATTTTACGTTCGAGACTCTCTTCTTCTTCTCTCCTTCCCGCTCAAAGGCCAAAACAGTTCACAGCAGTGCCCTCTTTCTAGTCTATCGTGTGCTATGTGTCAAGCCTCCTAGTGTACTATGTGCCACGCCGTTACAATCTAATTATTTCCTCCCATCCCGGAGGAAACTTTTCACGATAGTTGAGTGGAAAGTTTTACTGTGATACCACCTGAAAAATACTTGACATAGGATCAGTTTATGCAGCAGTAGAGAGTTAAGAATTATTTCTTGAAATCCTTTTCTTTTAAACGGAGCTAAAAAATATTTTTAAAAAAATAACGTGCAAGTACCTGTTCTATCCGAAATTAGTACCTTATTTTAAGGAAGGCATTAAACTTGTCCCTACTAATCTATGTGAACTTTAACATATACAAAATATCATTTGGTGAAATACTGCTACCAAATGCAAACTTTAAAATACAAATACAAAAGTTTAAAATACTAATACCAAATATCAAATTTTAAAATACCAATACAAAATATCAAATTTTAAAATACAAATACAAAATATCAAAAAAATTAAAATACTAATATGAAATATTAATACTAATATACAAATACCAATCATTCTAGACAAAAAAAAAATAATAATACAAAGAAAATTCTTATTCTTCCACCAATTCTCATTACAAGTGTTGTTTTTTTCAAGTCTTAAGGGATACGGCTTAAACTATCAGCATTCTGATTTTCTCTTCCCTTCCGATAAGCAATCTCATAAGTAAATGCTTGCAAAATTAAGGACCACCTTAAGAGTCTTGGATTAGGCACTGTATTTTTCTCTAACCAGACCAAGGGATTATGGTCAGTTTGTATGACAAATTTTTGGTGTCTATCAAGATAGCATTTCAACTTTTGCACGGCAAAAATAATGGCTGCACATTCTTTTTCCGTAGTGCTATATTTTTGTTCTGCAAGCGACAGCTTTTTGCTCAGGAACATGATGAGATGTTCTTCGTTTTCACATACTTGCGACAACACAACGCCTATTCCATGATTGAATGCATCACACTGAATGATGAAGGGTTTTGTGAAATCAGGGCTGTATAAAACTGGATTTTTAGATAGTCTTGTCTTGAGCTCCTCGAATGCATTTTGGCAAGAACTATTCCAGTCAACGGTTGATTTTCGATTTCGGCCCTTAAGTAAATCTGTCAGTGGAGCTGCGATTACTGAAAAAAAATTCGGGAATATATCTTCTATAATAGCCAGATAATCATATAAAGGCTCTAACTTGCGTCTTGTTAGTGGGGATTGGGAAATCTTTGATGACCTGAACCTTTAATTCTCCAGGTGTTCTTAAACCTTGGCCTACCAAATGTCCAAGATATTTAACGTATGCTTGAGCAAATTGACATTTGGATGGCTTGATATGTAATTTAGCGGAGCGTAGGCGATCAAAAAAATCTTTTAGATGTTTTAGGTGATCATCCCAGGCTAGTGAAAAGATAGCTATCACAAACGATGCGTATCTTTGCGCTCGGGGACTCAGGGGTATTTTCCAATACCCTCGAGTAAGATCCAAGATAGAGATATATTTAGCTGCCGATACCTTTTCTAAAAGTTCCTCGATATTAGGCAATGGAAAGAATTGTGTCCGAGTTACTTTATTCAACCTTCTGTAATCGATACAGGGCCTTGCTTCCTTTCCCTGAGCTTCAACAAGTATTAATGGAGATGTAAAATCAGATTCTCCTGGTTCTATTATTTTCAGTTCTAACATCTTATTAACTTCTTATTTGAGAATTTCAATTTGTCGAGGAGACATACTATAAGGCTTAGCAACCAATTGCTCGTTCAGATTCTAATTCAATATCATGTTCAGCTAAATCGGTACATCCAGGGATATTCGAAAAAAGATTACTATATTCATATAAAAGTTTTTTGGGCTGTCCTCGTTGAATTTGAGATAATTTTGAATTTAACAGCACATCGCTGATGATTTTGGACCATCCCGACCTTTCGTTTTCAAGTTCCAAACTAGGTATGTCTTCTTCTTCGTCATGCTTTAAAGGATTAATGCACAATAAATTAATATTTTCCTCTCGTTGGTGATAAGGTTTTAGCATATTAACATGATAAACGTGGGTTTTATCCTTCTCTGGGAATTTGACCACATAATATGTCTCAGAGAGTTGTAGCATTGTTTCTCCAGGGCCAACCCTCTGAACAGATAACTTGTTAGGCCTGGATGGAGCTATGACCAAAACCAGTTCACCCGGTTGAAATTGACACTTAACGGTCCGGCGATCATACCACAACGTCTGTTTTTGTTTGGCATCTTCCATGTGTAGGATTGCCAATTCCTGACATCTTTTCATTCTATTAATGAGTTCAAATACATAATCCACAAAACTTCTTTCTACAGGCTCTTTTTCTGTCAGTTTCTCGTACAATAACATCACAGGAGTCCTTAGATTTTTCCCGTGAACTAGTTCAGCTGGTGAAAATCCAGTACTATCGTGTATAACAGTCCTTAAGGCAAAGAGGGCTTGAGGAAGAATTTTCTCCCAATCTGGAATTGCCTCCAGACACAGGACACGAAGAATCCTTTTCAATGTTCTGTGCATTCTTTCCACAGGATTACTTTGTGGATGATAAACAGAACTTCTAACTACTTTAACTCCAAATCTTTCTGAAAATCCCGTAGTTAGTGCACTCATGAATGACGTGCCTTGGTCAATCTGTAATTCTCTTGGGAACCCCATTCGGCTGAAAATCTGTAACAATGCATTTACAACAGTTGTTGAGCAAAGGTTTGCTACAGGAATGGCATCAGGATACCTTGATGACATACATAACGCCGTAATTATATATTTATTTCCTGACGGTGTCATTGGTAAAGGTCCACTTGCATCGATGTTAATCTTTGTGAAAATTTCAGTTATTACGGGAACAATTTTTAGTGGGGCCTTCTTTTTATCTTGCGGTTTACCCACCCTTTGACATTTGTCGCATGTCTTTACAAAGTCCTCAACATCACTAAAGAATTTAGGCCAGTAAAATGTTTTGAATATGGCATCTTTCGTTTTAGTTACTCCTAGATGAGCTGCAGCCGCCTCGTGACCTATCGTCATCAAATTTTTTCTATACTTTTCGGGAACAACCAAACATTTACGTTTAGTGCCATCCTTATCTTCTTTTTGGAAAAATAGTAAGTTATTTTCGACAATATAATGATTTTTATTTAAGACCCGCTTTTAGCTTCTTCAAACAGTGTTTTTAATTCAGCACTGTTCATTTGTTCTTTTGCAAAATCTTTATGAGATAATTTTATAAGATTTGATTCAGAAATTTCAGGTTGAATTAAAGGTAAAATATCATCCAGTTCGTCCGGAGATTCTTTATTCTTTTCGTTACTTTCAGGAATAGTTTCTTCTGACATATTAAGATCTTGTTTACTCTCTTCAGTCAATTTCTTCTGCGAACGTGTTTCAACAGCGTTCACCATATACACTTGTATTTCTTTATTCTTCTTCATTTCTTGAAACAATGCAACAGTCTTATTTCCCAAAAGATATTTTCCTTGATCTAATGAATCTCTTAAAACAGCAGCTTTCGTAATCACATGACCAAACACACAGTCCAACTCAACTTCAGCCATTGGCAGACACACTGCGGTTTCCTCCAGAGGAGTTTGAATCCACACAGTTTCATTTATAAACATGCAAGGCTTTACGTATTTTTTACATATTAAATCGAGAGTTGCACCAGTATCTCGTAGTATAGGCATTTCAATTCCATTCACTGTTCCTAAACTTGTATATGGAGCAAATACATCAGTACCATTTCTAACAGTTTCATTAGACGCGACTGTTTCGTAATTCTTCTTTATTTTATCACATTGTGGTCTGAGATGTGAATAAGACCCACATTCATAACATCGAAGCTGTCTTCTCTTCTCAAAGTCTTTCTCGTGATTTTTTTCACGGACAGGTTCCTTTTTTATTCTAAATTTTGACTTGAAATTTTTAAGAGTTTCCTTTGGTCTGGCACCACTATAATTTACACCACCTTGGAATTTGTAACTATTTTTCTTAGGGATTTCTCTTCTGAAACTCTGTTTGATGCTTTCATATTCGTCTAATTTCTCTGCAAGTTCATAGGGAGTTTTTAACTTGACCCAGTCATCAAGGAAATGCTCTCTTACTTCAGCTGGAACACGGTACTTCAATTGTTCAGTTATTAATAAATCTTTCAGTTGCTCGAAAGTTTTAACCTGCAATTCAGCTATCTATTCTGTAAAATAACTATTCAGCTCATGAGCATAATTCCTCCAAGACTTCTCTGCTGATTTTTGATGTCTGTAAAAACATTGCTTCAACTTTTCGCTGTTCAACCTGTACCTCTTCAATATAAGATCTTTTACAAAATCATAATTATTTGCCCTTTCAGTAGGTTCTCTAGCTAGCATATTAGTTCTCTAGCTAGCAATCCTTCTTTGGTATTTGAGCTAATTCTGCCTTCCTTTCAAAATTAATCAAATATAAACTAATCTCATCATGTTTTTCATCAAATTTAGTTGTGATTTGTGTCAATTGAATCTTAGGTCCAATTTCAACTCTTCTTCCAGATTCATCATTTAATGTTTGATTCTGCTGTGATAATTCTAATTTTCTCAATTCTAATTCGTGTTGTCTGGCCTATCGAGCCATTCGCTCTTCTCTTTCCCTTTCTCTTTCTTCCCTTTCTTCTTGTTTACTTCTTTCTTCCCTTTCTTTTTCTTCTTGTTTACTTCTTTCTCGTTCTTTCCTATCACTAATGACTCTGTCAAGAATTATCTTCACTTCCTCTTCAACATAAAATTCGCTATTTAAAATCAATTTTTTTATATCTACCACCTTGCTGGACTGATCTACTTCAACCCCCATTTCCTCACATACTGACAAAAGATCAGGTTTATTACCTTTAGCTAAATATGCCATGATTTAGGGACTAACAAGATCAGAATGCTTTCCAAAAAGAAAATTAAAATAATACGAGTAAGAAACTTATTTTTCGATATATTATTTAACTAAAAGTAGTTATCGATTTTGCACTGTACCAAAATATGCAAAAATATACACTTAATTTATAACGAATACATACACATTCTGCACTTTCGAATTCTATTTTTCAAAAGTTTCAAGTGATTAAAATATTTACGTAACTACAATACCAGAATAATCAAACAAGCACAAAAATAAAAAAAAACTTTTTAATGCAAAACAAACACCAAATTATCTCTTCATAAAGTCTCTTCAAAATTTAATTTGTCACTCATTAATTGTCATTTATTTTCAATTTAAAACAAACAAATGCGAGCAAATATGTTAAAAAAAATTCTACCTATAGAAATTCTACAACTTCACCCTTTACTCGAAAATAATAATAGATGTTTATATTTGCAAAAACAAACAACTTTTTTTTTCAGAAAAACCAAACACTTCTATTCGGAACAAAAAAATATTATAAGACAATAATGAGAGTAAAATAATTCCACTAGTATTCTGAATCCACAGAAACAAAAATTTTACTGAACAACTTATAAAAAACAAATTCTTATATGATTCGAATAGCTACATAATTTATGCATTTAACCTTGAGAACTTCTAAAACGTAATGAGTCAGCTTTTTTTCCTCTCAGTAAGAGAAGAGTCAAATATTTCGTTGACTCAGCAAAATCAAAAATATTTCTACTTAAATATACACTTTATACATATATTTTTTTTACTGCACCTTCAAATCCTGCTATAATCACAATTTTCATAAGTTATTTATCATTCACTCTTCACAAATTCTTAATATTGTATTTAAAATACAAATTTTTTTTAAACGCCGTTGAGAGAATCTTATAATTTATATCTCACACATAGAAAACACAGTTTTAAATCAGAATACACTAACTAAAACTAAAAAAAGAACAATTTCATGTACTCAATTCCACCACAGATAAAATAAATTTTCTTCCTTTTTATAGGATAAATTTTTGTTTTTATTTAAAAACAAATCATAAATTAACGAGAATAGCAGGGATAAGTAAAAGGCTTTAAAATAATCAAAATCCAGCATTTAATACAAAAACTGAATTAAGAATGATTGCTGTATTTAATTTGTACCCATATTTTAATACAAAAATTGAGATCAAATTTAAAATACGCCCGAAGGTACTTTCAGATAGAAAAAGTACTTACCCCAACTATTTCTTTTGTTGTTAAAGACACTGTTTTAGTTCTGTGCCATCGCTACCACCATTCTGTAAGATCGTCTTGTAGTTGAATTAATCAGCTCTAATTAACCGGATTTATCGTTTTTATTATTTCCTTCAAAACACATCACTATATTAATAATTTCATTTACAATTAAAAGTCACATCAGGAACTACAGGCAGCTTCGTCCATTTTACGTTCGAGACTCGCTTCTTCTCTCCTTCCCGCTCAAAAGCCAAAACAGTTAACAGCAGCGCCCTCTTTCTTGTCTATCGTGTGCTATGTGTCAAGCCTCCTAGTGTACTATGTGCCACGCCGTTACAATATTTATGTTTAGTGTTAAACGCTTGAGTTCCATTTCATGCAAACTTAAAACTTACTTGGAGAAATGTATTGGCATTTTATTTTGTTATCACTAATATGTATCTAAAGTATCCTTTTATATATAATTATACTTTTAAAAAAAGAAACCGATCATTATAATACACAAGAGCCCAAAATTTGTCTTCGAAACATATGTCACACAATTAATTTGGCCAATTAACCTCTTAACAATAATTTTGAAAAAAAATTCTCTGTAATTCTCTTCGATAAATATCATAAAATTGATCAAAGTACTCTTTTTAGGTCAATATTTGCAATAAACTCAATGCAACAAATTTATTCAGGACTTATATCATGAGATTTATTTTTGCAAAACTATAAAATAAATCTAATCTCTATAATGATAAATCTACAAATTGTGCAAATACCAATAAATGCATATTTGTTATACATATGATGTAAAAAAATTTGCATATGTGTGAGACAGGTTTTTATACCAGACAGTCAAACTCTGAAAAACATATGTGTTAATTGATACCACACAAATATATTACAAGTTTTATTTTTTTCTAAAAGAATTATGAATTCAAAAATGACTTTTTTTTGTCATGTAGGAGTGTGTGTGAGCAGGACTTTTATATTTAATATATGGACACAAATTTATATTCTACTATATACACATTCTAATTTAAAAATTTTAATGCCCCTTAATTTATTACCATATTTGGAATTCAATTCTCGATAAATCATATATTTTACCTTAAATAGTGCAGCGAATGAAGATTTTTAAAAAGTAGCACAATTTTTTTATGTGTAATTTTACAAATGGTAAATGATAACTTTGATTTCTAATATTTGAAAGTGGTTCTTATTTCATCAACTAGTATAAACATTAACAGAGCTGTAATAAATTAAGATATTTTTCCATTGCTTTATTTTTTTCCCTGTAATATTGTAAAATTACTAAGTAAAATAAGTTTTATAAATATATATACTTCTTTTTGATATATGTATGGTTACATATCAGATTCTTGTGTTCTAATTTTAGATAATTAAATGCTGAAGTACCTCTGTTAACTACTCTGAAGATGTGTAAAATAAGTAAAATTTAAGTTAACTAAACATAATATGTTCTCAATATAACTTGATATAAAATAAACAAATATTTGCTTTTAAATATTTACATTCTTGTAGAAGTAAGTCTAGATCTATCCAAAATCCTTTTTGAAGAAGTTTCATTTGTTTTACGGTGTTGAAAACATTATTAAAAGAGTGGTCAAACACATAAACACTGGGAAGATGGCATATAATCCTCACGCTTCATCATGCTATCAAAGCACTTAGATTTGTTATGATATTAAAAAATGATTTTTTCTTTCCGATTATCCTTTCTATAACTGATAGATCAACCATTTCAGCAAAATAAGGCATTTTAGAAAGTAAAATGTAAATCTTTAAGAACAAAATAATCGTACGCAATAGTAGTAAACAAATGACGCCATATTCACCGGTTGACGGAATCACGCGATCGTGACGTCACATGAATTTAGTCCATTTCGCCACTTCATGAAAAAACCTGTCTAAAATATGGCAGTATAAAAGAGTGTGTGATACGTTGTGGTAAAATGTATAATGTTGTTGCAGTTTTCCCCAACAGAGAGACGTATTTTACGGACAACACTTTTATTCAATATAAACATGTAAATTTTAAAATTAAAGTACCCACGCGGGTAATGTTTCAAAATGGCCTCCGACCTAACGCGCCGGTGCCGAGAGACTCTCTTATATAAAAAAACACATTCTTACCGGAGGGGAGTACAGTGCGCCTCCTGGTGAAGGGAGGAAACACTACACCCCCCACACAAGATTGATGTGTCACACATGATACTCAATCTGATCATAAAGCATAAAATAATATACATTCATATAATACACTAAAATACAAGTAATTAGCATTACCTCACACTTTAAAAAAATATGAAAAATAAGTATACATAACAAATTACAGAAAACTAAATTAAGAATACAATTTTGATATGATTAATTATACCATAATAGTAAAGAAAATTGAAATTTAAGGAATTCACATAATAAACATTAATATAAAAAAACTGTTACTCGAAAAGAAACACTAGCATTTTTAAATGTAAATAGACACACAAATAATATAATGAGATACACAAAATAAGATAAAGAAAATAATTATTCACTAAATCCAAAATTTCTTTTTAAAATTGAAAAGCACATTTGTTACACGAATCGTGAGAGTGCATCAGCATGAGGCATTTTCCCACCAGGACAATGTTTGATTGTCACATTGAACTTTTGTAGAGCAAAAGCCCATCGTTGTAGCCTCGCAGATTGTGGTGCACTTTTTGTTAAGTAGGGTAAAGGGTTATGATCAGTATAAAATTCAATTTCAGTCCCAAATACCCATACTTCAAACTTTTTTAAGCTCCACACAATCGCAAATGCCTCTCGTTCAATAGTTGACCATGACTGTTGGGTCTTACTTAATTTTTGACTTGCATAAGCAATTGGGTAACACTTATCACCACATTTTTGTGACAGGCAAGCAGCTATGCCAATTTGCGATGCATCTGAATGAATGGTATACGGTTTATCAGGAACTGGAGAGTACAGCGAAGGTGCTTCCACTAAAGCCTTTTTTAGAAGATGAAATGAGGAATCATGTTTCTCAGTCCATGGGATGGAATCAGGTACTCTCTTTTTGGTGAGTTCCGTCAATGGGTACACAAGTTCTGAATATTTAGGAATATACTCACGATAGTAATTACACAGTCCAAGTACACTACGAAGCTCCTTCTTCGTTTTAGGCACTGGTAAGTTGTTGATAACTGCAGTCTTTTCGGGATCTGATTCGTGCTTACCAGAACCGATAATATGACCCAAATATTTAATTTGAGCTTTTCCAAAGGCACACTTTTTGAGATTCACAGTGAAATTTAACTCTGAAAGTTTCGTTAAAATAGTATCCAGATGTAGAAGATGTTCTTCCCAATTTTTGGAGAAGATTGCAATGTCGTCGATGTAGGCACGTGAAAATTCTCTGTAACACGATAATGCTTTGTTCATTTCACGCTGAAATGTGGCAGAGGCATTTTTCAAACCAAAACTCATCACCTTGAAACGGTACTGTTGCCGATGTGTCTTGAAAGATGTAATATTTTTGCTGTCTTCAGCCATGGGTATAGCCCAATACCCCTTCAAGAGATCTAACGTTGTGATGATATTGGCTCTTCCAATAGAATGTATGAGCTCCACTGCATCTTCCATCGGAAAATCATCAGACACACTCTCCGAGTTCAGAGCTCTGAAGTCAACGCAAAGTCGTAGGGTACCATCTTTCTTGTTAACGCAAACAATTGGATAGGCTATTTCTGCGTCAGATTCTTCAATTAAATCAAGTCGCACAAGCTCCTCTATCTGCTCATCAACTTTAATCTTCAAGGACTCTGGTATGCGATATATACGAACGGCTTTTTACGTTCAATGTTCGGCTTTAAGCGAATTCGATGAGTCCCTACTTTGGCTATTTTCACATCACTGGTGAATAGTGTTTGGTGTTTTAGAACAATCGCTAGCACTTGTTCCCTCTCACTCTCCTTCAGATGATTCAGATTGATTTCATGTAGAACTCTTTCAGATGTGGACCTCGATAAATTAGGAGTGGGATGGATTTCTCCGAATTCGTGGTCATCTTCAAAAATGACCCCAACTGCAAGTGCACGAGGATGATACTTCCTGATCTTATTCACGTGAACATGTCTTACAGTTCCATCGGGCAGTTTAACTTTATATGAATGGGGTGGATGGTGTTGAATTATCTCTCCAGGTCCAGTCCATCTCGCATAGATCTTATTACTAGAATCTGGTATCAGCAAAACAACTTGTTCTCCGATGCTAAAATTCTTCACAGATGACCTCTTGTTGAAGTAATCTCCATAAGCCTTTTGTTTCTGAGCAGCAGTTAAAGAGGCACTCTCAGCAGCCTTTTCCATATTTATCTTCATTTCCTGAAGGTAATCAGCAGCTGACTGGGAAATGTTCGTCGGAAGATGTATTTCGCCTGCCCAGGATGATTTAAGAATGGCTAACGGCCCTCGAGCTTCTCTGCCATACAGTAACCTAAATGGTGATACACCAGTGGTAGTGTTCGGTACTTCACGGTATGCAAACAACAAAAAGGTAATTGTCGATCCCAGCTTCGTGGATCTTCACGAATAACGTGATGAATCATGTCCTTCAATACCTTATTCCATCTTTCAACTAGTCCGTTGCTGGCCGGGTAGCCAGGACAGGAAAACCTAGGACTAGATCCAATCCTTTTCGTAAATTCTTGGGTTAAAGCCGACTTGAAGTTTGTGCCTTGATCACTGGCAATTATACTCGGAATTCCAGTCCTCGAAAATATTTGTAATAGAGAGTCACATGCATTTTTGGCTGTTAGGGATCTAAGTGGTACTGCTTCAGGCCAACGTGTATGTTGATCCATCATACAAAGAACGTATTTATGCCCTCTACCAGATGGCGGTTGAATAGGTCCGATCACGTCTATGTTAACAATCTCAAAGGGAAGTTCAGGACGGACAATAGGTGTAATGGGAGCTCTATCTCCAATTTTCTCAGGCTTCCGAAGCTGACACCCTTTGCATGTCTGGACGAATTCAGCAATTTCGCCAGACATATTTGGCCAAAAGAAATTATATTTTATCCTCTCTTTGTTTTCTTAACCCCCATATGACCTCCAAAAAACTGACTCATGGGCTAGTTTCATTACCTTATCTATTCTGCAACGCGGTAAAACTAATTGCATAACTGGTTCATTTAGAATTTTATCCCTGTGATAAATTAATCCATCAATTAATAAAAAATTTCCTTTGTTTAATTTTAACTCTTCACGAACCGTTTTAAGAGAATCACAAGTATTCTGCTCATCTTTCATTTTAGTGTAATCCGAATTAAAATTTATGTTATCTGAGTCACTCTCAACATAAAATATATCTTTCCCACACTCTGCTTCATTTTCATCATTTGAAAACGCAATAGAACTATCAGCCGATTCGGCAAAAATCTCATTTTCCTTTTTTATTATTTTTGTCATTTATTGAACACAAAGACTCATATAAAGCAGGAGGTATTAAAGCATCAGCATTTAATTTATCTGTGATCGCTACCAAGCAATCCATTGGATGATTCAAAGAATTATTATCGAGAGCTATAGCGGTTTTAATTAGTTTTGCTTCTACATTTTCTCCGAATGCAGAGCTTAAAGTAATTTTTCCGAATTCATCATTAGAACTATCTGGAAAGGTATCGGAATTGCATATAAAAATCTGGGTTCCGCTATCCAAAACACAATTTATTGCTTTCCCGTTAATATAAACAATTACATATTTCAAAGGCTCAAGGTCAACTTTCGGTTGTACATATTGCACTTGAGAAGTCTCTTTTTTCTCATTTTTTAATTTAGAATACTTTCTATTACAATCTCGAGCTAAATGGTTTTCACCGCAAATGTAGCATTCTATTTTTTTATTTAACCTACTTTGTTTTGAGTTAATAAATTTGTTTTCTTTCGAATTGAGATTTATTACTTCCCGTCTCGCGTTAGGAGGGATATATTTAAAATCCTTGCGTGAGTCATTCTGATTATGACATGCTCTATGTGTAAACTCCAAAAATGATTTTCCTTTACAAGCATAAAACATGTCACACTCTTTTCCCATTTCAATTGGTTTGAACCAATTTTGCTCCTGTTTTATATTTATATGAACGGCAGTTTCATTATCTAATGTTTCATATAGTTTATCGCTAACAATTAACTCCTTTAAAGAATTAAAATCATTTACATTTCTCAAATTACAGTATTGATCCCAATTCGTTAACAAACGAGATGCCAACTGAACATGCGTTTCATTTGGCATTCGTTTCGCTTTTTGAAAATTTTGCAAGCAAATTAAAGGTGTTGGCTCAAATTCTCTTAGAACTAAACTTTTTAATTTATTATAGTCGCTTATTTCTTCATCTTTTACATAAACTAAAATATTTTCGGCCTTTTCTCCTAGCAAATTTAAAAGAATCTCTCCTTTAAATTCATCCGGCACATTTTTGGTTTTAAATGAACGTTCTAAAGAAGAGAAAAATAAATTCCACCCCTCTTGTTTTTAGGAATCGGCAGAGTTAAAGTACGAACACTTAGAATAAAATTTTCTATCGAAGTTTGCTTTGTTTCGGGATTTGTACGCTGCAACTCATTGCTATCCCTTTGACTTTCCAATTTTGCCTTTCTAAATTTATTTTTCCCAATTCTATTTCCAGTTTAACTTTTTCCAGATTTATTCTTTCAAACTCAAGCTGCGATTCTGCCGTTACACGCGCTTGCTCTTCCTTTGATTTTCTGTCCGAAATAATAGAATCTAAATAGTCATCAATAAACTCTTTATTGTTTTTATATTTGTCGCTATCTAAAATTAAATTTTTCAAATCTATCACTCTCATTTCTGGGGTTATTTCCTCACCCAATTCATCCGCAACTAAAATTAATTCCTCCTTTCTAGCTCCCCGAAACATGACTTGAATTATACTAAATGAATTAATTAACCCAGAAATTTTAGAAAAGAAAAAAAACCTTGCTGAATTCGCTCAAAACGATACAAAAGGGTTGCCTACCTCGTGGTTCCTTTTGATGTCTTGACTCCCTCAGGCGTTCTAGATCCTGTCGTGATGCGCCAATGTGATACGTTGTGGTAAAATGTATAATGTTGTTGCCGTTTTCCCCAACAGAGAGACGTATTTTACGGACAACACTTTTATTCAATATAAACATGTAAATTTTAAAATTAAAGTACCCACGCGGGTAATGTTTCAAAATGGCCTCCGACCTAACGCGCCGGTGCCGAGAGACTCTCTCTTATATAAAAAAACACATTCTTACCGGAGGGGAGCACAGTGCGCCTCCTGGTGAAGGGAGGAAACACTACAGAGTGTATCTAATCAACAGCTTAATTTTGTTTTGTGCATGATCTCGAAATGTGAAGTGAATGCAACACATTTCCCTCAATTTTTAATAGAAAGAAACATTCTTTGTACTGTTACGATGATAAAGTACATTAATTACCTGCGGTTGTTTCATTAGGCAAAATCTGAAATAAATTCATTTCCTTTAGGCCACTTGCCTAAGAACAATATTGCATCGGAAACAAAAACTAATCAATTTAAATTAAAACATGACAAAACCCAACTCTAAAAACATTCAAAAATTACACAAAACCGTAAAAATCGAAAATGCAAATGTCTGGTCAGGACATTTGTCTCCTGACTATCCAAAACAGCAGGATCCAATACAACATACATAGATTCGAAAATAGATAATCTCATTTCATCTTATCAGCTTCACCCATCTAATTGAAAAAATATGTTTTTATATTTTAAAGCAGAAGTCATAATTTGAATAAATACATTTTCAGATATCACAGAATTATTTTTTGCTTTTTAGTTCGTTGAACAATAAAAACATGTATTTTTAGTTTTTTTAAACTATCACTTATTCGTTGATGAAAGAATTTAAAATGTGTAAATTTTTTTAGAATCTGGAACGCCCATTGGCATCCTATCAGTGAGTCGATACGGCCTGGTTTGCAAAATGTACGATCAGACAACTGAAGGAAATCTGGAAGAGCTAAGTTTGAAATACTTCATGTGGAAGTAGCTGTAAAGTCAAAGATATTTTTCACTAAAAAGAGCTCAATATTCTTTCTGAAACTTGCATTAGCATTAGACATAAAAGTAGACGTTTTAAATCAAAGAGCTTGTTCGAAATTAATTTTAATCCGGTGACCTCTGGATCAATTCTCAGCTGTTTTGGTAAAATGAAGCAATGAATGATGTTTCATTCTACATATCCAATTTAGAGAATTCAGAAAAACAGACCTTTTTTTTTATGTCTGAGTTTAGTAATTAGAACATCAATTTTTTTTTCACATGCACGAGTCTTTTTTTTATTAGCATTTTCAGAAAAACTGGGCAATTGTTTATATTATGATAAGAAATTGCTGACGCACCCTTCCCTTTTTCACTTAAAGAACACTTTTTTTTTATTTGTTGTATCTGTATTAATTCTGAACGTTTTTGCTTCAAGGTTGTACCGTAATCTTTTAGTCGCCAAATCTGAAAAGTCGTTATTCATGATGATCCTGATCAGGACAATGGAACGAAATTATGAAGCTATTTTATTGGCATCGGTCCTTGATAAGTGTGCAAAATCTCGAATTAATCTGACCTTTTAAAGTGAGTAAAAATCGAGATCACACAAAGATTCCGTTACATACAAGTGAAGCTTATAAAAGCGCGTTAAAATAGACTTAATTTTTATGAAAAATGAATAAATTATTTTCTCTCTAAATTAAAGAACTTCTATGTTATATGGTTTGATTGGTTGGAATATATAAGATATTGATAAGGTGACCAACCGTCCTCCTTTTATAGGTTCTGTCCTTCCTCGAAAAGTGTCCTCCTTTTCAATATTTTAAACTTATCTGTTAATCTCTGTATTCAGAGATGAAACAAACATGTTTCAAAAATGTCGAAGAATGGTCTGCAACAACTACCACAGGAAATAACAGTTTTCAATGGTATTTTTTGACTTTGTCGCAAGTAAATTGGGCATTTATAGAAAATTACGTTGAGTTTTTAATAAAGAAATGCCTGATATTTAAATCCATGACAATTATTTATTTGAAGTAGAAAGAAGACTGGGTGTATATTTAAATTCTAATAAATTAGAACAATTAGAAAATCAACGTGCTGAGAAATTAGTAAAAGATGGGTGAAATTACTTAAATCCCATTTCAAATGAAAATGTAATTATTCTTGTTGAATTTACGCTTTCCTGCCCTGAAACTAATGCAGCAGTTGGAAGAGTTTTTTTCAGTTGGTAATGATTTTTGTGAAGTGACTAGTGAGAAATCAAAAACGAATGTTAATATTTTTGCTACAGTGCTTAACGTAAAATTTAGTATGATGGATATTTTTTGCCCGAACTTTGAAATACATTAGAAAATGATATGTTGACAAAAAAAACTCATTGAATGGAAAGATATTCGTTTAAGGGGACACAGTACGATTCAATTGACAAAAATCGTCAAAAAATCAAATCTAATTTTCTTTAACCTAAATTATTTTTTATATACTTTCCTAAGCCCCACAAAATTTAAAAGCTCTAAACTTAAAAAACGCAGAATTATGATAGTCTTTACTTTCGTGTTTATTCACATCCCTATGGCAAATCAAAACTTTAAACTGACTTATCTCTGAAAGATAAAATAACTAGTTTGTTTTCATTTAAAATGCTAAGGTTCTTTTTTCTATTGTGCCTAATGCTGTGAACATGTAATAGTACATGTAACAAAAGTTGGCACGCATTTTTAAATCAAAGCAATGCTTATCTTTTTAAAAATAATTGAACTCATAATTTTTACATTTTTTAAGGAACTTTCAATAAGCATTCATAAAAAGAAGTATTATACGAATACCAGTCATGTTATCTCAAAACCCATACCAATTTTTGTTATTCGTAGTTTCACGTACATGTAAATCAAATTTCCTGCGTGTACGTAAATTTTTGTAGGAGGAGTAGCATTTTAAACTTACATCACACATTTTAAGTTTTTTCCTTAAAGAATTAAATGGCTAGCTTTTTATGAAATTTTGAGCCCAAAATCTGTTTAACATAGTATACACACATACGAGTCAACCAAAAATCTTTTGAAAATCTTTAAATGAAAAAATTTGCATAACCATGTCCCCTTAGATAATAATTAAAAAGAATGTAAGCTTTTTTTTAATTAGCGCATTTTTGTTTGAATTAATAAAACGTTTCATAAATTTAAGTTGTAATTTTTTTCTTAAATTTTTTGTCCTCCTTTTCATTGTAAGAAAAATGGCCACCTTAATACTGAGCAACAAATTCTCTTCGAAAGTTCGACTAGATCGCTTTAATCTCCCTTTGTTTGAGTATTTGACCAAAACATGTTTATATAGTATAAAACAAATCGAACACTGGGAAATTGAAAGAAATCACTTGAGTGTGAGAACTGTCAGATCTTAAGAAGGGGCCGATGCGAAAAGTAACAGCACTTATTAAACATTTTGCCGCTCCATCAATGCTTTCCTTGTTTCGTTCGATGGTTTGTGATAATGAAACCCGATAACGCGTGTGAAAATGATGCTTTGAAGGAAGGGATCAAAGGGGAAATTTTACTTGCTCCGAATCGGAAGTAAACATCCAAAGGGATCGCTGCTAGACATAGCTGTAGTTAATTTCATGAAGTTTAACTAGGAAGAAATTTCTCTGGGGGTAAGTGCTGAAATGGATAACAAATCGCTGAAAAGTCTGGTGAGTTAGAATGTTTATTATTCACAATTTTATCATTATTATTTTGCGATATTATAACGAATTTGGTCAGCCACGGTCTTCATAATGAGTAGTTGCAATGAAAAAACTTCTCACATGATTAATTTGTAAAGGTAGTTTAAATGTAATAATTTAATTCAATTCATAAAATATACTAAACAAGAAGCATAACAATTATTCATCTCGTTCCAGTTTTCGTTCACTTCCTGCTTTCTCCCGTTCTCCATTTGCCAAATTCTTGTTGTTACCCAATCTCTGTTAGCTTTATTACATATCATTTTTAAAGGTTTGTTTACATAACGCTATTCAACAAATAATAATAATAAAATGAAAATTAATATCTTAAAGAAAATGCAGGAAATGTGTTGTGATTAGAATCTTCCTTTAAGAATTTTTATTCGAATATTTTCTTACGATACATATACAAGAATTTTTTTTAAAAAAATAAGCGAATACAAAAGCTAACTAGTGATCAACTAATTATCACAATACATCCGGAGAAATACATGTTGCTGAGTTATTAGGTCAAAGCAGATAAAACTATATCAAGATTTACCTCTCTATTCAAACAGCTCGTTGAACGAAATTGTTTCAATGTAAAGATGTGGGTGCGTGGGCATGTATATATTGCAAGAATATTATACTGCAACAGTTGAAGAAAACTGAATAATTTGTCTATGTTGACTGGCACTGAATTACAGCAGAGCCTCTTTTAGTGTAATGAGAAATTCTTATTGTAAAAACTAAATTTGTTATTATTAAACAATAGAATTGCATCCAATTCAAGAATTCTTTTTAAAAAAATTGTGACTGTGATATCATCCAGATTTCTTTCTTTTTTTGATTGTTGGGCTATTTATGATGTAAAACCCTTTTTTCCATTACAGAAAATGCTCGCATTTATATGGTGCATGAATGTTTTAATAAAACTCTGACACCCAGATAAACAGATGGTAACGATTGATAATATAGAAAGCATTATACTACATATTTCTTTCCTTCACAAGTAAAAGTTCAGAATGAAAAATACAAAATACTTGCATACTCACAGGGGAAAGTTACATAATCAAATTCTATCATAAGAAAATTCGTTAAGTTCGAAATACATGCTCTATAACTTAAATTCTGATAAAGTTTTCAAATTAATAAAATAATGGATTTATTTTTTCATTGGAATTTTGTTACGTTCAGGTAAACAAAACTTGTATTTCTACTCTTCTTACACTTCAAGAGCTTAATTTTTAAAAATTTTCTGCCACAGTGGCGTATACAAAGCTGGAATTTCCCCGACCCAAAGTTACAGGAGTATTTTTAAAAAATTGGGTTCTCTTTATGCTAAATAAGTCTGTTAAACCTTTGACAGTATCAGATTTTCTATTCATTTCTTTTTGAAGCAGTTACTGAAAAGGATAAATATTTCCTCCCAACTTTAAAAGTATAGAGAAACCGAAAACAGTAACTATATTATAAAAATATCGATTTTTAAATACAGTTAAAAAGTTGATAGCAACATAACAAACAGATCTTTGATTTTTTCATGCCATAAATTTTGCAAATTCAAAATTCAATGCTAATTCTTCCCCGCTTTTCTAATGTTTCAGGAAATAAAGTCAAACTTACGATCAGAAATTGTGGAAATTTGAGGGACCATGTATTAATTTGGTGTATGTAATTGTCATTCCACTTATCACGGAACGTTTGAAAACGAGAATTATGTTATTAATTATTTGCGTTGAGTTATATAACACATGATTTCTCAACGGTTTTCTTTGAATATCTCTGGAACTAATGGCCAGTTTCACTGCAGTGTGTTTAGACTACCCCTCTATTTAATTCTGCTAAAAAAAATTTATTCCATTACGAAAAAAATGTATTTTGAAATTAATTATGTAGATTAAGAGAGAGAGAGAGAGAGAGTTGATTAGATAATTTATTAGCATTAAAGGTTAATTCTTTTTTTTTAGCCATTAGGAATTATGTCAATTGTATCCAACTGAGATAAAAGTTGTGATATTTTTTAAGGGTGTTCTTTTTTATGAATATATATTTATATTGATCTACAAGATACCTTCAACGAACAAACCGGAAAAATTTTTACTTTTGCTAATATTCCCGTACTACCACCATGACATTAAGATTTTTCTGACATCAAAACAAACCAACACAAAAAAATTAAGAAAAAATATTTCGGATGACACCATTATTTGATGCATTAAAACACATAATATATTTACAACAATATTGTTCCAATGATCTAAATCAATATTCCCCAACCCCCAGGGCTCAGGTCGGTACCTTGCCGCCCAAGGAACATTAAATTATTTTCATTTTATTTACTGTGTTGTATTTTTCTCGAGTTTGTGCAATTTTTCAAGGAAATTACTTTATATTCCGTGTTAAATTACTCTATATTCATAAATATGGTGTATCTATTTTATTCTAAAGACATATTGAAATACAATTAAATTAAAATTATTAAATCAAAACAATCTAAAATATAAACAATCAACATCAAACCCTCGGCGGGGCGTGGTAAAATTATGAAACGTTGACCGATTAAAAGGTTGGGAAGTATTGATCTAAATCATAACAGCCATAAAAAAAACTACAAATTAGTTATTAGATCATCTCACAAAATGTGACACAATTTTGAAGGTGCGATTTCTTGCTATTGAAATATGGATAAAAATTAATAACGTAATAGTTACACAGAAATTTACATAATTACCTAAAGTATTTTAAAAATAATGTTTATATTTTATTGAAGGTAGAATTATTTAGAACATTTTGATTTTCTTTTCTTCCAAAGCACTTTTTAATACAGTTTTTATCGAAATATATTTTTTAAGTTTGAATTGTAAATTATTATAAATAAACTTCATATTTGTTTTGAAATTTGACGCGAATCTTCAAGTCCTTGAGAATGACCGTCACAGAAACGTGATACCACTCACTGTTCGATTGAAAACATGAATCAAAATGTCATTTCCATAATTTATTTATTTATAAGGCATTTATTCTTTCGTGTTAAATCTTATTCTCTTTCAATCCCCTTCACCAACATATTTTTGTTGCATCTTCTAGATTGTTTTCGTTTTTCTTTTTAAACCTCCCTAAGTAGGTTGATCACGTTCTTTTAAGCATAAATCAGAAATTTAACTTTTTAATGACTTAACTTTAAAATAAAATGCAGGCTAGATTTTTATTATAAAATTTTTAGTTCAAATTTCAACATCTGCATGTAGCTGGAGAGAAAGCTCTGCTTAATTTTTTCTTTTGTTATTACCAACATTATTTTTATATACAATCTAAAAACTGAATGAAAATGTATGAAAACAAAGGAGAAAAAAATATAGATATTTTTTACATTTATTCGAATATTGAAGTACTTAAAATTTGAAATAAAAAAATGACAAGCAAATAATTTAGCAAAGAACAGTGACTATATAAAAAAAGAAAATTATTCGAGGGATTTTTATATACTCCTCATCCAAATTCAAGAATATTATGGATAATAGCGTAATTATTAAGGGTTATTCTGTAATTTAGTTCAAATTTTAAATAATGAAATATGTAAGAATAATTAAATAAGTATATCAAAATAAATTTTTAAATAATGTCACAAAACAACAATTAATCCTTATCCTACTTATAAGGATCAACCTTACAAGCTATTTGAACATTATTCCAGCAATCGTGAATAACGATTAGCCATTAAAATCAATAACAAAATGGTCGACACCTGAACTAGAACCTCGTTCTCCACATTCAAATTGATAGGAGGAATTTATCATAGCTACATTCAACATTCGTTAGTCCCCCCCCCTAAATACGAATAGCAGTCTTTGTTTCAGCAAATAATCTTTTTTATCACTCTTATTACGAAGTATTTTTTTTAAATAAAAGTAAATAGTTTTTAATAATTAAATCTCTAAAAAGTGATTAGCCGACCAATTTTGATTCAACTAATAAAAACTTATGATTAAAAATATAACAAAGATGTGTTAATATTAAAACTGAACCAATCTAATATAGTTCTGTTATTGATTTTAAACTTTCTGGAACTACATTGTTATTTATTTTTTAACTGTCTTATTTTTAATAAACTGACATCTATGCCTTTTCAATTCCCATGTAAAATGCGAAAAAAATCGATTAAAATTTAACTAGTATCACACTAGATTTACTCATTGAGTTTTAGTTGCTAATTCTAAGTTGGCGAGGGTTTCCAAAATTTTGAATTTCGGTTTCATGGTAAAACTATTACTTGGGCTAATACCTTTTCTCAGCTATATCATTCAACATAAAGACTAAAAATATTTTTGAAATTTATCGTACAACATCTTACATTATTATTTACAACGACATTTGATAGAATTCTAATATCGAACCCAAAATTTACATTGTCAATGAAAATTCAACTCTTGTTTCACCCACTATGATTCTCTTAGTCTTCTTGCGAAAATATGAAGCATCATAGCAGTACTTATAGGTAATAATACGCCTTTGCATATTTATATCCATTCTTGATTCAATACTCCATGTCTCCACTTGTTAATGATTTTGAAATTTGTTGTAGCATTTTTTTAATATATCCCTTCATTATCCCGTTGGCTAAAGCAGCTTAGAGGCTAGTTAAAGTTAGTAATATAACCCTGAAAGAATTCATTAATTTGTGTAAATCCGGGACTGTGTATATTGATATTCGCTTAGAACAAAAATACTACGATAATGAGAAGAATGCTTACCAAAAAGAGTTTCTTATGGAGAACTGGCCGAGTATATAATATCTAAAGTAACAAACCATAAATATTAATTTCGCAAACTGTGTTAAAAATTAAGAACCGGGTAAGCCTTTAAATCAAACCCTCACGAAACAACACTACTACACTATTTTTGAGATCATTAAGATTTATTTATACAGGGTATTTCACTGACAATCTAATGTGTCTAGAAATTACCTTTTGATGAGTAGTATGAATGTCATGTCTTTAACCTTGAATTTTGGAACCTACTTCTGTACCTCCGCTTGATGAGGTGTTTTAAGTGTCATACATCGTGAAGAATCAAATCAAAATACAAAATGTGTCGAATTTATTGGACAAATAACGTAAAATACACGAATTAAATTATTGTAATAACCTTATTTTGGCTGTGGAACATGAAGTAATCGTTATTTGTGTATCCGCCATGGTTGACAATAACTACTGTGGCCCTCCTGAAAAAATTCTTTGAATGTGTTGGCATGTGAATCCATGAAGCATCCTCACGTTTCCAAAGTTTATCTAGCATAGCAGTGGATGGCCACATTTTTTTCGATTGAAGACACATCAGGAGAATGGATAAATCAAGGCAGTAGCGCAAGTTAGTTAACCGCGAAGATTTACTTAACATGTTGTGCGCCGCCACGTGCGGTCTCCTATTGAATATTGGCTGCCGGCAGTGGCGTAACGGAGAACACTTGGGCCCCCCCGCAAAGTCAGGTTTTGGGCCCCTAAGTTGGATTTTACAAAGGGTAGGTACTTGGCGATAGTCAGGCTGTGGGCCTTCTAGAGCCCTGGGCCCCCCGCAATGCGGGGGTGTACGTTATGTCACTGGCTGCCGGCTAACTTGAAAGATAAATGACGACAAAAGCATAACTTCAGAGAGAAAGCATTGACTATTAAGTACACTGTCAATGTCTTATTATAGAATTGCCGAAATAAATTCCAATGACATTTAAAATCATTACCCCAGGCAAAGGACGGGGACGTTATGAAAAAGTCATACAATTTCTCCTCACAGTGCCACAGCTGGATTGACCATCATGGTGTAAAAAAAAATTGTTATTCGTTGGAAAAGAAAATATCATGCGATCCTTCCTTTTTTAGTGTTCTGATTATATTTCTAACTATTAATGAAACTTTTAAAATATTAAAGAATGAGACAAAAAAGTCTGTGTTCGTACCAATCATATAAATTAAGATTAAAAATTACACAATTAAAGTGTGACAAAGAAAAATTAAAATTTTCCACTTTCTCAATGCAAACATCTTTCCATGAAAAACTATGATAACTCTCGTCAGTTTTCTTTCAATAAAAGAAATTTTCACACTGTCCGTATTTAATATCTTCAGTTTATCGCGTGGAAGACTTCCTGTCGATAAAAGAAAATACTGATGATAAATTTAAATTTTTTAAGAAGATATCTGATTTCAAGCACTCAAATGACTGAATCAACACTCAACTGACCAACTTTTAAATGTGAACCAACAGAGAACTGCTGATAAACAGAAATTACTTTGGTAAATGTTTTTTTCTTATCATTTCTCTTCATGATTTTATTTTTGCCCCTTTTCTTATTCTTCAGTTCTTAATGGGGAATAAAAAATACTCTCTCTCTCTTGCTGATTTTTTAATATTTATATTGTTTATAGGTCATATCGAAGATTAAATACAGAGTAATATTTTTCTGAAACTTTATGAGTGAATAATATTTAATAAAGTACTTCATTAATTTAGCTGCGAATAATATGACGTTAAATACTTGAATCTGAGTTAAAAAATAAAATTTAATTGGTAAATATGACTTGCAAACTAAGTCTCAAATATTTTTTTAATTACTGTTTTTGGGAACGTAAATGCTTCTTCACTAAACAAATCAAGTATTGAATTTTGAATTTTATTTCTGTGTGCTAATTAGCAACGTTATGATTTTCAAATTGTATTTGGAATCTAATTTTTATCCAAAATATAAATTATGTTCACTCGGTGGTTTTCTAAAATTTTTCATTGGGCATTTAGAACTCCATTTCCGAATGGAGTAAAATAATAAAATTTATAAAAAATTAATATAAAAAAATCTTCTAGGGAATTTTAAGAGTAAAAATATTCGTAAAACTACACATTTTTGCTCAGCATTAAGAACAACTAATATCATTTGCTAATTACAAATACACATATAAATATTAAATTCTCCACAATTTAATATTTTATATTATTCATATATCAATTTATTTTATTAATATATCAATGATTCAATTGCAAAAAATTAATAATTTTACAAGAAATTTTGCTTAGTTAATTAATTTTGGTTGATTTATTTTTGTCAAAACTTCTTACAAACAACAAATTTTATTAATATTTTTTCATTTTTTTATGCAACTTAATTGATGCTGACCGGGAGAATCACAGCTTCTTAACTTTTCCAAAGAAAGCGATAAGTTTTTGTAACAAACAAATGAAGATTTATCAGATATGCGCAGAATAGTTAATACATTTTTTTTTATTATTAAGGCTTAAATAAACAAAATGATATCGGAATATTCCTCAATATTTAGCGAAACAAGTTACCAATTTTTTCTGAAAAATTTAGGTATAGCAGACACATGCGACTCTGGAGAATTTTAAAATTCCAATAAGAATCTTTTAATGTGTTTTTTTCAAAGTAGAAATAGTCAACAATTTTTCATACTCACTTTTAGGAAATATTTATAGTTTTTATAGAGTCAATTAGTTTTAAATAAAAATTGCTTAAATATAAATTATTATAAATAATTCTTTGGTTTTGAGTTTCTAGATAATGTAAACTTGCTTCCACAAGGTCACCAAAGTAATTTCATATTAAAGACTTTTAAATGTATTTACATCCTTTATCAATGATAATACATATTCGAAGATTTTTAAAACGTAGTAATAGATAAACTGAATACTATGTACTTTGCTGTGAACTCATTTGCTTAGAAGTGTTCATTACACATATTTTGAATTATTAATTTTCTTCTCTCTTAAATTTAACAAATTTATAGTAAACTGCAATCTTTTCTTTTAATCTTTAAACTTCGCACAAGAAATTCTCCTTTATTTAACTATGTACGATTTTCTTTTTTGAAGCGGTTTGTTCGTAATACATAAATATAATGTCGCTTTATTCATTGTTTTTTATTTATGATAACATACGTGTTAAAAGTATGGTTTACATCACATTTCTCGTGATCACATTCTGCATTGTTCCATTAGCAAATAAAAGTAATAAATGAATGTGCTCTCTTTCACTATATTTTACCTCTATTACATTCAGTACATTTTTTCCCCACATTTATACTCATTTAGTAAAACAAAATACATAATTCATCATTCCATCTTTCTGGGTGTTTTTGAAATTAACATAGGAATTCCACGTGCGCTGAAAGGGACATTTCAGTGGTTATGCGGCATTTTTAAACTTCTGGGAAACACTATTAAGTGGGTATGTGATACAAATTCGAACACCAAAGGTGCGGTGACAAAACTTCCTACCTCCCTTCGGTTGCGTAGGTACAAGAGCAGATAATGGCAATCATTAGCAGCCATCAGATCCTCCTTTTTTTTATCAGAGGTTCTGTGGCCAGATAATGGAAATATTGGCGTCATTTTTTATTCTCAGATGACTCACAAGGGGAAATTGGCCAATTCCGTTGTAAAAACGATTCAAAGAATGGAATTTGAACTAGTAAGAATTGTTCAAAACAAGTTCGACCGTTGGATTGGATGGTTTGGTTGCTTCAAGAATATGATTCTAACCTGAAAGATATTATCCGAACGCGATGGACTTCTCCGAAATATTTGAAGGTAAGTTGATTTCTTTGTATTTTTTAATAATTGAGTCTTTGATTTTTTTTATATATATTTATGAAGTGAACAATTCCTTAAATGTTATTATATTTTATTGTTTTTTGAATTATATAGATTGTTATAATTTTTGTGTTTTCATCAACAGCAATTTTTATTTTTATCAGAATTATGTTTTCCGATGTATTAATATTTTATCATTTGCTCTTAACTGAATTACAAGTTAAAACATACAAACTCTTGATTTTAAGATGTTGTAGACTTTTTGAAAAATCTTATCTCTGTTTTTCCCTTTAACGTATTTTGACAGATACAGAATTCTGAATCTAGCACTCTGTTTTATCTGTGTTTAATGACTATTTACTTGAACATATGGCGTTTAATTTTATAAGGTATCATTATTTTATGAGAAAATATAATTTTTTGTTTGTTTTGGTAACGAATCGAAGTGTATGATAAAACTAACAGGGGAATAAAAAGTCATTCGAATGTTTTTGTAGGATAAATATGGTGCTTTCCTTTGTGTGGGCTACTTTTTATACGTACACAAGTACTTTTCTTAATGAATAAATATTTTTATTAGATATTCAGTGATTTTTAAAAATGAACTAAAATATATTCAAAATTGCTTTTCAAGTTCATGAAAACTAGATTTCCCCTTTTTTTTTCTTTTTTGAGTATTACATGTCACAGTATGTGAAACCAACTATAGAATAAGGCTTTATGTCGTAATGAAAATATATCTCACTTTCAATTTTGGAAAATCATGTTTTGCTATCATATACGTAAGCTAAAGTGATAAAGAGAGCATTGATCTAATTGATTATCACTTTGTTCTCTTCGATTAATTGTTCCTGTTGTATGACTCAAAGGTGTTTAAATAAGTTTCGCAAGTATAAAAAAAAAGGATTCATCACTCTAACCTATATTTGTGACCTTGCACTGAATTTTGTTAAAACGGTTTCTTTTCAGATTTTTAATACATTTATTAATTGCCAAATCTTTTGTTTTAAATGGAGTAAAATTGTATTATGCTTTGGAAGATGTCACCACACTTAGATTTGCCAAACCCCTCTACGGGACCTAGAATTGCCATAAACTTTTTCACTGCTTCTGTGTTAAGTTCAAATACACGTGAAAAGCCTTTGGTGTTTCTTCAATATTTGTAAATCTTGAGTATTTAAAAAAAAGAGTGTGTGAAACACTTTTTGAGAAAAGGCGAATTTCTTCTTCCTCCCTTTCCCTCAATTGACAATATTTTTAAATATATTTCAGACTAGTTGGTATACCCGTTCTTCGCACGGGTAAATTGAAAAATTAAACAATACAGATTGAAGGATAAAGAAGTTTTTAATGAGTTAACTTTTTGCTTGAATTTCAAATTAAACAAAAAAAAGTTTTTTGCATATCTCAGCGGAACGAAAAAAAACATGTTTTTTAAATTTTAAGTCTGTAGATCTAATAGCTGATAAAAGGGATTTTTTTATTTATTTATAACTTCCCGTAACTCTCTTGTCGGTCGAATTTTGAGAACCCCTTCCTAAGCTGATCTATGCTCAACAAAAGTAACACATTGTTACACATTTTGTGTGATGAACGCTTAAAATAGTTTTAATAATTTATATCTGGAAGTGTAATACGTTAATATTACTTTCTGTTGTATTTATTTTATGTAAAAATCTTGCCACCCCCTTTCCCTTCGAAATCTAGTTTTGTTCTGAAATAAAAAAAATAGTAATTACACTGATCAAAGGAATAAATCAAAAGCGAGAGCGCACTAACGCATGACGTAGACGAAACAAAAAGGGAAATTTTTTCTTCACACATAAACGATAGATATATGCTGTCGCGGGCTTTTTTTTTTGCAGATGGCAGATTCTTTTCCTACTTACTTGACAATTATCGTTATATTTTGGACACTTCACACAATATCTTTATAAATTATAGCCTATGTGTTATTCTGATGTATAAGCTATATTAATGTAAAGTTTCATTAAAATCCATTCAGTTGTTTTTGCTTGAAAGAATAACAAACATCTCTCTCTCCATACATACAAATTTTCGCGTTTATAATATTAGTAAGGATAATGACATGAAAGAAAGGCATAGTCCTACATAACTATAAACCAGGAGCGTAGCTAACGCCGTATCAGCCATATCATTAATACGGGACCCCCAAGCTACTGGGGCCCCAGCATGTGCATCCAAAAAATAGTAAAATATTATCAATAGTCCCATCAACAAAACTCCCATTTTCAAAAAAGGGCCTCTGAGGCATTCTGATACAGGACCGCCTCAGGGATAGCTACGCGAGTGCTTTAAACACTAAGTATATCAAAGTTTAACCGTGATATCGAATTTGATGTTTGAAAAAAAATTATTACTTAAGGTAAAGCGCATAAATGGATAATTTTCATGATATTCAACGTCACTTAGATTAGAATACATGCATAAAATTGTTTTAAGGACATTTTGACAAACAAATTATTTAAATACAATATTTCGGTAAAAAATTGACTTAAAATAACCTTTTTCAAAATGTTCTCCTTTTTTGAAATATGATTCTATTATAGTAATATTTTACCTGTATATAGCTCAGACCTTTGTACAGAGGCTCAACTATGACTTTTGAAAAATTCACATTATTTTCAAAGTTACAATCAATTGAAATAATTATCGGCGTTTTTTTTCTTAAAATTTCTCCCCTCTGTGATCGTAAAACATGTATAAACCCACTTCTAAGTTAAATATTTCAAACATTCTAGTTGAGCCTCTGTACAGAGGTCTGAGCTATAGACAGGCAAAATATTATTATAATAGAAGCATTTTTCACAAAAGGAGAATATTTTGAAAATGGGTCATTCTATGTTCCTTTTTTGTCAAAATATTGTACTTAAATAATTTTTTATTCTAATACTATTCTTAAAACAATTTTATATATATTTTCTAATCTAAGTGACACTAAATATCATAAATATTATCTATTTATACGCTTTTGCAAAATCATGGTTCCGAACGTAGTCGGATACCTTAAAAGTACAAAAGTAAAAGAGGAAAAAATTTGCATCCCCTTCCCCTCATTATCAATAGTTTGGGTAACTGGAGGGGGACTTTTGAAATCTTTCATTTAAAAAGGGGTTCAAAATATCGAATTATTCGTTCAATATCTAAGGGCATCTGCAATTATATTGGAAATTTTTATTTATTTTGATTTTCTTCTATTCTAATACCAATAGCGCTTCATTTATTAATTTTTATTTTTTGCTGAAAAATTCCACAAAATTAATTCTGTTAGTTTTTGAAACATTCAACTTCTCTTGGTTCCTGTGTAGAAGAATACATTTAAAAGCAAAAAAGCACAAACTGAAAAATACAATAACCAGTATCAAATAACAATAAATAGAAACTCTAGATAAAGAGCCTATCAGTCAACTGTCAAAATTCATATGATTTAAGTAAATCACATATGAAAATTACATAGAATAATTGTTTTTCTCTACAGGTAATTGTTTTCTATTGTTAAATTCCTAAATGTAGATAAATAATCAAAATATGAAACCATCGATTTCCTTTAAACTAATATGTCACTGACAATAGATTTATAATAATGTATTTAAGCAATTGTTGATACACCAATAAACCCTTTCGTGCAAGATCTCAAATGATTGAAGTTCTCTATCTAATGCGGCTTAAGGTATTCGACTACGTTCGGAACCGTGATTTTTCAAAAGCGTATAAATGGGTAATATTTATGATATTTTGTGTCACTAAGATTAGAAAACGTATATAAAGTTGTTTTAAGAATATTATTACAATAAAAAGTTATTTAAGTACAATATTTTGACAAAAAATAAACATAGAATGACCCATTTTCAAAACACTCTCCTTTTATGAAAAATGCTTCTGTTATAATAATATTTTGCCTGTATATAGCTCAGACCTCTGTACAGAGGCTCAACTAGAATTTTTGAAAAATATAACTTAGAAGTGGATTTATCCATACAGTAGCACACACAGGAATTTTTCAAGGGATGGGGGGGGTACGGGGTCGAAAGTTCACCATCCTTGTATCATGCTCCTTTTGATTTTGTCGATTTTCGGGGACAAAACTCAGTAAAAAGCTAATTTTTGAATAAATAATTAGCATTAATTAATAAAATTAATCATTAATAGCAAGTAATTAATTAAATTTTACGTACTATATACTTAGAATTATAATCAACCGGAAAAAATCAAGGGCTTTGGGGGTCCGGACCCCTTGTGTGCGCCACTGTATCCATATTTTACTACAACCGAGGGAGAAAATTTTAAGAAAAAACGCGGATAATTATTTTAATTGGTGCTAATTCTGAAAATAATGTGAATTTTTCAAAAATCGTACTTCAGGCTCTCTGGAGAAGTCTTTACTTTATATAAGCAAAATATTATTATTATAGAAGCATTTTTTATAAAAGGAGAACGTTTTGAAAAAAAAGTTGTTCTAAGTTAATTGTTTGCCAAAATATTGTATTTAAATAAATTTTGTTTGTCAAAATGTCCTTAAAACAATTGTATTCATGTATTCTATTCTTAGTGACACTAAATATCATGAAAATGATCCATTTATGAGCTTTTTTAAAATCACGGCTCCGAACGTAGTCGGATTACCTTAAATATAGAACACATGTTTTGTAGTTTTAAAAAAATTATGAAACCTCCCAGGGCCGGCTCTAGCAGTTTTGCCGCCGCGGATGAAAATGGAAAAAACCGCCCCCTTCTCCAAAGCAAAATTTATAATTAAAAAAGATAAATTGTTCACATAGGTACGCACCTGTAACAAACTTGAATAATTCCTGCAAAAACAGCATAACAATTTGTATATATATATTATTGTAAGTCTTAAAGAACATAAAATATTTCAAAATAAGGATATAATTACCTTTTATCATTTCAAACGAGTAATATGTAAGAGAAGGAATCGTCTATTTCAAAGGCCAATTTCTTCGAAAAAGGGTCTACTGAGGGTGGGCATCACAAGCGCTTATTTTAATTTATAGTAACTACACTAAAGACCAAAATAAAACATTTTCTGTCTGCCAAAAATTTATTACCCCAGTCCCCTTTTGGTTAGATGACACCAAACATCGTAAGGGTGAAAGGAATGTCCGTTGTGTCCCCATTCCGGGTTGGGGAGAAAGTTACTAGTGAAAGATGTGTAAACATGTCAAATTTCATGATTTAACATTTAATCTCACCTCAAACCCTTCAAGTTTCAACATAAAAGAAAACTGATATTAAACATGCAGAGTACAAAATAAGGAAATAAGATACATAAATAAGATACCAAATTCCCACACAATAATATTTCAGAAAATTATCAAATTTTTTGTAATAAAAAGAAATAATATTTTTCAAATTCGATCCAAATGCCTCCTCGGGCAGGGGTCCGGTTTGTCCGGCCCTAGAGGTGCCCTTAAAGCTCCGTTTAAATAACCATACAATAAATTTCTAACTTTGTTTAGTACTGCATACTTCTTAAATAAGTTTTTTATTTACTTGGCATTGCCTGAAGTAATCAACACACAAATCTTTAATACACTGGCCTCAAAAAGTTAAGGTACAACCGGGTTTTTGTGTCTAATTTGCAAATTAATAAATGTAGAAACAAAAAATTTGGAGGATATGTGCATTAAATAGTTTTTTATTGAATGCGTCATAGAAATTTGTATAAGTGTATTGCAAAAACGATTTATAACAAAAAAAGCAATCTCTGCGGAAAAGTCCATTCTTGGAGAAAACAGCACATCACAGTGTTATGTGGTAAAATGGCATAAAAACAGTACAAAAATGGGTTCTAATAAGGAATGTGTCCACCCCTAACTTGAATGTATTGGCGGCATCGATTTCCCATGCTGTTTATTAAGTTGTCGGACACCGGAATAGGAAGCGAAGACCAGACACAGAGTAAGCCTTGTTTCAGCTCATGTAACGACCTTGGAGGAGGATTTAAAGCAGCAACCTCTCTGCCAAGATAATCCCAAAGATGTTCTATCGGATTCAGGTCTGGAGATCGAGCTGGCCATTCCATTCGTTCCAAACCGTGATCCTCCAGATACTCCTCAACAATCCGAGCTCGGTGAGGTCGTGCATTATCATCCATCAGAATGAAGTCGTTACCAATAGCAGCAGCATATGGGCGGACATATGGATCAAGGATCTCATCCCGATATCTAAGACCAGTTACGGTTCCTCCATGGAACACATGCAGGTCAGTGTGGCCACCGAGCGAGATCCCTGCCCAAACCAGGATTCCACCACCTCTATAACTGTGTCTTTCAACAGTGTTGGATTGATGGTATCTAGTGCGCTGTTCCCTCCAGATTAGTAGACGCCCTGAATCACTCTCCATTGTAAATCTGGACTCGTCTGTGAACAGCACAGAAGCCCATTGTTGCTGCGTCCAAGAAACATGTTCTCTTGCCCAGCATAAGCGGTTCCTTCGCTGTCGTCCGTTGAGGGAACGCACACAACTGGTCTCCTTGCATACAGACCTGCATTGTGAAGACGATTTCGCACCGTAGTAGCGGAGATTCTTCTTCCTGATGCTTGAAAGTGGTCTGCAACGAGCTGCGGCACAGTAGTGGTTCTTCTCCTTCGTGCCGAAAGAGCTAGAAAACGGTCTTCTGCAGGTGTTGTAGCTCGTGGTCGGCCTGGAACAGGTCTTCTGGACACAGAATCTTCGGATTGGTATTGATCCCAAAGTCGCTGAACAACACTACGAGACACATTGCGACTTCTAGCAGTATCAGCCTGCGACAATCCCATTTCCATCCATCCAACTGCCCGCCACCTTAACAAATTGGGTAAACGACGTCTCTGAGACATTTTCTAAACTCTATTGACTATTGTCACCGAAACTGCCAACAACTGTTGAAAATCAACACAACTTACACACAAAAGTACGAAAGCTTGATATTTGCATATTTTTCTCTCACTCATAAATATACGTTCTTTTATATAAAATAAAAGCGGTAGCAATCGTTTTTGCATTAATGTTTTTAAAGTTCGTTATTATCATTCATGTAAACTATGCATTTTATTGTTACTGCCATTTTTTTTATGGAGAGCTTCGAAAAACATGTTGTACCTTAACTTTTTGAGGCCAGTGTACAATACTAACATGTAGTACTTTAAATCATCGAATGATTATAGCCAGGAGAAATTCTCCCCGCGTTTTGAATTTGCTTGGCTTTGTCACTCATTCACTTGAATCTCTTATAATTCAGCCCATAAAAGAAAGAAAATTGTTAAGATCTGTGCTTGATAAGAAAAAAACTTATTAACCTACATTGCAAGGACTAGAATACTAAAAAATTTAAAAGGCTGAAACATCAATTAAAATCGAAATTCAAATAGAAAGGAGAAAGATTTTAAGCTTTTACCTATCTGGATAATCAAGTTGTTAATCTGTTATCTTTCTTGGAAAAAACGTCCAAGTGTTTGGAATTTTAATGAAGAGGTGGCTTTTCTTAATTCCAAGACGAAGCTGTGCTTATAAATTACGAACACAATCTTCCTTTAAATCGCTACCGGACAACATTAATAATATCTTCTCGCTTTTTTGGAACGTCACATATTATCCATAATCAGAAGTAAGAATCATGTGATGACGTACGTACCATAATTATGATTTCAAATTTTGACATGATACTCTTGTTACATATTTTTCTAGAGTTATCCATAAAAGAATCACAGATAAGATATATGGAAACACAACAATAACACTAACTTTTAACTTTGATAATTTTTACAGAAAAATTTCTGAAATGTTTGCATGGTATGGGCAAAATGATGGAATAAAAAAATGATTTAATAATTTCTAATTAACAAAAAAATTCTAAATTATTTATTTTTCTCGCACATTTTCTAATAATTAAACACTTTTCTTTAATGCAATATTCAGAGGAGAAGAATTTTTGTTGTTGATGAAATGCTGTTTTTGTACTAATTTTCAAATAAACGTCTGATTGTTATTGTTGAAACAACAGTTAAAAACTATTAAAAATATCCCGTCCTTAAAGTGGGAGAAATATTTGCAAAATATTTTCTCTGATTACATATATCTAATTTATTATTATTATTTTATGTCTGCAATATTATTTTTCTGATACAATCTTTCTATTGGCATATTGCTTGATTGGTTTCAAAACGAAGATATTAGTTTAAAAATATCGTATGACTAATTTTTTGGGGGGTAATTGTGGTATAAATATATTTTAAATCTCAGAGATAAAAAAAACTTGACATTGTTAATTTCTTTTAAAAGTTTAAAAAATTAAATTTTAAAATGAATCTTTAAGAACACACTGTTAAATCTTTCATTTTCTATTAAATATTATCTATTTAATGTACAAACTATTGATAATAAATAAGTTTATTTACAATATGCCCTCAAACAATAATCAACTTAAAATTCAAAAGAAATAAAGCTTCAAAATTGGCTCAAACTATAAAATCAAAAATTAAAAGATTCAAATATTTCAAGATATTTTTTAAAACTGTGAAATAAAATAATTAGAAAAAAAAACCCAACAGGAACACAAATTTAACCGTTTAACAAGTTTAACAGGCTAATCAAATCAAATCGAAAGTAGGTATAATATATATACATGAAGATGATAATTGTAACTATATAAAGCAGCTCTGAAAGTAAAAAATCGAAAAGTTATTAACTTCCAATAAATTTCTTGGGCAGCTATAATTTTCTCAAGAAACCTGAGATTAAAAAAAAAAAAAATGCACTATTTAACACATTTTGAAAGACATTCACAATTTTATACTAACTTAAATAAGTTTACAAATGGTATCTTGAAAGAGTTTTATCGATTTATTCCGAATATATACTAAATTTTGATGGAACTAAAAAGATACTTTAACAAGAATGAAATAAAAATATCATTGTGAATTCTTTTCTTTAATCTCTCATTAATGAAATTATGATTATTACGAACAGTAGCGCACACAGGAATTTTTCAAGGGGGGTCCGGGGTCGAATGTTCATTCTTGCATCATGCTCCTTTTGATTTTGTCGATTTTCGGGAACAAAATACAGTAAAAAACTAATTATTGAATAAATAATTAGCATTAATTAATAAAGTTAATTATTAATAAATACTTAATTAAATTTTACGTGCTATATACTTAGAATTATAATCAATCGGAAAAAAAATCAAGGACTTGGGGGGTCTGGACCCCCAGGGCCCCTCCTTGTGTGTGCCACTGATTACAAATTCTTCTCTTCTGTATTTAATGAAGAATATTGGTAGAATTGATTTTAATAAAAGGGAGATCGTACAATTAGTATTTAAACTTCCTTCACACGTTAATCTTTTTTCCGCTAAAAATACAAGAATAGCCCAGTGATTCTCAACTTCACACTTTTAACAATTTCGAAATTTGGACGCACACTAACAATAAAATAAGTTTAAAAGAGTTTTACTTATCTATAATATACTATGAGAAATAGTTTATGATAATAATTTTCAATGTTAAATAAAGTAATATGTTAAAATAATGTATAATAATAATATGTTAAATTAAATAATATCTACGACAAAGACAAAATGTTTATCGGGTAATCAATTTCAAATTAGTTATATAAGAAAACATTTAAGCGAAATTTGAGCTTGATGATTTTTGATGATTTCGTTTATATTTTATAGTAAACACGATAATGCCTCTCTCATTTCATCATCTACATTTAAAAATCTCGATCCTTTTTTCATTTTTACATTTGTTAATACTGAAAATTCGAGAATTCACACAATTAAGATGTAGAAAATTGTAGCAATATTTCTAAAGCTTTTTTGATTACTATGATCCTCTACTATTAATCCAAAATGAATTAATTGACTCTTCCTAATGTTTTGAAATTAAATTAAAATTTTGAAATTACAGAGCGAAATGAGTTTTCCCTCTTCATTCAAAGTGAATTCCTATACTGGTGTATCCGTACACAAATGGATTGTAAACCCAATAATTTTTTGCTATATCCACCTATCCAAGAAAGGACAAGTTAAACATATCACGAATACCCTTGGTTTATTTTTATAAAATTCCGAATGAACCCCTGTTCAGTATTTTATTTTTTTCTCAGAGTATAATTAATAATTTTCAAGAAATTTGGTGGCACAATCGTTGAGAATCACTAGAATAGTGGAATGATTCGTGGAATAAAAAATTAATGAATGCCGTTACAGTGCATTGACGAATATTATTATAATGTATTATATTATTAGAGAGAATGCATTAATTAAATATTGTTACAGTGTGCATTGAACATTAATACTCCTTTATAGAGTTAAGGTAAAAAAATGTTATATTATATATAGCTGAGAAAGTGAATAGTTTTAAATGCAAGTGTCTACACAAAATTCATAGTTTGTTGCTTATTCATTACCTACACACACTGTCAACCCATTTTCAACGGAAAGTACAACAATGCCACAATGGGTAATCACGTCCGGAGTTACTTAATAATTAATTCCACTCTAGCTCAAGGTGTTTCACATGTTTTTGTTTTAATTAATATTACAAAGGATTATTTTTAATACGTGATTCAGTGCTGGAAAGTTCAACTATGCGTTTGAATTTTTATGACTAATTAAAATGATTAAGAAGTGCAATAAAATGTAGGTGAAACAAGTAATTAGGAGGATTATTCCAGGTAATAATAATTTAGTCCTAATCAATATTCGGTTTTGCTTTCTTTGTATGTTCCTAATTTAATTGGCGTGAAAGTAAATCACAACTTTGTGAAAAATGCTGTATAAAAAAAGAATAGTTTTCTGGCTGAGGAACAGTTTTCGACTCGGTTCTTTCGTGTAAGATGTAGTTTCTAACCGAGTCCTGACGCCATTGCATCCATCGTGTAGCAGAGTTGATACACGGGGCAAAATTCTTTTAGGGCGCATAATCCTTAGCATGGTATGAAAATTGAACGTGGGGTGCCAACTCAGACGTCGTCTTGGTCTACTGATTGCGGTTCAAAACTATGAGATCTTCCACATGAGCCCTTGTGTTGATTTTAAATGTTAAATGTAAATGTTGGAAGTACAATCTAGTACTTCCAAAATCAATCTCTTTCGACTGTGTTTAATAATTCTGTGCTTTATAAAGAGTGGTTTTTTTCCAGGTATAGAAGTTTAAGTTGGCATTACTTTCCAAGATGGCGACCGATTTAACAGCTGTCAAGTGATTTATTCTCAGTTTGGTTTGGCAATTCATCAAAACCATCATCAAGCAAGGCGTAGATTCGTCAAATGGGCCCAAAACGAGATTGCCGTTGTTCCCGATTTTCATAAGCGAATTTTTTTAGCGATGAAGTGCACTTCTGGTGGAATGGCTACGTCAACAAACAAAATTGCCGCATTTGGAGCGAAGCTAATCCACAAGTGTATGTCGAAACCCCGTTACATCCAGAAAAACTGACTGTTTGGTGCGCTTTATGGGCTGGTGGAATCCTTCTTCAAAAACGATGAAGGCCACAACGTTACAGTCAATGGTGATCGGTATAGAGCCATGATTACTAACTTTTTCATTGCTGAATTGAACAATCATGATGTACAGGAGCTGTGATTCCAACAAGACGGCGCAACATGTCACACAGCTCGTGCCACAATCAATTTATTGAAAGACACGTTTGGTGACCGCCTAATTTCACGTTTTGGACCTGTGAATTGGCCTCCAAGATCTTGTGATTTAACACCGCTAGACTATTTTCTGTGGGGCTATGTAAAGTCATTGGTCTATGCGGATAAGCCACAAACGCTTGACTATTTGTAAGACAACATTCGCCGTGTTATTGCCGATATACGGCCACAAATGTTGGAAAAAGTCATCGAAAATTGGACGTCCAGATTGGACTACATCCGAGCCAGCCGTGGCAGTCCTATGCCAGAAATCATATTTAAAATGTAATGCCATAAGATTATCTTTCGAATAAAAAAAAATTCATGTCAATTGAATAATACATCGTTGTTTTATTGCAATTTAAAGTTCTATACCTCTAAAAAAACACCCTTTACTTAAGTGGGAATTACAATTTATTTTAGCTATTGGCATATTTTCATAACGAATTTGAAAAAGTGAGTGTGGGTTCTCTGCTGGAAATAGGGAGGGGGGGATAATAAAATCGAACTCTTTGATACAACTAGAAATAAGAGCAATCTGGCCGAACATAATTTCTTGTAAGACGTTTTAATGCTATTTATGCTTTAAGTTCATACAATAAATTTGATATTATTATGGCTTGAATAAATTATAATCATGAATTTTTTTCATATTCATAAAAAAATTTATTTTAAATTTAAAAAAAACAATGTTACCTACACTTAACAAATAACTCTAAATGGTACACATTAACTTAACAAATAACTCTAAATGGTACACATTAATAAAAAATTATTGAGAGATATAGTTTGGGCAATGCAGCTTAAATATAGTCAAATATAAGTTGCAGAATTTTTTAAACGAATATTTTTGGAAATATAGTATACTGAAATAGAAATGAAATTCACCTACTGTTTTTTTTTTAATTCTACTTTGGACATCATTATGTAGACATACAGACACACTTTCCATATTCATTAGATATTATCATTTATAGTTTTGCGAGTTCGACAAATGAATCGTAATATTATTGCGTTCTATTTTCAAAATTGTATAATACATTTTTTAGATATGAATATTATCATCTAAAAGATTACGTCTTCTTTTAAAGATGAACTTATTATAAGTTTATAAAAGCATCTGTAAAATAAAAAATTAATTCACATACGTATAGAATTAAAATATTACATTTTCTTAAGAATTTTGCTTCAGTAAATCACGTGTCTGAAAAGTTACTTGTTAAATATAGAAAACATAAGCAGAAAGATATTACAAAAATCTTTTTTTTGAGATAGTTTTATCATGTATTTTGATTAACAATTTTTAGCTATTCCTATTTCGTCGAATTCCTTAACAATGACACAAATTACAGAACTTTTATCTTGTAGTTTGCTATCTAAATAATCAGTGCTGATTCAGAACAATACATCTTTGTATCGCTTCGTCTATTTTTTTTCAAAAAGAACTATTTTTGATATCTTGTTTTACGTAAAGTTCTTATACATGTAGTCACTAATCATTGTTAGATTACCTCTAATCATTGCAATAATACAGTTGTTGTACGCTATAATTATTCATTCTGTATTACAACTCCAAACAATCATCATAGAATCACATTGGAATCATATATATTGTCTGAATGCTTTTGTTTTGTTTTGTTTTTCCGTCTGGAAGAAAGGAATTAGTTTGACCAAAGAACACAAACTAATGTTTTCTCATCTTTATCAAGATCTAAAAATAATTAATATTCTTCTTGAATTATGGTCTTAGATAGTTTTGATGAAGAATCTACGATGAAAGTCAGTTTCACCTTTCTTTTAATGAAATGTGATATATATTACCAAGGCAGAATTCCTTTAAATAGAAAAATAAAGAACTGCATTAGTATTCCAGTTCGCATGAGCCCCTCCTGTGAGATAGTATGTTTTGGGCAGTAGATAGACAACTATTCTTGCCTTGTTGAATGTTAATGAAGGAAGATGGAAAACCAGAAAAAAGGCCAAGGCAAAGGTTACGTTTGTTTGGGAGGATGAATAGATTCCTGCAGTACTAAAGGACAGTGTGAAGGCCTTTTTTATATTTCATAAAGACTTTTTACATCGATCCTACTTAGTTTCTTATAAAGAGTAAGCTTTTTGTGTTTATTGAATGTAAAATGGTTTACTTGAGACCTTTAGAGTGGTAAATGTCTTGCTTTGAGACATACTTTAAGAAATTATAAAAAAAAAAATATCACTCGTAAAATGTTTCCCATACTTTAAAACAGGAACAAGTTTCTTTCAGAATGAATTGCACGAAAAATTGTTTTGTATTGTAAATGTTTTCCATTTTTTAACAAATAGCAAGAATTTACATGCTTTGAATTAATAACCCTTTCTTCAATAGAAGAGTTACATTATGACATGGCTTTAAGGAAACAATTTTTCTTACAAAGGAACAAAAAAACTATGAAGAAAATACAACATGGTTAGCTCATTCGTTACAGGTTAAAATGAAATTCAAAATAAAATGTAGAAGAGAATGTATCCATTTGCATATTTCCAATCAAAAAGACATAATGACTTTTTAATTACATATTTGATATTAGTATAATTATACATTAATGTTTAATTATGAAGTAATTATCTACTAAGACTTTCGATGACGCAATAGCGTTTCATAATCTATAAATAAATCTAAATAACTAAGTAATTTAGAGGTATAAAGATAAATAAAAAAACTCAAAATTTTGATGTCATTTCTAAAATAAGTTCTTCAAATTAATGACATCACCTTACTAATTCACACTTGAGGAATCTGATACTATTTTTGCTGTGTGGTTACCTATTAGTATAGTAAGTACCCATCTGGTCAAGTTTTTCATAAACATATTTCTACTGAAAAAAAAGAATATTACATGAATAATCTACATAAATGGTATTAGACACTAATTTATCTTTTTGACATATTTTATTACTGATTGTCATTTTTTTAGGAAGTTATTGGTAAAATAAACATAAGCTTTAGAAAAAAGTACATAAAAATGTAAAAAACTACAGTTTTTCTTTTACAACAAAAACCGTTTGTTCTTATTTTTCTATTCTTATTTGTTTTAAATTTTTTCACTCTCATCAGGAACAGAATGTAGGAAAGTAAAAAAGAGAGAGATTCCACATACTTTTACAAAGCGATTAATTAACTCTATGCTAAACCTGATTTGGCAACCTGATGCAAAATAATTTCAATTATTCAAAATATTAAATTAATTTGCTTTATGTTAAAATAATATAGAGATAACATAATTAATATTTAAAAATGTGCTGAAACCGTTTGTTATATTTAATACGTGTTTATCGAAAATCTTTCGAAACGAGCCTTTTTTCGAAACAGAATTTGACGAGCTAATTTTTTGGAGATATACAATTTTTAGATGTAATAATAATAAATAATATGACACATTCATAATAATATAAGTATTTAATCACTTTATAATTTAATTTATATCATTTAGAGGTGAATTAATTATTGATAATAGCTTTTTATTTCTTAATATTCACTGGCATGGCATTGGTTCTGAATGGTCCCTGTATCAAAATTCCTTTGGGGTCCTAGTTTAGATATGAAAGCCTTGTTAGGGGGACTGTAGTTACACATGTTGGGGTCTCTGTATCTTGAGGGCCCCGTATCGTTGATACGGCTGATGTTGGGGTTGCTACGTCCCTGTTAATATTACATTTTCATGGTTTTTTTTAAAAATATTCTTTATATTGTATTACTAAAAATAGTGTTTGTATTATATTAAAACGATATTAAAGTTTTAAATATGAATTGATATTTTTAAATACGATTTCTAGGGCAAGTAATTTTTAGGAATGATGCGTAAAAAATTATTTCTAATGAATGAGCACCTTGTTTAAGCTTTTAAAGATAAATATCGATGCTCAGTGAAATTTCGACTTCGCATTTTTCGGCTAATAGCATCGAAAGATATTTTTTAATTTTTAAAATACTTTAAAAGAATTTCTAAATTTCTCAGAAAAAAGAATATTTGTGTCTGTATCCGATTTTTCTACAATTATTTTGGGGGAGAGAGAAAGTGTCCAAACTATTTTAATTTTTCTCTTGACTTTGGATTTTTTGTCAGCATAACCCTTTCATGATTTCCTTTATGGATAAACCAATTCGATTTTTATCGCATTTTTTATAACTTACTGCATAATCTAATTAAAACTAAACTCTCTGTGAAGCAACAGCCCACAAGGGACAAGTCCTACTATGACCAAATCAGTTTATAGGACCTTACGCGTTGACGTACAGGTGTTCCGGTCAGGTGGTCAGTCTGACGTGAAGCCCTCATTGTTTAGTTCCCAAGCAAACTTGGTTATCCTTTTTTGGCCCCTATGAAGGAATGAATGTTGAGTATAATGTAATTAAAGCACCGAAATATTCCCGATATAATTGCATTTTTCAACAAGTCCGACTAAGAAAAAAAATACCAAAACTAGAATATAATTTTCAATTTTAATGTAAGGAAAGTCGAATGTAGTCTAATAATTTTAAGTTTTTAAAGCGAAGAGTAAAAAGTTTATTATGGCAATGCATTTCCTGATAAAATAATCATTTTTACATGATTGTAAAATAACTTAGTATTTTCTCAGAGTTTTATTACTTATTTCTATTGTGTCATTCAAAATGTTTAGTTTATTCGTGCATACACGAAACAGTAGCCAATACTTCTGCGATTACAAATTATAGTACTTAAATTTTTTTTATTTCTTTACACAATTGCCAAATACCGTGCGGAAAAAGAGAGCTCCAATCTTATAATCATTAAATTTAAACATGTAGCATAATATATGCCCACAATTTCAGCTAAATTTGTTAACTTATAAAAGTATCTTGAATAAAAAAATTCAATAAACTCAAATTTCAAAGTTTTACTTAAATTAAATTTATATGCTTAATAATCTTCATCATTGTTAATTTCACAATTAGGATTTTAGATAAATTTACAAAAGGCAGTTTTTACACAATCCACGCTTATGGAAACATATTTTTTAATTTTCTGCATCTCAAGTATATAAAGGGTGTTTTTTTAGAGGTATAGAACTTTAAGTTGCAATAAAACAACGATGTATTATTCGACTGACATGAATTTTTTTTTATTCGAAAGATAATCTTGTGGCATTACATTTTAAATATGATTTCTGGCATAGGACTGCCACGGCTGGCTCGGATGTAGTCCAATCTGGACGTCCAATTTTCGATGACTTTTTCCAACATTTGTGTTTCCGTATATCAGCAATAACACGGTGAATGTTGTCTTCCAAATGGTCAAGCGTTTGTGGCTTATCCGCATAGACCAATGACTTTACATAGCCCCACAGAAAATAGTCTAGCGGTGTTAAATCACAAGATCTCGGAGGCCAATTCACAGGTCCAAAACGTGAAATTAGGCGGTCACCAAACGTGTCTTTCAATAAATCGATTGTGGTACGAGCTGTGTGACACGTTGCGCCGTCTTGTTGGAACCACAGTTCCTGGACATCGTGATTGTTCAATTCAGGAATGAAAAAGTTAGTAATCATGGCTCTATACCGATCACCATTGACTGTAACGTTGTGGCCTTCATCGTTTTTGAAGAAGGATTCCACCAGCCCATAAAGCGCACCAAACAGTCAGTTTTCTGGATGTAACGGTGTTTCGACATACACTTGTGGATTAGCTTCACTCCAAATGCGGCAATTTTGTTTGTTGACGTAGCCATTCAACCAGAAGTGCGCTTCATCGCTAAACAAAATTCGCTTATGAAAATCGGGAACAACGGCAATCTCTTTTTGGGCCCATTCGACGAATCTACGCCTTGCTTGATGATCGTTTTGATGAATTGCCAAACCAAACTGAGAATAAATCATTTGACAGCTGTTAAATCGGTCGCCATCTTGGAAAGTAATGCCAACTTAAACTTCTATACCTGGAAAAAAAACACTCTTTATATCGAAACAAATTATTAAGATAATGGAACCTCGTATCGGAAACGACCCTCTTGACGACGAAAATCATTTAAAACGATGTTCTCAAAATTTTCAGTTTCTTTCTTATCTACCTGATACATGCAAAGTCAATTTACGTTATTGAAACAATTTTTTAAAACTTGATAACTATTTATTTAAGCTTCCAAAGAAAGGGGTGAATAATTTTTGAGTATTACATTGAAAATCTCATGTGGCTTAATATGAGCTATATCTGCTTACGAGACTAAATTTAATACCAAAAGTTATATTATTAACGAGACAAAAAGTGATATTAAATGCAAAGGAAGAAAAAATATATGTAATTGAAAATGTATCTAAGACTCAAAACCTTAAGAAAATAACGTTAATATTTTTGTTGTAGAATTTGGAATTTCGAACTGTGTTTCAAATAGTTTATCTCTGTCTACATTTTGTAGAAAATTTCATTTTAGTAAATATGCGCACGAATCTTAGTATATGGATATTTTCCCAAATAAAAGAATTTAATGCAGGTTTATCAAGTACTAAATTATATTTTTTAAAAAAGTAAAACTTTCGAAGACACGTGAAGCTGGGTGAATTAAGCTAATTTAATATTTAAATAAAGTTATAATTGAAAATAAATGCTGCATATGAGAATTAGAATTGTGTTGTTTTATTTTCTTAGTATCTTATAGGATTTTCAAAAGTGGCCATAAAAATTGCAAAAATATAGTTATTTTATTTCCTTATTCTCGCTTTTTGATTATTTATTCATAGAAATAAATTGTTTATTTTATCCGTAACAATTCAATTTTTTTCTTACAGATATCAGATAATTTCATTTCATTAAACTGCATTTGAATTAAAATAAATAATTTTTTTCTATTTAATGTTTTATGAATAATTTTCTGTATTGAAGGTTGTGAATTTTTCAGAGTAATAATAAATCACAAACAAAAATGAAATAGAAAATTAGTTCACAAATTAAATTTTGAGATTCTATGGATCCTTCATTGCATAACTGGAAACAATACAGCAGTTAGTTGTTTATATTAACCTTTTTACTTAATTAACATAATGATGAAGACTTCAGAAACACAATAAATAAATCCTTAATTAAATCTGAGTTCTGATAACGAAGAACGAGCAGGGGAAGATCTGCTTTCAAATTAGATTATAATGAACCTAACCATTTCTGATTGCAGTATAGTGGGTCATGCATGTTTGAATAAGCATTTTGAACAACGATTTTCTTACTTTGACAAAAAATAGTTTGATTAAATAAAAGTAAACAACCGATTTTCCTCACTTTCTGACGAATAATGTTTCTTCCATGGTGTGCAAATGCTATGTTATGCCATAACAGAATAATCATTATTTTCTTAACTTTACATCATGGAAACCACTAACATTATTATTATTTGTGTCAATAAAAACATTTCATATTTTATTTGAAACAATAGTGTTATAATCAACAGATAGTAATAAAGATAATGAATAGTTTGCATAAAATTTGATAAACGCTTCGTAGGGAAAAAAAGAAAATTTTAAACTAACTTTAAAAATAATAAAAATCCCTGGCTAATAACCTACATTACTATATTTATCAAAGCTTTTTCTTGGCGTTTTAATGTACATTTATGAATATATTATAACACTACGCGTTATGGTTTGTATATCATTATAATATAATAGAAGGGTAATTGCTTTAGTATAAACGTTTTATTAATAAAAAAAGAAATAATATTTTCAAAGAATTGTAATTGCAACAAACTGTTATGGATCCTATTCTTCGATAATAATTCGTTTTTAATTATGTTTAATTTTTATATATGTTAATATATTATATTGTGCGTACATACAAACTTATATGTGTGTACATGCACATAAATTCACTGTATATGAAATGCTATTTGTCATTCACGAGGTTTGTAACATACGCTTTCAATAGTATAGAAAGGAAATTCTTCCACTTTCGAATTGTTTGTTTTGATGAAAAAACATTAGAACAAAATGCTAAGTATACTTTAAAGTAACGTTAAGCCAAAGTAAGGGAACGATGCAGAACTATGGGAATATAGCCAAAGAAATAGGTTATTCGTTGTAAGAATAAATAAATAACATCCTAATTAACTTTCATACATAAGAATACATTTAGTCATTCTTAACTTTGGAAATACTCTTTGTAGAAAATAAGTTTAAAATTTTAAAATACAGAATTTCATAAAATACTTAGAATTACTATTGAACGAATGATGTAGTAAAATTCGAATCTTGTTCAATAAAAAAATGTGACGAAACTGCATTTTTATCGAATGTTTCATAGCCAGTTAGTTTTAGTATATTGCTTATATCTCCGCGTATAATAATAAAAATTGTAATTATAAATAGACTGTTTATGTTTCTTTGTTGTAATGATGTAAACTATTTGATTAACTTGTGAAATGGTGTCGATATATTACTAATTCTTTTAAAATAGTTAAATAAATTATGAGATTGTAATATAGCAAAAAAGTAATCGAATTAAAGTTTTCTTCAAATTATTTTACTGTGCAATAATATACATATTAATAGAGAATCAGGTAACTTAATACAACAAAATTAAGTGAACAATGTTTTTTTTGTATGAAGCACTTATATAAGAAACAGTTATGTCGAAAATAACACTTACGTATTTATTGCTTTAGATCGGCAGGTTGTGTTAGTTGAATATCTACCTAAATGTTGTTTACATCTAGTTGATTTACAACATTAATATTCTAAATTAAAATAATATTTTAAGAAAAACACATTAGTGCTTGTGGCATTTGCCATTTGCAATGCTAATTAATGTTTAAGTTTCAGAGGTGGTCTCAATCATTATCTAAATGAACCTGGAAGTTGCAACAATGTTCATAGTCTTAACATGACCGTTCTCGTTAATATCTGAGATATCTCTCTGCCTTTTAAGCTTGGAATGGATTTGGTCCCGCCTCTCCAATAACATGAAGCACAATATTCTTTGCCGATTGTTTATATCTTAAATCATACTTTTAGATACTGATCACTGGATTTACTATTGGTTATAAAAGCACTTGTAGTCAGTCACAAGAGATGTTGTCCGGGCATATTTGAGGGCTCAGGAGTTCCACATCCTTAGATCAAATTCTGACTTTAAAATTTACTGAGGGAGGATGATATCGGATCTTTATTCTACAGACGAAACACTTGCAAGCCTTTTAGTCGGAGTGTAAAACTAAGGTGACCAGTTTTTTTACAACGAAAAGAAGGACGCGCACGCGCGAAAAATTTAAGAACAAGTTACAACGTAAATATATGAAACATTTTATTAATTCAAATAAAAATACACTAATTACCCTTGCATCCCTTTTAATTATTTACTTAAACGAGTATTTTTCAATTGAATGCATTTTTTAGTTAATATATTATTTTTTAATACATCGGAAATTTCGGAACAAGAAATACCCCTTATACTGAACTTTATAAGGCAAGTACTACAACTAAAGTATCAACATTCAATCTTGATTTTTCACTTGTCCAAGAATCATTACCATTTGAAAAAAAACTCTTTCAAGCGCTGCATTAGTTCCAGGGTATATCACAACGTAAATTCATCAAGAATAACTAAATTATCATATGGAAAGTGTTCATTTTTGAAATGTTTAAGTATTTCCACCCATCTTTTGTCAATTTCAGCATGTTGATTTTCCAATTGTTCCATTTTATTAGAATTTAAGTATACATTTAGTATTCTAATTTTTTCAAACAGACAATTGCATTGATTTCAATATTGGGCATTTTTTCGATAAAAACTCAACATAATTTTCTATATCTGCCCAATGAAATAAAAAAAATACCATTGAAAACTGTTATTTCCTGTGCTATTTGTTTCAGACCATTCTTCGATACTTTGGAAACATGTTTGGTTTATCTCTGAATAGAGATTAATAGATGAATGTTTTAAAATATTGAAAAGGAGGACACTTTTCGAGGAAGGACAGAACCTAGAAAAGGAGAACGGTTCTCCCTAAAGGAGGACGGTTGGTCACCTTATTAAAACGCACCGTACAGGAAATTGGTTCTTTAAATATAACTCGCAACAAAATGTGCCTGAATTTAAATAATCCGCATCTATATTGGCATTTTATCTTTATATAAATCGCAGATTTTTCTTCTTTTTTTCTCTCGTCTTTTTCTTCTTTTCCTTACTTTTAAAGAGTAAAAAATACGATTCTAAAATTTATGATGAAATAATTTTTTTTAAAAAAAAGAAGTAAAAAGAGGGGTTTTTGCTGGTCGTAAAATGTTTGTGAAATCTAATTATATCTATTACATCATACACGAATTCAATATTTTCTTATAATCATCTATCATTTCATTCCTCAAGAAAAAATTTTTTCGACTCTTATCATTTTTGGAAAAAGATTACTTATGGCTGCCGAATTTTTTTCTCCAAGTTCAGTTCGCCATTCATATGTAAGTCTAATGTATGCCATCAATTACCGAAATGCATCGAAGTTATCAATTAAAAAAATGAAAAATGTGTTAAAATCGCATTAGAATAACAAAGTCGTGAACAAGCTATCTCTTAGAAGCTGTCAATTCTTTTAGATTGATTACATGAGGGATTACCCAAAACGAGGAACAAGGAAGGGATGCACCAGAAATAAACAGTAGTCAAGAAATATATTGATGACAGATATCTCCCAAGAATACTCAATTGGACACCAGCTTACTTTGACACATTTTCCTTGACATATTATTCTCATATATTTTATGTTTTACTTTCAAAAACATAGTAATAACATTAAAAAAGCTCTGCTGTCTCACAATTCCCTTTTAATTAAATCTCAGATATATAATTAAAAGCTCTCAAGTTCTTATAATTAATGATGGGACAATATTTTAATTATTACAGCCTTCTCTATTTATTGGCAACTAATAAACTCAGAAAATTACGCACAATTAAAGCGTCATTTCCTTTGTCAATTATCTCACGCACATCAGGTAAATATGCAAGCAGTATTCTTCTGGAAAGGACATCAGAAACCGGTTTTTTCTTGATGATCTCCGGTTATTAAGAAATCCTAAGCTCATCAGTTACCAGAGCCATGGAAAAAGTGCCGTGAAACGTGGCTCAAGATAAATTGGTGGATGTCCAGATAATGATCGATGTACCCTTGGGGAGGGACTCACTCAGAAATGTTTCGATAAATTGTGGGAGCAGGCTCAAGCACGGCTCCCATCGTAAGTGATTTGAATAAAAGTTATGTGAGTGACCTGTGAGTTGTTATCATTACTGCGGTTTTCGTCTCCATTGACTTTGTTTGAGGATTCGGTTGCACCAGACGGGATTTCGTTGTGTCTAGATGCCTGGTGGTATGTTGGAGTTAAAAAAATCGCGTTGAAGAAGGCCTGTTTAGTGTCGCATGCCGAAATGGTGATTCCGCAGAAAATGTGTCATAGAAGTAACAAGCAGAACTTGGCTTTTTTCAACTGTTATAAGCATATTGAGTGAATCTTTTTTTTATGCCATATTCTTTCCTTTATCTGTAGATTTACAAAAAACAACATCTAGTGACGCAATGTACATCCACCACATCGTGGAGGGGGCTCAGGATTCTAGGGGGCCCAAAGCCTGCCTGACATCAATTACGTATTCAATCAATTTATAATATATTAAAAGAAAAACCTGACTTTGAAAGGGGGGACTAATATTCTCCTTTACGCCACTGATAACATCATTTTAGTATATTTCTGCTATGCGAAATATCTCTTAACAGTAAGGTGACCATTTTTTTGACAATGAAAAGGAGGACGAAAAATTTAAGAAAAAATTACAACTTTAAATGTATGAAACGTTTTATTAATTCAAGCAAAAATACGCTAATTACGCTTACATTCTTTTTAATTATTATCTTAAACGAGTATTTATCCATTGACTGAATTTTTTTTGTCAACATATCATTTTCTAATATATCGGAAAGTTACGGGCAAAAAATATCCTTCATACTGAATTTTATGGTAAGCACTGTAGGTAAAATATTAACATTCAATTTTGATTTCTCACTAGTCACTTCACAAAAATCATTACCAACTGAAAAACTGCTGCATTAGTTCCAGGGCTGCACAATGTAAATTCAACAAGAATAATTATTTTCATATGGAATGTGTTCATTTTTTAAATGGTTTAAGTAATTTCACCCATCTTTTACCAATTTCTCAGTATGTTGATTTTCCAATCGTTCTAATTTATTAGAATTTAAATATACATTCAGTCTTCTTTCTTCATCAAACAGACAATCGTCATTGATTTTAATATCAGGCATTTCTTTCGTAAAAACTCAACGTAATTTTCTATAACTGCCCAATTTACTTGCGACAAAGTCAAAAAATACCATTGAAAACTATTATTTCCTGTGACAGTTGTTTCAGACCATTCTTGGACATTTTGGAAACATGTTTGGTTTATCTCTGAATACAGAGATTAACAGATCTGTTTTAAAATATTGAAAAAAGGAGGACACTTTTCGAGGAATGACAGAACCTATACAAGGAGGACGATTGGTCACCTTATTAAGACGTATTGTGCAATTAAATATATTTGCCACCAAATAAAAACGCAAAACACCTCGTAGAAAGAAACATATTTTAAAATTTTATTTGGAGTGATGTGTATGTACAAATTGTGTGAAGATTTTGAAGCATAGAGATAATATTAAGCCAATATTAAACGATACACACGCACCTTTTTTTTATATATATTTACCTTTCCCCATTCAACTTATGCTTCCTATAAATATCTAGTACATCTATTGAGTATTCATTAGATTTTTATTGTACTTTTTTCAGGTTAAATGGATATATACGAGTTTTTTATGGGTGTATGGGCGTTTATCCGCTGAAACTTTGAAACATTTCGATGTATTTACTTCAATATAAGGCTAATGTACAATTTTTATGGGCTCAAAATAATAATAATAAAGAACATTTGAATTCTCGTATTAATGATGCAGAGACACATTTGAGTCATGATCTCGCTATTTGAAAAATTTCGACTCTCTTATTTGATCACTAAGAAAAGGATATCAGAGTATAAAATGATAAAAAGAACATATATTATTAAAGTAATCCAATGAGAGATAGGAACAATAAATCAATAGCAGAGTTATTTTAATTTAAATATCTGTAACATGTCAATTTAAATATCCGCGTAGGGAATATTCGTTCGCAGGAAACTTGATTAAGATAGAATTTTCTTTTCCTTTTTCTTTTCATTTCATTACAACGGTTCTATTCTCATAAAGGTCAATATTCTAGGCTGGAGCGGATTTTTCTTTATAAAAGAAGTATTATAAAGATTAAATTCAATACTACGACCAATTGATATTGTAATTTTATTTCTTTTGTACTGTTAGTCGTTCGTTGAACTACAAGTCTGATGGTTAAGAATAAATTAAATGATAGAATGGTAAAAATATGCTGAATTGAAACATCCTGCTGTGGAATTATTTCACACATTTCGTGTCTCAGCACTTAATATTAAAATAGTCCCTGTTCCAATTTGTAATTTCGAGATTCGTCATTAAATAATTTTCCTCGAATAAGAAAAACGAAATTCTATAATAAAAATATATTTGATGAAATTGACTATTAATCTTTATTACAATCAATAAAAATGTTAAAACATATATATTTCCTTATACAGATAATAATATCAAGTGCGTTGGTATTTACAATATCGTTTTACTATTTACTTAATGAATATCATATTTTTGCATGTTATATTTTTAAAACATTGCCATTCCTTTTTTGCAAGTTACACTTATATATGTAACATCAGTTAATATTTTATACTAAAGAAAATATTTCAAAATAATTTTATGGTTTCGAAATTGATTGATTAGGAATTTTTTTCTCCAAAGCTAAAGAATGCTAAGCTTTTGTACATTAGCTTACAATAATTGCTCACATTACAGCAAAAAAGTGAAACGAAAAGATAAGAATTGCATGCATAATTTATCAATTCTTTTTTTTTTTTTTTTGTAATTTTAAAATGTAAAATTTCTCAGTTCTGTTCGTTATGAGTTCTGAATTTAGTTTTGTTTAATTATAAGCAACAAAGAACATTATTTTCAGCATTAAGATTAATTATACCTTTAAAGCGTTATATATGCTAATTTTAAATAAGATAAATATATTTCTTCAGGCTTTTATAGACCGCAATCAGAATTAATTTATCTTTAGATTGTTTTAGTTTTGAGAATCTTACTAAGAATTTAAGAAATTTTACAATTCACAATTTAAAATATTTTTGGATTTAAATTTTGGAAAATAAAATAACAATACTTGAATTTGTGAATTTTGCATTTTCTCACTTTTTCGTATTTTATTTAAGCAAAAGAAAAAAAGCGATAAATATGTCTCACAAATTAAAGAGAACTTTAAATTTTTTGATATTTCACAAAGGGAAAAATTATAGGACATCGAGAATTTTCGAAAGAATTTTGTCTAATCTTATTACAGAGTAAAATATTTGGTGAACTCTTAATAAAAATATATATATACCTTAATTATTGATGAAGAAACCATGTTCTAAAATTCCGATTATTGCAAACCTCTTTCAACAAATGGAAAAGTTTTAAAAAAATTTTAATTAAATTTTAAGTTTTTGATTTTTAAAACGTTCAAATTTAAGAAGCGGTTTATAATCGAGATCGCAAGCAAATTATTTCTGTTAAATCTTGCTGCTTAGCCCTTCAGGTAAGAGTGTATATGATACAAGAAATTATGAATTGTAACGGCGTGGCACATAGTACACTAGGAGGCTTGACACATACCACACGATGGACTAGAAAGAGGGCGCTGCTGTGAACTTTTTTGGCTTTTGAGCGGGAAGGAGAGAAGAAGAGAGTCTCGAACGAAAAATGGACGAAGCTGCCTGTAGTTCCCGATGTGACTCTTAATTGTAAATGAAAATATTAATATAGTGATGTGTTTTGAAGGAAATAATAAAACGGTAAATCCGGTTAATTAGAGCTGATTAATTCAACTACAAGACGATCTTACAGAATAAAGCTTTGAATTGTGAATATCTGAACAAAAATTTTGGATAGACAGTAGCGCACACAGGAATTTTTCAGGGGTGGGGGTCCGGGGTCGAATGTTCACCATTCTTGTATCATGCTCCTTTTGATTTTGTCGATTTTCGGGAACAAAACACAGTAAAAAACTAATTTTTGATTAAATAATTAGCATTAATTAATAAAATTAATCATTAATAACAAGTAATTAATTAAATTTTACGTACTATATACTTAGAATTATGATCAATCGGAAAAAAAAACAAGGGTATTGTGACAAGCCTCCCCCTTGTGTGCGCCTCTGTGGATAGATGATTGCTTTTTTTTAACAGTACGAATTCAAATTAAGATAAAACTGGAAAAGACATATTGCCAAAATTTTAGAGTAAGTGAAAATGTTCTTGTTCGTCTCTTCAGATCTATTTCAGCTTGTTAAGCTAACAGTCGCCTGATTCTTTATAAAGCGTTGATATTCACAATTTTTCATAGCTATCAATCCTAGCTTTGGAATGCAGTTACATTCAGCAGAATAACTTTTAATTTGAAATATTATTTTATAACAAAAGAACATCATTTTTTTTAAGAAAAAGCATTTTAAAAATTGAATAGAATGTGTCACTCTGAATCACAATAACCTAGACAAACCGCTTAGGAGACTTAATATATAGTGAATGAATCATTTGTTTATTACCTGTTATGACTACAGCACCATCGGTGCGAATCGAACGAAATATTCTTTTGTCATCCTGAAGTTCATCCAGCTTTAAACGCTTCGACAGAGAAGTATATTCTGTCGTCCAGGATGATTTATTGCTGATGTAATCTAGTTTTACCATATGATTTTATAGTTTTAGATTTAAACAATACGTGACTAGAATGGTCGTCAATAAAAATGGCTAGTTTCAGTTTTACAGTACAGTTAGTGGAAACAACGGGATTTACAGCTTTGTAGTGCCGATATAAAGGTCAGTGCTTAGATGTTTTAGAGATGCGGTTTCTAACGTTACTATAGAAACTTTTCAAATTCTCGTTTAATATTAGTTGTGGATCATTGAAACGAAAAAAACAGTTTTTCAAAACCGGGAATGCCTTTTACATATGTATGTGGATTGGAAATTTATCAATTACAATTCTATTTCTAGAGAAGCAATTTAATTTTTTGCTAGTTTTTTCATGCTTGATTTTGCCTTTATTACAAAGTGTCGTCATCTTAAAACCTTTTAAAATATCAGGATACTTAATATCGAAAACTTTTTTAACTAATTAATCATAAACATTATTAATAACTTATTTCTCTGTATAATTTTGCATTTTAAGAGGTATATTAAGTTTATGAAACGATGGAACATAATTTTCGTTTTAAAAGTAAAGTTTAAATATTCTTTTATTGAAGCTATAGATCAAAAACCTTAAAAAAAACGGTATAAAAAATATGATATATATTTACGAGTAGGTATGAGTTTTTAAAGCAATTCGTTTTCTGAACTGAGCTTCTTTACATTTACATCGAATCAGTGGCGTAACGTGCACCCCCGCATGTTCTCCGTTACGCCACTGCATCGAATTCATATACAACCAGTAGCGCACACAAAAATTTTTCAAGGGGGGTGTCCAGGGTTGATAGTCCACCATTTTGGTATTATGCTCCGATACGCCGCTCAACATATTCTTTTGATTTTATCAATTTTCAGGAACAAAAACAATACAAAATTAAGTTTTGAATAAGTAATTAGCATCAATTAATAAAATTAATTATTAATAACAAATACATAATTACATTTTACGTAATGTATACATAGGATTATAACCAATTGAAAATAAAATCAAGGGCTATGGGGGTGTCCGGACCCCCCTTGTGTGCGCCACGGTATACAACTAAACTAAACTCAGTGGCGCAACAGCCCATTAGGGTCAATGCCTACTGTGCCCATTTCAATATATGTAACCATTGAGCGCTGAGGTGCATGAGCAGATGTCCCAATCAGGTGATCAGTATGAAGTGAAACCCCCCAGTGTTTAGTCCCCAAGAAAGCTTGGTACTTATTTATCCACCAACTGAAGGGATGAAAGCCTAAGTCGACCTTGCCCAGGCCGAGGACAGATGTACAACCCTGTTAGCATATTAAAAAATCTGTAAACTTTAAGAATTTATCTATTTTACAGATTTCTTTTTTTAAAAAAAAATCTTGCTGGAGGGATTATAAGTTCTACTATTTCCGTTTTGGGAGTTGCAATGGATGGACATAAATAACAGCAATATCGTATAAACGAGTAGAGGCAGGACATATTTATCGTTTTCAACACAATCTAATTTTTTTTTACAAAATTCTTACCCATTTGTAATTACACAGGATGCAAATTAATTAATATTTATCTTAAAAATAGGTTTCTTTTAATCGAATTACGGTAATAAAAAAATTAGGCAGAAGATTAATCATCTAATTAAAATAAATCGGCGTTTCTTCTTACGAAAAATTTGCGCACAAATATGGATGTAACTGAAAATATTCATTATATTATATCTAGTTTCCATCTTTTGAAATCCACATTAACATGTATTTTTATGAATATTGTGGCCTGGATTATAAACTATAAATATTGTTCCAGGCATTGATATTTGATTATGTACAATACATAAATTGTATACAAATGAAAATATTGGATCATGTTTTTTTCTCAAACTTGTTTACGTTTTCATCACCATATTTGTTTTACATTCAGATAACTTCATCAGACATCTATAATCTTTATCCTACTAAAATAATTTTGTAATAATAAAGAAATTGTTTCAATAGTATACTTAAGGTTATTGGTTTCTTCCACGAGTCTATGATTTTTTAATAAAAAAAAATACGGAAAGTTAAGTAATTGTTAAGTAAATAAATAGGTAGAGATTAAAAAAAGTACTTAGCCTCTTTTCTTGTCTTTTCCGAAACACGTGAGTCAATATCCATTCCCCATCACCTAGTAACCTCCTTCACGTTTTTTTTTTATTCTTCCGCACAAGAGGAGAGATGGTTTCTTATCACTTATTTATTGGATAAAATTTATGAAATAGTATTGGATTTCTTGAGATTTTTAAATTTAATGTATTAAGTTTGGAAAAAGTGTTCGAATACGTAAATAATTTAGTAAATAGTTAGCTTATAACGATACGATCGTCAATTGAAGCATCAAAGTTTTTGTTTTAATAATTTTACACAGAACTTAGAGAGATTTTTTTTAAACATATAACAATAAAACAATAATAAAAGTAGTTATATATTTATTAGCTGCATTACCCGGCGTTACACGCTCTTTGTCGAGTGTACAATATTGCTCATGGAAATTTTTCCTCTCGGTTTCAACACTTCCTGGTATGTGTTTCTAATTTCTGCTTTCGTGACATCAAAATTCCCTTTTTCGAAGTGTCTTCCACTTCCGTGCACCGCCCCTCCCCTCAGACAGGTTTGTTTCCCTTTCGTTTAGCTCGGCGTTGCACGGGCTTTTTCCGTGTGTATAACTGTATATCCTCATGGAAATTTCCCTTTTCCCTCTCAACTTCTGTAACATAATATAACAGTTGTGAAATTATTACTACACAATACTGATGTCATTATTAATTCCACTTATTATCTCTATCTTTAATACATAAATCTAATGCATATTTATTTGTTTAAATTAGTTATAATAATCAATTTAGGTAACCAAACTTGACTTGATATTTCATCATACCTTTGGAGCATTTCTGATGTGTATAAAAATAATTAAAAATAATAAACACTATTATAATTATAATTAAAATTCCGAAACAGGATCATATCTAGCAATAATTTCTTTCACACCTTTCTTCATTCTTCAGAGCAGTCACAAGACATTTTCTTGTCAACGTATTTATATGAAAAAATCAATAAAATAATATGTTACCAATATGGGTTTTTTTTTTTTACTTGGGGGTTATTATTTGAGTGTTAACTTGGAAAAAGTGTCAAATACGTAATTATTTTTCTTTTTTCAAAATTCACAAATCAAATAATGTGTTTCTTTTTAAAAAATTGTTTTATACAAATATATATATTACGAAAATATATTTCTTATTACTTATCTATGTAACAAAAAATTATGAGATACCAAAACTGAAAATCATTTGGATTTGTAAATGTTTCAAAAATAAAGTTATAAGTTTGAAAGAACATATTGTATAATTTATAAATATTAAGTTAATATTGTAATTTAATTTTACGTTTATACATTAAATGATCAAAACTTAATTAAATTATTTTTTTACTCGGGAACGTAAAAATATTTTGAAACATTTTTGAAGTAATTAATTACCAGCACATTTTTACAAGAATGAGGTTGTTCTAAAGGATACTTTTTTATTATTTTGATAGATATTTAAGATATACACATAATAGTCTTTTTATTTTAAAATATAATTTTTTAAATATTTTTTAATCATTTTTAGAAATATTTATCCTGTATATTGAATGACAAAAAAAAACCTCTTTCCAGTACTAAAAAAGTGATCCTAAAAGGGTGCGAAAAATTAAAGAAAATTGACATAAAATTTCAGTTAGAAAAATATTGCATTCATATTTACATATGTCAGTTAAACAGTGACAAAGAATTAAGAAATTTAATACAAATGAATAATATTTCCTATTAAATTTATAGAATTTAAGTTTGGAAATATTACTAAAAACAGAGCATACTTTATAATCTTTTCATATAAACTTTGGAAATCTGGTTCCAATAAATAATTTTCTAAGGTCCAAAATTAACATTTGTTATTATTATTATCTATTGAGATCTGAAAACTTTCAATAGATAATAACAGACTGTGTCAGCTTTTTATCTATTGAAAGTGTAAACTCAAAGAAATCCTTTATCTCACCTTATTTTATTATGACCCAATTTAAATTAAAACTTTTAACTAATTGTTTTACATAACTAATTGTTGTCAGATCTATACAATTCCTATAACTTTTCTTCTTTAGTTCAATTGTGACTTTCATATCTTATTAAGCAATTAATTTTTCATTTTCTTTTTTATTTCTACTTTTTTTTTGTTAAGTTTGTTTCAAATAATTTGTTTCAAGGCTGTTTCAGCTGGTAGGTGATAGCGTAACTTTTTTCCAACATGAATTTTTATCTATAATTAGTTTCACCAGAGTATTTTCAATTACATCAACGATCACCTTTTTACATTTGGAGGAAGTTCATATACGTAAAATATATGGTGTATGTAATTCCTAGCTTTCAAACTTAAAACATTTTTGTTGCTACGTTACTACTACTACTACTATATATATATATATATATATATATAATTCGTGTTATTTTTCTCTATTTATTTAATTGTGCAGCTACAGCGAAACCGTCAAGTTTTTATTTTACACGATTTATTTAATGGATTATATTTTGTATATGTGAAATATGAAATTTTGTTTTTAAACATATAAGTCATATTTATTACGGCGTTCAATAATTTTTTGATAAAATATATTTTTTCATGGAAGGTATGAGATTTATTTGTTATATCTGAGAATAGTTTTAAATTCTTGAGTGATCAACAAATTTTATTATTTATAAATAACATTAAATGTATAATAGAAAAAGCGACAAGTCAAGGAGTTTACTTTTACTTTTATTTATGTTGCTTTTTGAAGTTACGTTAAAGCTCACAGCGAGGGACCTTGTTATTTCTAAACCTTTTTCAAGTAACAAGGATGACGCCTGAACTGACATCCCATTCTCCAAACATCAACACCATGCAAACGTAAGGACTTTGAGCCCCGAGATGAGCCTGACTCTTCTCCACGAAATCCATTAAGGCAGGGGTGGGCAGACTTTTCGAGGGCTTTTAATTTTTTCAAGGTTTTGCGGTTCACCCTGTGGCGTAGGTGTAGTGAACTCAAAGAAAGTATACAATACAGTCGAACCTCCATTTTACGAAATTCTCTAGTTAGCGAATTTTTTTCTGTATCCAATAACATTCTACGATTTTCTTCGTAAAATAACCTCCAATTAGCGAAATGCATTTTCTATTCAACGGAATTTCCTCTTGTGATTCGATTTTTTCCTCCGTATTTTTTTAAATACCGTATTGACTCGAATCTAAGCCAAACCTTTTCCCCAATGTTAAAGCTACTAAAAATTGGGCACGGCGTAGAATCGAAGGGAAAAAAATTTGTTCGATGGGGTATTTAGAGCAATTACAGTTTCATGCATGTGCTTAAAAGTTTATAATACTGATAAAATGACTGATTATTCACTTCTTATTAGTTTTCCTTTTAAATTTATTTGAATTTCAGAAAATTGGATATCTATAAACCGTTTAAGACTATTTTTCAATTTTCATAAAATCTTGTTGAGAATTTGGAACACGGCTTAGATTTAAATAAATACCGTATTTCTAGACCCCTTCGTATTATGGAATGATTATTAGGTCTTAGTGAAGGCGGTCACCGCAAAATGTCTTGGCGGTCCACCGGTCGATCGCGATCGACTTATTGCCCATCCCAGCATTAAGGTAACTCCAAGACAGTTGAAAAACCAGACATGATCTTCCTTGCATACTTTACACTTTTGCCTTATTGAGAGGAGGAGATAAGCCGCACTTCTCCCCTTACGCATCTCTTTGATCTCTGAATAGTATAGATCAGGGGTGGCGAACCTATTTTTTTATGGATCAACATGCCATTTTTTCTATTGAAATGTTTAACGAGGTACATACGTGCCGTCAAATAATTTTGACTTGTGATTATTGGGGAAATAATAAAAACTAAATATTATAAAAACTCAAAACTCTTTATTTACTACGTAAAATACATTTTGCTCTGTACAGTTGTAAATGCTTTAGTTATACGAGTTATTCAAATTAAAGTAACATTAGTGTGACTTCTGTTATTAGAAATTAGATGACAATTAAATTATGCTAGGATTGTAAGACAATAACAAACGAATATGCTCCCCGCCTCCTCGCGCACCACGACCGATCAATCACGTTTGTTCGTAATACTTCAGAGTGAACTTTGTTATTTTGAATTAAAATGTAAACCTTTTTCATCGGTGGCGTGCCCAAAATATTGTGTCACGTGCCATTAATGGCACGTGTGAAATTGGTTCGCCATCTGTGGTATAGACAGATCAGAGATTTTTCTATAGTTACCAGAAGACCAAACAATTTCTCTTCGTCTGGCCCAAAAAGATTGATCATCTCTCTAGACATGCCGTGTCGTGTTTGCCAAGCTACAAATCGAAAGATAGATAAAAAAAAACACAATACATGTGTGTTTATAAGATTTAAAGAAAGTTAATCATGAATCGGTAAAAGGCGAAAAATTCGACTACTGCTTTGATTGACACAAAATGCTGCTGGAAAGTAGCAAATATGTTTATGCATGAAATAAAGCAAATAATTACAGACAAAGATGAAAATAATACAGAATTTTCATAAGTAATGTCATATTTACATCAATAGCAGAATGTTTAAATTCAAAACAAAAGGCCCTGTCATTAATAAGATATGTGCCCATATCTCATGTTTAAACAAACCTTACACACCATGTGATTATATTTTTCATGGGATGATCCACCACTGCAGGATCTAGTAATCACCCTTTTTCCTGTAGAGATGTTCACCACTTTGTGAATGTGGCTGGAGGTGGGAAACGTATGTCGCAGCACAACTGAGGGCAATCTAATAATATTCAATGAGATCAAGATTGGATGGATACTCCGAACAATTCATATGCAAAATTTTCCTTAGTCTCCAGGAGGTTGTCAACGATGTCAGTTCTATGGAAACGCGCGTGCTCATTATCATTGATTAAAATTAAGGCAGGATTGAAACTGTTGTAACGTACAATCTTGTGATAGGTTCCAGGACTTCATCTTGATGCCACACGGTTGTCACAAAGCGTCATTTGTAGATGTGTAGGTCGATGCAATATCCCAACAAAATTCCCTAGCTTCACTATGATGTTTCCACCTCGGAATGTGTGATGTCGATGTTTTGGGGCCAATTGCGTGTGGCTTGTTCTCTTACACACTTGTCATCTGGCTCGGGAGAAAATTACAACTCATTAGTGAACATAACGTACATCCAAACAGTTATAATTCAATTCACTTATTGCTGACACAACTTAAATCGTGTCCCTTTGGATTGAAAAATAAGAGTAACGTAAGCCCGTAGTACCTGGGCGTACAATCCACTCTTATCACTCGGTGCACAATAGTGGCAGATTTGTTTTATCAATCGACGCCGCAATATAGATTCTACACGTATAGAGATATTTCTAGGATTCTACTTGACTACACAGCAATATATCGAACTTTCCAGGGTGTCTTAATTCTTCGATGATTGAAGGCAGGTCTTCGTCCAATTGTTCGGCTTGTTTTCGAATGACAAACGCATAAGAAAAGAGCAGCATCTGTGTTTGATAGTCCTGCATCACGGCTTTCCACAGAACGCCAGTATTTACTATCTACCATTCATCTTTCTTGAAAACTAATTGCATGAAAGTTTTAAGCAAGACATTTTACCTGCACATATATGCAACTCCTTTAATTTTCACAATGATGGCTTTTTGTATTCTTCTCTTCACGAAATACCGTGATTGACCGTTACGTAACATATTTTCATATAATTCTGCAGCTAATTGCATCCTCTCAAACTCTGATTGGTTTCTGGAAATGAACATTACTCTCTATGTGCTTAACTTTTGAGAGTGTATATATGTTGGAGTGTTCGATATTTGCGGATCGAAGTATTAAGTGGAGCTAATATCTGATATAGAGAAGTTTTTTTTGTATTAATGTGATGTGAGTAACAAAGAAATATATTTTTTAGTTAACATCCAATTTATTGTTCAGAATAACAGCTGTTAATTGCGAAATAATTCTTCCATTGTAGATCTGAATTAGAAACATAAGGTTTTAAATTAATTTTATTATAATTTTGTAAAAGACTGACAATATATATATTTTATTTACTACAAAAAAATTATTTAACTTATTTTCGTCATGGTTTTTGATTATCTCTTATTCATCAACATTTTATTTTAATCAAACTTTTTTACTTTGTTAAGTCGTGTGATATCTGTTCTACCACGTTATTTTGTATTGCATTCGTTTTGTAAATAAAATAATAAAGTTTAAACTATGATCAGAAGCCGAAATTAAATTCAAGGTATGATACACTGCAACAGAAACATAATAAACGTCTTAAAGTATAATAAACGTCTTTATTAAATAAATCATGTTTAAAAATTTATTAAAAATTTATTATGTTTAAAAATTTATTATGCGAAATACCTTTGTTGGAACTCTCGCCACTTTCTGACATAAGCATACAGTTAAAAGAACAAGTAACATTGAGTGAATATTGTGAAAACATTCAGTTTTTATTTGATTGTGTTCAAATCATGACAACAAATGTGATGAAAAAGTGGACCATAAAAGAAAAAATATGTAAATATGGAAAGCTATACTTCCCTTTAATTGTTCTACTGTCTCTGTAAATTTCAAGTTACAATTGGTACATTTTCCGCTTCATGAGTTGTAATCTGGATGGTTTCTTTTCTTCTTAATAAGGATTTATTACGGGTTATTGTTGAAAACGCGAAGTGCTTCCATGTTTTGTTTTTTATGCAGCTACCTCGATTACGTTTTCTCAAATATCGATGTCGCAAAAGAACTGGACGCCATGCGGTCTACTCTACACGTGAACGAAACTGGTTCGAATACAAAACCAGATAAAAAAAGAACAACTTTTAAGCTGCTTATGTCAGTTACAGGATAAATGAGTCAAGTTTTATTTCTTGAAAGAAACGTGTTTGAAGTGTTAATCCGTGCATTCGAGATGATGGGATGCGGTGAGGATGTTAGTAAAAGCTTGTGAAGAAAGGATAATTTTGAGAGATTCGAATGGTTGCCACTCTTTTTCAATAAATGTACAAATGAAAACTAGCACATATTATACTTGTTGCAAAAATATTGTTTATGAAACCATTTAAGGGATGTTTTAACCTGTAACAATTTTTTAATACTGACTATCTGTGAGAAGAAACTTTTTGATTTTTTCTTCTTTCATTCTTTTTATTCTCAGTTCCAATGGTAATGAGGTTAAAATCAATTTGATTTTTTTCCCCTTTTGGTTCACTGACGTTTTTTTAGGCTTAATAATTTGTACAGCTTTTTTCTCTTTTTCCATTTCTAATAATTCGAATTTGACCTTTTGTATGATTTGTTTGGAAATAGCTTTTTTTTACACTCGTAAATCGATTACTTTTGTTAAATAATACAAATTGTCGTTGAGAATTCTTCCTATAAGAATAACAACCGCGCAGACAACAATGGTTACTCTTTCATTGCTTTTTCCTACTTCTGAAAATTTCCTTTCAATAATCAGAATGTGATAAAATGTTTATAAACATTGCTTTCGAGTTCGAAAAACTTGAATGAACGATGAAGATGTTTAAAAATCATTATAAAGAGAAAAAAGTGTAAAAATATGCTTTCTAAATAGATTTCGAAAAATTATTTGATAAGACATATATCATTAAATAACTTTTATGCTTAAAAAATTTTCGGAATTTTTTTTAAAAAAAAATATCTAGTATTGTTTTTTTTAATTTTAACATGATAATTTATAAAAAGAAAAAATCTGAAACATAATACTGATTAGAATATTTTAAAAATTTATCAAATGCTTCTATAAAAAGATAAAAGATAATCGTTTTTACATTTTGTTTCAAGTAAATAAATATTTAAATCAAAGAGATGTTTTATACTCATACTTTTGTTCATGTCTAAAATATTAATGTCTTTTTCTCGGTGGTTAAATTTTTTGTTATGAGTATAATTTCAAATCCATTTCACGGAGTAAGAATATGATTTTTTTTGAAATAAAAATTATTGATTAAAATATTTAATTGATGATAAATATTCGGTAGACTGTGTGGTATTATTAAATAATTACAAGGTGATGTATAGATAAATAATATTCATATAAGTATGTCTATTCTTATATTCAAGCCTGTTTTTTAACACGAACTCCTTTCCATAAAATATTATTTTGTTCGATACATCGTTGGGATCATATCGCCTAGAAATGAGAATTTCGCTTACTTGCTATTTAAATTAAAAATAAACATTCTTTTATAAAATGGTTTGAGAGTTAATAAAGGTGAATGTTGATTAATGCATATTTTTATTTTCCTTTTCATAGAAATATTAAAATAATATTTTTTTACAAGTTTTGACTTTTTCAAAACTTCACTTAATTATTTCACTTTAAATTATTAAATATATTTTTTAAAACTTTGATAAGAAGAAATAATTCCAAGGAGTTCAATAATTCTCAAATGTATTGATGATTATTATTAATAAATTTATGGCTAGATTTGCAGAAGACATCTTTTTTTAATTTTGTAAATATTGCATTGATGTATTTATTCGGAAAAATCCTGTAAGCAAATGTCATAGTATTTATTATTTTAGTTTATTAGACATTTTCCAGGAAAAATAAATGAAAAGCAGACGATTTATTTGTGAATGCATATTTCTGTTTACTATGCAACGCTGGAGATTTTTTTTTAAAAAAAACTAGAACAATTCCATTAAAAAAATATCTGCATGTGTTTTTATTCTGAATGATATTATAGAATTCAGTTTTGTAAAATCTAGGATATTTTAAGAGCCAACGATTTTGTTTGAACTCTAGAATCGAAACATTTTTAATTCGTTCTCACTTAAAATCGTTCGAAGTTTTTTTTTTTTTAATTCCGTACATGACATTAATGCATCCAATCAGCAACACCTGTAATTCTGGAAGGTTTACTTTCGTGTACCTTATCACGTAAGTACGGTGACAGGTGACACAGGTTCGAGATTTGCTCGAAGGTAAAAGATGTTTGACGGAATGGTTGTTGGCGCAATAGACATCGTTCTGATGCTTTTCGGAGCTTTCTTTTATTTGCACACCCTAAAGCAGAGTAATCAGTTGAAGGCGTTCCATTTGATCAACTAACCAGTTTCTGAAAATTGGAATTAACGACGGTATGGGATTAATGATTAGTTACGAAATTGTTTAATCCTGGTAACCTGTCATTAGGTGGGGAAGATAACTAATAAGAACTTAAATCAGTTATGTTTCAATCAAATTTTGTGATATTTTTTCCTCTTTATATTGACAGGACCGGCTTGAATTATAATATGAAACAGATTAATGACTTCATTTAGAATATAATAAGAATCATAAAGAAGAAAATGTTGATAAATTACTATTGTAGTATCCTTGTAAACATTATAAATCATTTTTGAAAAGTAAAAGGATGTTTTTTTATGTAAATAACACTTTTTATGTCAACATATTTATTGAAGGTTAAATTATTATTTTTTTAAAAAAAGGAGGAAAAAAAATATTTCCTTAATTTTTTTGATTTGTATTTTTTAATTTTTATTGGCAATGAATTAAATTGATTGTATTCTCGTTAAAATAGCTCTGGTAGCGTATACACAATTTCGTATACACATATTTAATATTACAATTTCGATAAAAAAAAAAAACATATATTTAAGACCAGAGTGACTGAGAATGATCGGAACCATGATTTTGAAAAAGCCTATAAGTGAATAATTTTTTGACATTTAGAGTGAAGGTTGAATTAGAATATGCATCTAAAACTGTTTTAGGTATATTATTACAAAGAAAATTATTTAAATGCAGTTTTTTGCCAAAGAATGAAGAAATAATGGCATATTTTCAAAACAGTCTTCTTTTATGAAAAATGCTTCTATAATAATAATGTTTTGCCTATATATATAGTTAGGATGTCTATGCAGAGGTTGAACTAGGATTTTTGAAAAATTCACATTATTTTCAGAGATACAATCAATTGAAATAATACCGGTGTCTTTTGTTGAGATTTTTCTACTCTCTCTGATATATTAAAATATGAATAAATCTAAATTATATAGTTCAAAAATTGTCGCTCAGCCCCTGTATAGGAGTTCTAGCTAGATATAGAAAAATATTATTATAGAAGTATTTTTCATGAAGGTAGAACATTTTAAAAATATGTTATTTTTTCTTCATTTTTTGCCAAAAAATTGCATTTAAATAATTTTTCCATGTTAAAATATTCTTAAAAGAATTATATATGCTTATTTTAATTCAATTGATTGTAAATATAAAAAAAAATCACCCCTTTAAAAGCTTTTTCAAAACCCCAGTTCCGAGCGTTGCTAGCCACCTTAAATTATAAAAATGTATGGCCCTTTAATAAAATGAGCTTAAATTTTGAAAAGTATTAACTTTTATTACAACTATTTCTTTATTGTTATGATTTTTAAATTCGAACAATAAAGCGAATATATACCATATTAAATGAATTTTTCAGTCACTTTACCCCTTTTGCATTAATAAAATATAATTGATTTTTGAAAATGACTTTAATATATACTCTAAATTTTTTTATATATATGCAATTTCTGAAGGAAGTTCAGAGCACTAATTGCACACAATTAAACCAAATAAAGAAAGCAGTTAAAATTTATGTTTGCATTCTTAAGACATTATATACCATATATTGTATGAAAAATGGAAAAAATTATAAATAAATGAAAGTTTCTGGTTTAAAAACATTTAAAATAAGTACAGAATAATGATTTAAGAAAATAAGTCAAAAAATTACTATATTAAAGAATAATCAAAAGCATAATTATTTTGCGTTATTATAAACTAAAGATCATTAGTTTATTATTGTACACTTGATGTTTACATATAAATTTTTATTTTAGTGACTCATTAGTTATAAATAGTCACTTTTTTAATCAGAAAATCACTTTAAACTATTGTTAAAGTCACGTTAAAAGCATTTTGTTTCCTCGTAATAATCCTATTTATTGATCTATTCAATTAACTACAAATATTGAAGAAATGGGCATTATACATTCGATTTAACTGTATTAAAAACGCCTATCACGTTTAGCATTTAGATTTCAGAAATTTAAAGTTAACTTTAATTTAAAGCATTTAAAATAAGTATTTATAAAAAATCCGAAAAAAGCACTGATTTTCTTTTAGACGAAAAGTAAAAACGTTTCCGTTGTTAAGATAACATTTTATTTACAAGGAGCAAACACAGAAAAGGATTTTCTTGTCTGCTAGAAATTATAACTTTCTCCGAACAATGCTCAGAGGAAGAAAAAAAAATCTCCCCCTCTGCACAATGAAGAGGGAAAAATCACAGTGGTATTCCCTGCACATCGGAAAAGTTGTACACCCGATTGGGTGAGAGTTGTGCCCTCCGTCCAATAAACACACGGAAAAGAAACCGTGGCCTCTGTTTAAGTTTTCCGTTCTTTCACGCTTTCATTTTAAACCACACTAAGTAATAGAACTAGGGGAGAGACAGATTACGATTGTATTATTTTTCAACTGAAGTTCTGAATGAAGATGGATCTATGGAATTGTTGACATTTTGGATTATTTGACCTAGATGGAACGGTAAGTTTATTTGATAACTATTATGCGAATGAGCTGAGCAGGGAAAAAATATATATGCATGAATTTTTCAAATTTTTTCTTTAAATATTAAAATGTGTTTGGAGACGAGAGGAAATTGATTCAGCATTCTGTTATGGGTATTATAATTTTTATCCAATTTTGACTTTGCTATTGAATGTATCTGTTTTGAAAATGTGGCGATTTGATTTAAATATATATTCATGTTGTTTTTATGTTGATGTTTTTAACATTTAAATGGAATGCTAGATTTTTAATTGATTGTAGTAAAAATATTTTAGAAATATGAAATTGTAATGAAGTACTTAGAATTTTTTACGAAGTACTTCAATAAAATATTTTTGTTGATTTTCATTATTCTAAAGCTTGTTAAACATAGTCATTTTTTTTGTGATGAGTTTAAAAAAAATTCAATAGGTTAAATTTTTTTTGTTTTGTTTTTTTCATGGGAAATGACAGGTATGAACTTCGTCCAGTGAAGAAATATTTACTTGTCTTGATACCCTTAAATTATCTTGAAACTTTGTGGTCAAAATTCTTTTCCAAATAGAAAACTGGAAATTCTATGAGTTAATGTCAATGAGAATTAGAGGAGAGCAACTAAAATATAACCTTAAAAGAACTGTGTTGTTAGAAGTTGTTACTTAAAAATTTTTTTTATGTGTGTTATTGAAAGTAAAACAATAAATTGTAGGTTATATAGATGGGAAAAAGTGGTGTTCCCTTATTTGAAGAATAAAGTTAAAATATCTAGTACATTTTTTCTTTTAATTGAGTATCTAGTATTTGTGTGTGCGTCCGTATAATATTAATGGAGTTTCAACAAGTTATTACTTTGAAACCCTTCTGTTTTCATAATGAGAAGTATATGTAATTTGCATTCATTAGATAAATGGTTTTTGTATTATTTAAAAAGGTGTCAAATTATTTTATATTCGTTCTTTTCTTAAAATTTCGTATGTATAACTTGCAAAGTATTAGATAGTATAAATTTCTGAACTGTTAAGGCATTCTTTATTTGAGGAATTGTTTTTAACGAAATAATTTAAAACTGCATTTCATATTAAATTTCGTTAACTTGTTGAAAAATGGCGAAATATTTTGCATGTATATGATTTCGTATTACCTTGAAGATTTATGTATGTATGTATTATTTTTTAAAAATTATTTATATAATAAAAATAGAAGATTAAAACGATGTGATATGGGTTGTAGAATAAATTTTGAAGAATTCAATAAACTAATGCATATAGTTTTTTTCGCATTCATTACTGAATTAGATTGTTTTGTGAGTAAAAATAGTAAAAATTGTGAGTGTGATAAAGTACTTGAATATATATATATTTAAAATACTTTTACATTTGATGTGACTTTACATGATTAAAAATTATATGTATTTTTCACTCATGAGATCATTAAATATAACTAATTAAGTAATCAGTATTTTGATTATGTACAGCGAAACAATTAGTATATATTGTGTGCGTGTAGTTAAACTATGAGTTAATTTTAATGATTCTTAACGGTATTTTGAATTTTAAAATTAATTATTGAAATTGAAAATCAATGTTAAGTTAATTTTGAATTTAATTAATTTTATCAAGATTTTAAATGTATGTATTTAAATATTATTTAGGATATAAAATAAGTTTTCAGTAACGCATAAAATTATTTTACAATTTTTGTAGATTAAAAGTGTAAAAAAGAAAATTCTTTTCTAATTATCATTTAAATTAGCTACAGAAAGTATTTATATTTAAAAAAAATTCAAAAAGATAGAGAAAAGAAAAGAAAAATAAAATAATTTTTTTTAAAAAATAGGAAACATTTTTTTATAAGAAAAAGTATCTGAACATATAATGTACTTTTTTGTATGGTGAACCGTCATTAATCTGAGACATTTTGTACGTAATTTTATTTGTAAACATTTCCGATTCATCAAAAAGTGAAATATTTTTTATCGTTTAAATTTTAAAAAAATAATATTGTAAATTAAATAAAAATTTCATGACAAAATGATCCATCAACTCACTTAATGCTTTTGTTTCGTATTAGCATCGTACTTGAACATCATAAAGTGAGTTCAAAAACGATAGGAGAAAAGAAAATTCAACCATGATTGCCTTTTAATTTTAATTTCCCCACTATACTTTTTAAAACAGATGATCACTTCGTGGTTGTAAACATTAAGAAATTATTAGTCACAATTTTTTTGTTATTAACTATATATTCATATTTTATTATACCTAATGCTTATAATTTGGCAACGTAATTTACCATTGACAGTATTATGTAAAATTTTTGGAAAGATTTCAATTGATCTCACAACTTTCTGAAGAATTAAGCAATAATATCTAAGAAATTTATTTTTCATAGATTTAATACACGTGTAAGGTTTCTTTTCCGAAAAATATTTAGAAATCATTTATTCTGACATTAAAACAAAAATTTATTTTTATATCTTCAACTCAATTTTATATATATATTCTTAAAATTTAATTCTCACATTTTCACTTTAATGTATTTTTCTCTAACAATGAGCAAGTTTCAATAGCACACAGTGTCTATCAAACTTCAAAGATTGGAGGTTGAAACCCGAAAAGATTGGGTACTACTTACTCTCTGTCAGTCTCCAACAAGATTTTTAACTTAATGTAATACTACTTTCTTTTAAAAGATATTTTTTTATGCTCATTATTTTCTTGATTGTGGTTTAGAATGAAATTACTTTTATTGGTATTCGCATGTGAAAACTATTAGGAACATTATTATTTTGCGAACAATTCTATAAATATTTTTAATTTTTTTAAAATTGGGACTTGTAATTTTTAAAGTTTGTGGTAAATGTTACACATTCATTCTTAAACATTTTCGATTGAACTTTTTTTTATTGTATTGGTTTTGAAATTTAAAATTGTTACATATGCTCATGATTTCGACTATTGTGAAAACAATTTCGTCTCATGCCTTTGATAATCGATAATTTGGTTGAATATAGTTTATCATTTTATGAATAATTGATTTTCAATTATAAACAATACATCTGACAGAATAATATTTTTTATTTTGGAATTAATATATGATTTAGAGAGAAGACTCCAATATAAAGGGAAAAAGATTTTCAAGGTCACAACAGATGCGTCGTTCTGTTTGACTAGTATGTTTCGCATGATAGACTGCATCAGTGGGTAAACACATTCACACACATACGCATCAAACGATATTTTAGCACAGGTGGGAAAAATAGTACACACAAGCTACTAGAGCAATAGCACTAAAGTAGAGAACTAAATTTCTGTGCATTTAAAATAACAGCTGTATCTGTGTCCATCTAAATGTCGCAGCATTTGTTTTGCTTTTATGACATCAATTATTTTTATCTGTTTTCATTTTTTATTTCAAAGGGTGTTAAAAAGCAATACTCGGAATTTAATACGATTTTTTTGGCGTTTTATATCATTGTTTTCAAAACTTGCGACTTTCCTTATTTAGTTTTATTTATTATTTTCCGTATTTCTCTTTTCTATTTAATTTTGTTTGTTCTCTCTTCCTTTTCGGCTCTTTTCTTTAATTTTATTGTAAAAAATGTGCTTGCTTTTTGTAAGTTTCGGTTGTTTTTGACGCTAGAACCAGATGTTGTTTCTTATTATAAGATTATTAATAATAATCATAATTTTTACTTTCTAAATTTAAGATAGAATAAAACGTAGGTTTTGACTTTTTTATATGGATTAAAAAAACTAAAACTTATTCCATTTATAATGAGATATTTTATACTCTTCCAGGATAAAAGGTCTTTTTTAAGAATGACTAATTAATTAAATAAAAAACATCTTTGAATTCCCATATTGATTATAGATGAGGAAAATTATAGTGTGTGAGAAATGATTTTGAAAAAAATATTGAATAATCCATCAGGATCAGCCGGATCCAACCTGTAGAACTTCATGGACCCCCTAAATGTATAAATTAATATTTGGTGGTCCGCTACTAAGAATTTAAGGGGGAAAGTTAGAGATATACTTATATAACAATACTAAGTGAAATCCACCCATTAAAGGTAAAAAAAGTTTGAGTAATTATATTTTTTAAAAATGAAAATTTTAAAGTTTTTCTCGTTTTTAGTGTGATAATGTCCCAATTTTTCACGATTGAAACTGAAGTGAACCTTTAGATTTTTTTTAAGTGGTAAAAAGAAAGGCACTGAAAACATCAGATTTTTGTAATTACATTTTTAAAATTCGCGTTTTTTTTAATATATGTTGAAAAAGAAAAAAAAATAATTACGAAAAATTAAGAAAGTTAAAATTTGAATTAATTTAAATTACTCATAAATGTTTAAAAAGTTAAGTATATTGAAATTCCGATTTATATGTGTAGATGTGAATTGTTAGAATATATTCAAGCTGTACAAATTTTCATTGTGGAATTCTTTTATTTCTGTTTATATAAGCATTTTTGCAAATAATATATTTTTATTTTTTGAATGGAATTAATAATTCAAATGCATAGAGAACTATGCGTTTTAATGTTTTGAATATATTCTAAGTTGAACGTATTTTGGATCAATTATATTTAAATTTTGAAATTAAATACAATAAGTAAATTGATGAAATATTATTCTTTTCTCTCACTTTGAGTATTAAATTATAATCCATTATTGTAGCAATTTATTTTGTAATACAGTTTATTAGGCTTATTTATACATATTAAGGATTTTTTTATATTTTCTTTGTCGGAATGTATAATAGAACTGAAAAAGTTTACTGAAATATGGTCTTCTCATGTTGAATATTGCGCTTTTGATTCACTTACAATTGCTTCCGCAACTTATTTGTAATCAGAAGTTTAACAAATGAAAAAATCAATTATATATTGTATTCTCAATCCGATTACTTGAATAGGAAAAGTCTTATGGATTATTTGAGATGATTTTGAGGGTTATGCACTAATAAATACTAGCCGAAATAAATATTTTAAAATGATGTGAAAAATACGTGTTTTATTCTATAAACACATTTAATAGAAAGATTGGCTGTCAGCGAAGTTTTTTAGCTGTTTTTGTGTATGAAAACTGTTGCTGCTCTTCACAAGTATAATTTCAATAGACCTTTCCTGCGCTTAATATTAATTACAAACTTACAATTTAAATTTACCATTTCACACCGGAAGTTCAATATACAAAGTTGTTTCAGTGACTCAGCGCTTGGAATGTCTTCGGCAAAGTGTTGGGACAAGACGAAAAGTCTTCCGTCTTTTCTGTATGTCCGGTCGCAGTGATTAATTATTTCAACAAGTAGCATTTAATCATGAAACAGGTCTGTTGCATATTAACTCTGACTACATCTTGTTTGTCTACACAGCCGTATCTCCATAAAATTTATGTTTATGAATAATACTATTGTATTGATACGGCAGCGTCAATTTTAATGAGAGAATTTCTGAATTTTTTAAAAAATTATTTTTGTAAGTCATGGATTGTAAATTATATTTTGTATCAAATTTTATGTTTGTTAATATTGCATTTAAATTTAAATAAAAACTAGCATGTTATTCAAAGGAAATTATATCAAACTCATGATTTCTTGTGGCCTTGTGCGGACCTCAACAAATACCTTTGCGATCTGGCTAACGGACTAAAATATTTTAGAATAACACAATTTAATTTAAAATTTTTTAACTGTACATTATTTATTAAAGCCAATTACAACATTCATCTATTATAAATTGTGTTGAATTGGCGCACCTTTTCCCTCGCCAAAAGTAGCGAAAAATATAGCAACCGTTAATTAAATAATATCTTGCATGTCATTAATCTTCTACTGCTCTGCTGCTGTGATTAACATTAAACCTTCCGCTTAATTTTGCCCAGTTAATCTTTATCTAGAAAATTAATGTTCGAGGGGGAAAAGGATGATTTTTATGAAAATTTTATTCATAAATTTTTTGTGGTAATGATTACTCATTTATTTTAGACCAGTAAGTCTGTCGAAATCAAGTGCTAGTGAAACTAAGCAAAAAAATTACTGACAAATATTAGTATTCCTCAGAAAAGGGGGAATCAGAGGCATTGAAGATATTAATCTGTTAAATACGTAATAATGCTATTGAGTGTTCTAAAGTTAAGTTAACATAAAATGACCCTCTGAGCTACATAAACAGTTATGATACAAGTCACAAGTATATTGCTGTTTTTTCTCTCCAGAGCTAAATTTTATAAACGGAAACTACTACCGTTAAATACATACTGTATAGTAAGGTTCGCGTAATTTTTATTTAATAGAAACTCGCCATTTGGTTGGAAAAGAGTTTCACATTCTTTCTCGGCGACCAATAGCTAAAATGAGTATATATATATTAAGTAATAAAAAAATTAAGTCAATTCTTACTTAGGTGAACAAAGAAAATTTTTATTTTAGTTACTTTTTATTAAATAATTACTATCAATATAAATATTTATGTACATATGACAGAATCACAATATTAAGTGGCAAAATAGAGAGCGATTATCCTTGAAATTTTCCATTTCCCTTTTTATATGTGGTGTTGAACTATTATATAGTTTTGTGATTTTTACTATTTATTCATTCATAAATCAATTTCTCAGATATTAAGCCGTCTCAGGTAGGATTCGAACCCACTACCTAGAATCAGAAGTCCAACGCGCTATCCATTGCGCTACAGGAACACAACAAACGATTTTATATATGGTGTGTGTGTTGGACTATTATTTTTAGTTGTTACTATTTATTCATTTATTAAGTTTAACTTATGAATTAATCTTTGAAAAAACTGTATTAACATTAAGTGTCATCCTCTACAAATTTTAAAAAAATGTATTTGAACTTGAATGGACGAATAGAAAGTATTTTATTAACGATTGAAAATTTGAACAAGATATATATATATATATATATATATATATATGTGTGTGTGTGTGTGTGTGTGTGTGTGTGTGTGTGTGTGTGTGTGTGTGTGTGTGTGTGTGTGTGTGCAGGGAGAGATTGTGAACTAATAGTAGGAATTAAAAAATCAATCTATATACAATCGAACCTCCATATTACGAACCCTTTATATTGCAAATCTTTCTACATAGCGAACTTTTTTCTGGGACCAAGAAAATTTCACGATTTTCTTCATAAAATAACCTCTCTATAGCGAAGTGTATTTTCTATACAACGAACTTTTTTTCTTGTGATTCAATTTTTTTTCTCCCTATTTTTAAAGTATTTCTGGACCTTCCTATGATGAAGTGATAAAATTAATTGAAATAATTTAACGTGGATTACAGTGTAAAGGGAATAAGCATGAAGGGGTGTTTGGGGCATTGCAAAGATACGAGGCGTATTATGAGGGAAAACATTCTTTCAAATAGAATATTCAAACAAAATTCTCGACTTTACCTGTAACTAAAGAATATATCTGCTAATATATGCTATAAGTTACAACTTATGAAAAAATGTATGTTTAAAAATACTTGTGGGCTTTAAATTAGAAAATATCCTTAAAATTCATTAATTTTAATGTAAAATTATTTTCTAAATGCTGAAAATACATTGTATTCCTCGACATTTTTTTTTTCTTGTTTTCTTTGCAGTTTTTCTTTCTTTTTTTTTGATGAGTAAGATACATAAAATAAATAGATATTAATTTACAAAAAGGTGTGAGTAATTATTTTTTATTATACTATATAGTGTTTATAACTCATGGTAAATGATCTCAGAATGTTTCTAAATGGCACAAATATAAAAATATTACAAAAAAATGAAAAAATATTGATATTAATAACCTAAATTCAATTATTATTTCTCCTTTACATCATTGAAATAGATCAAAATGCACTTAGGCAATTTTTTAAAAAAATTCTGAAAAGGAAGCTTAATTACATTCGTTCATGTGCAAGATATTTATTTTTAAAAATTATAAAAAAAAACTGAAAAATTTTTTTTTTTAAAAAAATTTCTAAAATGGATTATAAGAATATAATTTTTACTTTTAATGAGGGAAAAAAATGTTCAATCAACATTGTTTAATCCAAGAAGCATAATCGAGATTAAAATGGACAAATTAGCAATGCATGCCATGCGTCAGCTAAAAAGATAATATAATCAGAAATCGATCCTTGTTCATGATAAAGGTCCGGATTTGGATATAATTTAACACCTTTTGAAGCTTCAAGATATTGATAACTAACTTATACAAAAATCGTGATCAAATTTTACAAGAAAGCACATTCATTAAATCATTATGTATTTTTTTTTTTTTGTTATTTTCAATTTTTTTTGTTCTAGGTAGCTTTTCTTAACACGCTTTTATAAGCTTCACTTGTATGTAACGGAATCTTTGAGCTCGAATTTTACTCCCTTTAAAAAATCAGATTAGTTCGAAATTTTGCATAGTTGTCAAGGACCGATGACAATACAATAATTTCATAATTTTGTTCCATTGTCCTGATCAGGATCATCAGGATTAACTATTTCCAGATTTGGCGACTAATTTCATATACCATTTCCAAATTTAGCGACTAAAAGATTATAACCCTAAAAGTGAGAAAGCTCGTAGTTAATACAAATACAACAAACAAACAAAAAAAGTGTTCTTTAAGTTCGCTTTTACAACAATGGCATTAATTTTCTCGTTAATCATATTATTCTTACATTAAGAATGACTTTTTTTACTTTTTTAAAGTTATAAATAAAAAATATATATTATGTTTAAAGTATTTGACATGATTCAAAGCAATTGTATTTATCAAACCATTAAACTATATTAAAAAGAATTTTACTGATATTCTGGAATCTCGGAATATTTAATTTTGTTCATAAATGAGATGAATTAATAATTATTATACATTTTTTTTGTTCTAATAAGTAGTGAATTTTTTGGATCATTTTTACCTTTTTTAAATAGTTTACCAATGCCTATTGACCGATTCAAAATTTTTGTTGTCATTATTACTTGTGATAATGTGAACGAGAGTTGTGTTATGGAATTTGTAATGTATGTATAATCGTGCCTTTTTGCCTATGAAAAGAAATAATATTTTTAACTTGAAGGTATTCTTTAATTACTTATTTTATACTAAAGAATTGTTTTCCAAAGCTATTTTAATTAAAATTTTGAACTATAAGTACAACCCAAATACTGGAAATACTTGTCTCCTGTATGCCTAGATGCCTGACACAGTAACAATATTGAACATTTTGGATTTGATATGGATACTTCCATCAGAGCACTTACAGACAGAAATATAAGAGAATAAGGAAATGAAAAAAAAAGGAAATTGTCTCAAGAATTATATATTTTTTTGTAAATAAAGCAGGAAATCGTCTCTATCTGCATAGATCGTCAACTCACGTGTTAACAGACATTAAGAGATTAAAAACACGATACGTTTATACTCTTTGAAAAGACCTTATTTCTGAAGCTACTAATAACAAATTACTACTCGATGATAGGTGAAAAGTTTGAGATAAAACTCCGCGATACAAGTTATCTTTTTTTTTTTTTTTTTTTTTTTTTAAAAAAGATTTCTGAAGGATGTAGTGTTTAACTTAGACCATAATATTAGAAACTTAATATTTTTACGATGTACTTCAGATCATAAGTTTTTAAGAAAATTATGAGTTCGAAGACCTTTTATTTATAATGTGCATTTTATATTTCGTCAGACTTTTAACTATTTACTTTATTCTTGCGCGTAGTGATGGATTATAAAATATTTTCTTATGTAAACAAGTTATAAGGAGAATTATAGGTTCTAAAATATTTCTTACTGTACTAATTTATGCGGTAGCAATTATTTCATACATTTCTTAAAAATTAGTTTATATCTATATAATAAATATATATAAATCCATGTGAACATAGGTCATCAATATCATGAAAACTAAGCCCATAATATTTCGAAAAAATTATTTTCTCCATAAAATGCATTTCATTTGCAGCCTTTTTTTAAAAAAATAATCTATAGATGAAATGACAAACCCAAGAAAGAAATTAAATGAATAAAATAAATCCAAATGAAATAAAATAAAAAGAATAAATGTATTAAATAAAAACAAATAGTTAGCATTTAAAAAAATATAACCTTTTAAAAAATATCTTGTAGATTTATTTAGGTGTCTAATGTGTTATAAAAAGAGTATACAAAAGAAGCATGAAAATATTCTCACATTTAGAAACAATTTATACTCTGGATAGAGAAGGTCTAAAATTGTGTGTGTGTGGGAAATTGGTCTAAAAGGGAAATTGAAAGAATCTATAATTAGTTAGAATTTGCGAAAAGGTGTAAGCTAAGTAAAAACTATCTTATATTAATTTAAGATGTGTTGTACATACATCTTAAGGATAAAATATTTACCTGTGGCTACATTTGATAAAACATCTCTGTAATAGGCGAGAAAACCATTTGCCTGAAGTGTATGCATATCATCCAATTTAAATATTACTCTCTGAAGAGGAAAAGTTGCTAATTTAATAAAAAGAATCGTCTTTTTATAATTAAAAATAATTCAAATTGTAATAAATTTCCTTACACTTGATCTTTACAATCCTACTGTCGGTGACAAATTAGCTCAATTGAAGGCAGCTCTCACGAAATTTGAATCCACGAATTGTTAACTAAGAAATTCATGACACTTCCATCCAACTACTGTTTCCACTATTTCATGAAAAACAAGATTCTACAGAAGAAAAAAAAAGATGCTTTATCTACTTAAATCCTTGGAAGTTAAATTTACTTAATCTCTCTCATCACATGATAATGTTTCGCATTGTTTTTGGCCTTAAAAAACTTCTATTTTGTGTAGTTCTTAAGAACAGATCAACTTTAAGACTCATTATCTGACATGAAAATTAAAAAAAGAAAGAACATTAAAGTTTTGAAATATTTTTTTAGATGCTAAGGAACTTAATTTTCATGAAAGACAATTTACATTTTTTTGATATTTATGTTTCTTAATGAGTAAACTTGAAGCCCAGTGGCTGAATGGTTAATGCATCGCGCTTCCACAACACATGTCCGAGGTTCAAACCCCGGGCTGAGCAAGGTTGACTTAGCCTTTCATCCCTTCAGTGGGTCGATAAAATGAGTATCAAGCTTGCTTGGGAACTTATCAGTGGGGGTTTCGCGTGAGGCCGACCACCTGACCGAAACATCTGCTCATGAACCTCAGGGCCCAAGGTCGTGTGTACTGAGTTGGGCACAGTAGGCCTTGACCCTCACGGGCTGTCGCGCCACTGAGTTAAGTTAATGAATAAATTTAATAGTAAATTGAGTTTAAAAATGTATTAAATGTATTTTCATTATTCCCTTAAGTTGCTTGTAAAATCGTGTACGCAAAGCAGTACTTCTCAAACTTTCTATATTTGCGACCCAATTTTCAATCATAATTTTCTTTTCGCCACCCCCCTTCATGCAATATAACAATGTATTGCATTCAATAATACTATACTTTGACGTAAAGCTACAATACGGCTTTTATTATAAACCGTATAAATTATCAAAAGTATTAAATTTTGCATATAATTTTTTATGACCCCTTGTAGGATTATCACGCCCCCTTAGGGGAACGCGCCCCACTGAGAAACACTGACGTAAAGCATGATTTAACAGTCATGAAATTTCAAAATTGAACAAATAATCAGAGCACAAAAAAAAAAAAAAGAGTGCTCAGACACCAAGTGACACCAAATGTTAAATAAATATAAAAAAATTAAATGTACAATATCCATATCTATAATTGATTATCCTCATAAACGCTTTGGAAAACCAACGTTTAACACAATAAAGAACACCCCCAACGCCTTGTTTGGAGACCGAATATGTTATTACATCTGTCAGATTTAGTGTTACAAATAATGAGAGTGTGCTACATCTTAGGAAAAAGGCGGTCCTGCAATGAATGCTATTCCATAAGATAAATAGAACCGGCTAATGATAGGTTAAAAAAAAACGCGTGTCTGGATCCTTCAGGTAAACGGACGTCTCCCAACTCCAGTAATCATTTCGTTCTGCGTGATTGAACAAACGAACGTGTCATTGAATGAATTACTAATCAGAGAAGTGTCAGCTCGTTTTGACAGCAAGTCTGGCCATTCCCATTTATCCATTGCTGCTAAGGAAGGGAGGGTACAGCTCATCCGTTCCTTGTAATGGGTTATTTGACCCCGTGATTGACCTGTTTGTTAGAAGAGTGAGTTACAAAGTGAAATAAAACGCCTACGCTTCCATTCCAAGCTGTGGGAATCGGAAGAGACCAGACGATGATCTGCTGTAGCCACTTAGGAGTTACACATTCTTCTTTTCCCTCATGCTGGTTAGATTTTGGGAAGCGGAAGAGATAAATGAAGTCCTGTTTTGTATCAGGAGATAGTTCACTTTAAATGTGTTAAGTGAAAACCGATTATCACCTCTTATCCGTATGAAATTGAGAATGAGGACCTTATTTTTAAACCGATCACAAGTAGAAGAATTATTAAGAGGTTAAAATGGGGAATGTTGGAAGTGAAGATTGAGAGTGTAGTCATAAAAAATTTTTTAGCGTGAGAATTTCTTGGAGTAAAAGCCTTGTTATGAAACATGTATTGAATGTTATACATTTTAGAACACCGAAAAAAATATAAGTTAATACATATTTTACTACATTTTCTCTGCTTGTTTTATATACCAAGAAGTTTTTTTCTTTTAAAAAAAAAACTTTTCAAGCATTTAAATAATGTTTCATTTTTTTTTTTTTTAACATTAGTAGTACAAAATACTGGAAGCTTGAGAATTTTAGTTTTTTTTTTTCTCTTTAATAATTTAATAATTAGTTTATCAAAATAGAACAAATAATAAAGAGAAAAAAATGGCAAAAGTATAATTTTTCTTTGGTAACCCCTTCAGAAAATTTTCTTTTAAATTTTCGCAAAATTAGATATTTTTGAACGGGGTCTTCCTAGTTCTTGTGGCGTTTTGAGGGGTTGATGCTCGTTTAATCTTTATCGAGGCTCCACCTTTGGGTCCACCTTTTGGTTTTGTGTGGAAGTTCGCGAGATGAATGTGCCATCTCGAATGGTGTCACTTGACAATTCAAATTTACAAATTCCCTCCCCAAAACCCATGTGTTGCTTTTTATTTTGCAACGTTGATAAACACTCCCTCCTAATGCTTGTATCCCCTGTCTATTTTATTGATATATTCTTCCAAACATTTTTGGGAAGATCTTCAATTAAGTGATTGTTGATTGTTCCGATGCAGTTTAGAAATTCTTTGGTTTAAGTTGAAAAATTATGTGATTGAACGGGTTTAAATGCTGATAAAGTAAATATTAAGTTTGAATGCTTAAAATTATTAACTTTATTTCGTAATCATCAAAAATAAAAGTTATATAATCAACAACGAATTAATTTCATGTTTTCTCATAATAATCTTTATCGAGTAGCATCTGAAAAATGCTTTTTAGTATTGACTTTTTTTGTAAAAATGGGAAAATTTAGAATTATAAACAATTAAAATACAGAGTGTTTTTTTTTTCCAGGTATAGAAGTTTAAGTTGGCATTACTTTCCAAGATGGCGACCGATTTAACAGCTGTCAAGTGATTTATTCTCAGTTTGGTTTGGCAATTCATCATGAATAGACTCACGCCTGAACAACGCTTTCAAATTGTGCAATTTTATTTCGAAAATAATGGTCGATTTTCATAAGCGAATTTTGTTTAGCGATGAAGCGCACTTCTGGCTGAATGGCTACGTCAACAAACAAAACTGCCGCATTTGGAGTGAAGCTAATCCACAAGTGTATGTCGAAACACCGTTACATCCAGAAAAACTGACTGTTTGGTGCGCTTTATGGGCTGGTGGAATCCTTCTTCAAAAACGATGAAGGCCACAACGTTACAGTCAATGGTGATCGGTATAGAGCCATGATTACTAACTTTTTCATCCCTGAATTGAACAATCATGATGTCCAGAAGCTGTGGTTCCAACAAGACGGCGCAACATGTCACACAGCTCGTGCTACAATCAATTTATTGAAAGACACGTTTGGTGACCGCCTAATTTCACGTTTTGGACCTGTGAATTGGCCTCCGAGATCTTGTGATTTAACACCGCTAGACTATTTTCTGTGGGGCTATGTAAAGTCATTGGTCTATGCGGATAAGCCACAAACGCTTGACCATTTGGAAGACAACATTCGCCGTGTTATTGCCGATATACGGCCACAAATGTTGGAAAAAGTCATCGAAAATTGGACGTCCAGATTGGACTACATCCGAGCCAGCCGTGGCAGTCCTATGCCAGAAATCATATTTAAAATGTAATGCCACAAGATTATCTTTCGAATAAAAAAAATTCATGTCAATCGAATAATACATCGTTGTTTTATTGCAATTTAAAGTTCTATTCTTCTAAAAAAAACACCCTTTATTTAGTTGAAATTAAATTAATCGCGTGTTAATAAAATTACAAAATATAAAAACTAGTATAAAAAACTTTTTAATTCTGCAGTAATTCGCTGTAATATACAAAGGTTAATACTTACTAGCTTACTTAAAAACTAATGTGTTATTTACCTCTCTGCTTCACTCATTTTTTATGCACTCTTTATAAACTATTAATTTATACGTTTGAATTAGAAGATTGTTTACAATAAGTTGATGAATATTGCTTAGAAAGTTCAGACTCCGCTTTTATATTATTTTGTTACAATTTCCTCTCCTGCAGTGCAATATAATTTAATAATCATTTTAATGACCGAAAAATATTAAATCTTTTTTCGATAACATTCGCATCACCACTGTATTTATAGCTAGTAGATTATTTAAGAATTTATAAAGAACGATACAAAAGTGTGATCTAAAAAAAGAAGTGTCAATATCTTTTCACAAATATTTCTATAATTCTCTTACATTCTACGGGCATTCTACATTCTTTAAATATAATTACCAAAATTCCGAATATACAATCAGTAATTGCGATCACTTTCGGTTTGTGCTAAAATGAAAAAAAAAAACATTTAACATTATCAAAATTTTAAAAGAAAAATACTTCATGTTAGTTAATTTTTTTAAATTGCCCTTGATTAAATATGTGGTACAGCTTGGATTCAGTGGTATCTAACTATTTCTGATAGCTTTGCATGCTAATTCTTTTTTTAGAAAGCTATATTTTTTAAAGTTTACGTGATATTAGTTATTAATGATTTGTAAAAAGAGAGGAGGAGTCACACACACATACACATAATTTATTTTTGTAATAAAGTAAAATAGTTCTTAAAACTGAAATTCAATATATTTTACGATTGGTTTATGAATTTGTAAATAAATAGATGTAATAAATCATTGGAAAAATAATTTCAAAAATTGTGTTTAAAGAATATTATAAGTAAATAAAAGCATTATAAAACTCTAAATTTAAATGAAAAGCTTGGAACAAATTTTGGAATGGTAGCTAGAGAATTATTGAAAGTGTGTAAATTGCATTATTGGTAAATTTAAAATATAATTTTTTACACATTAATTAATTACAAACTTGCAAATACTTATTGATTAGTCTTAATAATTCATACGATTGATATAAATTTCTATTGAACAAAATATGTAATCAAATATTATGCATGTTTGCACAAATATTTATATTGTCTCTATGGTATTTCAAATTAATTGATTGATCACAACAAAACGTTAATGCAAAGAAAAAATTATAAATTGTGAACGTTTTGAAAAAAAGAAGAGTAGGGACTAATTTTAGCAGTTCAAAAAATTTTTCATTAACACTCATATTTTTTCAAAAATTTTCCAAAAAATAATAATTTAAACTGTAAATAGAGATCTCTTCTCCAACCCAGCTACGCCACTAAAATTGTGTCGATTCTGATAAAAAAAAAGTGATTTGATATGTAAAATAAATGGTTCTGTATATGATAACAAGAGACCAGAATATAATATTAATGTTGGGGTATTTTTATATTTGAAAAAGTATTTTGAATTCGCGTCCCTTTTTTTAAAATTAAACAAAACATCCTTAATATTTATGCAACTTTACCATATTCCTTTCTTTTCCCGTAAAATAACGCCTGTACAACGTATGTGACACATCCATTTTATGTGTATGTATTTGAAAAGAAAGCAGAGAACACTATACTAAGAGCGTTAAAAGTTAACAATGTAATAATTTTCTCCGCACAGTCCCTACATAAACGGAAGTTTGGCCACGTCAAATAGATTCGGTCTCGCTTTCCAAGCTCCCTTTCTTCTCAAACTGCCTTTGATATCCACCGCTTCCAAGAAACAACTCATGAAAGCTGAGATTTCACCCACCCCTACTAAGAGACGAGATGTAACTCATCTGTATATCTGCCTGCCCACCCGTGAGGAGGCCCACTCCTAGAAGAAAGGGGCCCTTGAGGACCATTCATCTTGCCAGAATATCATCGGTATTTGTGATGGGGGCTCTTGTTTACGTTTCTCACTTCCATCATTCCGATAGGCCAGAGAAAGAAGGGCTTTGGATCATCGCCTCCAGGGCAATATTTTTTTTTAAGATGCGAGAAACAGAAATGAGGATTAGTTCTACAGTGGCCTCAAGAGTCCGGTTGGTTCTTCTGGCAAAGAATGATCATTTGTCTATTGTATCGAGAGCTAAGATTCGAAGATGACATTGCCTCTGAGGCTCCTTTCTGTCATTTTTGCACGGAACAAGAGATTTCGAGATGCGATTTTTTACAGGATTATTTCTTGTTATCTAGAAAAATCTAAAGCTTTGACGTGTCGGTGGAATTACTAGCACTTCTCTATTGGTAAAGATACAGAATGATATATTTCATCCGATTATCGGCCTGATAATCTTCTTCGACTTTTTTAATTTCGGATCTTTATTAATTCTTTTGTGATTTTATAGCTTGACTTTTATTTCTTTCTTCATATTTGTTTATCCTTTTCCGCTAGTTCTGCTAAACAATTATGTACGTATTTAATTGATGGTAATTTCGATGTTTAAAATAATATCGTTAAAATATGCGAAGACTTTTAGTTTTCTCAGTATTTAAGATTGAATGATTGTCGCATTTCGAAAGCACACAAGGGCTACTGGCGACAAACATCGTAAATTTGAACCAGGGTGAGTAACGAGAACATTTTCTAAGCTGGTACCCCATTTGGCAAGCTTCCACACCACACTAATGTGAAGATTTTGAGTCTTAACAGATTTAACGCGCATAAATCCCTCTGCCGCGGATCTTCAGTAAACTAGGACTCGAATTCATTATTCGACAGAAAAAATGCCGGCCATGAATTCGTGACTAAATACACATATAATTCATTATAAAAAATAATCAGTAAAATATCGTTTTTTTTTGTTATTGTTGCTAGTGTGCAAAAAATGATTTTGAACTTTTTATAATTTAAAGGGGCTAAAATGTGATATTTTAAAATTTGTTAGTTATTTTAGAATTTTTAAATGTGTATCTCTATTAAAATAAAAACTGAAACACATTTGATTGGAGCAATTTGATCTTTTTCTCCTCCATCTCTATCTGTGTGAGAGAGATTCTATTTCGTAAATGAAAAGGGAGGGATGTATGACATGCTAACGCGTTTTTTGCTATCATGATTTTACTTTATTATCGCCTTATTGTTCTTTATTTTGGTTCTTCCTATGCATCTGCATCTATCATAAGTTGATACTTTGTCAGTCTTAACATAATTGTTACAACACGCCCGTGACAGTCACGGAAATCTTAAGTCGCGTGATAATGGTGGACCCGTCGAACTTTATCTTGAATGCATGCAACATCAATTTTCAAAAATATTTAACGGTTGTTAAGATCTGATTGCCAACAGATTTTATCCAGCAACGTATATACTTTAGATGAAAATTTTCTCTCTTTAATTTGCTATTAATTCAAACAGAAGGTGTTACGCTATCACCAGTCATATATTTAAGAAGCAATAATTTATTTGATTTTCAATAATAGAGTAAGAGCCCCATTAACTGGCATTGACTCTACGTCCTATCATTGAAAAAGTGATGCGTACTGTATCTGCCATGGCGTATTTGTTTCTAACCTTCAATTTATATTGTTTAGTGCACTAATTTGTTGAATGAGAGACGTATTGTTTGTGTATGAGGACATTGTGATTGTTTTGACCGCACGTAATATATGTCATTAGTTTTTCACAGTTTCTCTGCTATGTAATTTAAAGTTTAATTTTCATTTGTAAAATGAATGGAAAAAAGAAAATGCTGTATTGGAACGATGGGGCAGAAATTAAATTTTGGAAATTGGACCACTAGTGCGAAGATTAGAGTGAATAAATTTTTTTAAAAAAAAACACCGCATGTTATTTTAAACATTTAATAATTAAATTCAAATTTTTAAAATTTAGTTTCTATTACATATAATAACTAAGAAAAAAAACCAGTTGATTTTTTAATGGAAGGAAAAAATCTAATTGTGTGTGATGCTCTAATAAGAAATTTTCAACATTTGATATCAATGAAGTTAGGTATTAATCTTGTATCTCCTCGGTTAGTAATGCCCAGACCATTTTTTTTTGTTAGGAGATTGGCAACCGAGCTGAAATAAGTTTCCACTACATACGAGTATAAAAAAACAATTAAAAACTTTCTTGGGGCATTCCATAATATGGGAGTTATTTAACAATACTTCATTAGTGCTTATTCCGATCAGTTCTTGTAATATGAAGTCCCTTTAGTTAATGTCACTACAGTTAATGTCACTATATGGATTGATTTTTCACTGTGGTATTACAGGGGTAAGTTAATCATTAATTTTAACGTTTCTAATCAATATTTTTTTTTTACTAAATCTAATTCGGAATTTAAATGGTCAAAATGGATTCCTCGGTTATTTCTCATCTTTTGGTACTTTTAGCGCGTTTCTGCGACCAGCTAGCTGATTCGAGAAAAGATTAGCCTCATATGAATAAAGATAAATACGTTTATTTACTTCCGAATTTTTGTAGATAGACAAATATATGTATGTTTATAAAATAAAAAAGTATTATGTAAGTTAATATAGGTAACATATCTGTGTATGTGGATTATTCCATTCATTTGAAAATCAAAATGAAATGCATGACTTAGCTTTAACTAGAGCTACTATCGTAGACCCCATTTACACCTCGTGGACCCCCCAGTTTGTTTTCCCGCTGACCTAGACCCGTTGCAGGTGGTCGTCGACCCCTAGGAGTCGATACAGACCACTTTGTGAATTATTCTATGTAATCGGGTTCAATTTGCCATTTCCTTATTCTGCTACCGTACAGTGCTTGGGATTCGAAATTAAGGGGTTATTACTATACTTTATGTAATTCAAAATTTTAACTAAAAACTGTAAGGAATATTTAAGAATATATTTCTTAATTTTAAAATTCCGCATGAGGAAAAGTAAAAGCATTGAAAGTCATCAGTTATTTTTTTATCTATCCCGTTATTTTTTTACTTTTTTGTTTGCAAAATAGCTAACTTTTTCATGTTGTATGCTTATAAGAATGTTCATCCTGGTAACATAAATATTGCGGAATAAAAACTGAAAATTTGGTGTGATATTTTAAAATTCTTATTCAGAGACAAGTTTTAAAAATGAAAATCACATTATATACCTGGAACACTAAACTTGTGATGTTTGTAACCTGTAAACTTTCAATAATTCATTTGAACCGGTTTTCTATTTTTTTATAGATAAAATTACTGCCAATTTGTTAAGTAATTGAATATTATTTATAGAAACCAATTACTTCAGCAGCTTTTCCAGAGCTACGGGAGATGCGGCGAGATTAAAGTAGGCTATTAAATCTAAATAACTTAAATGATTCTTTGGTTGATTTATCTGGACAATTTTTAGAATGGCGGTTGGATCTTCTTAAAGGAAAGCTTTGGAATACTCGTCGGCAATTGATGAATATTTTGATTGGTCGGAAAAAATGAATATTTATATCATTTCCTATATATTAACATCGTTATTACAATATTATTTGATCCACTTGAATGCTAATGGCATCATAGTGTGAAATGTTTCTTGTATTTTTATTCCAGTTTGTTGTTGCCAGATTTAGAAAAAAAGGGATGAGCCTTTGTTATATATACATACAACCTGCATTTTTATTACAATTAATAAATAACCAGATTAAAAATTTTTTTTTACATTTTCATTATGTAAAAATGTTTTAAAAGTTCAAACTTAAGAAAAATTATCATATACTGCAAATTTTAAAATTATTTTATTTTAGTCTTCGAAATCAAATTTTTAAAGTTTTGTGCTGAAACTATTATGTACATTTATTAGAATATTTTTCAATCCATTATTTAATAAATATGAAAATCTCAAAAAAAAGCGCATGAAAAGTTCTCTGATGTTCCAAATAAAATGAAAAATTTAACGATACAATAATTTGAATTATGTGATTTATAAATTAAAAACAGCATCAATGATATCTTAAGAATTCATACTATAACAATCGTGATTGAATAATAAATACAAACTTAACACTATATTTTTCTCTTTGCAAATTCAATATTTTTTTTAAATGAATTAGAATTTGATTTCCTATGCTTATATATATATGTTACTTCAAAATTAACGTTTATCATCATTACACTGACTAAAAAAGTTTCTCAAATGAATCGGTTGATTGTATTTGAATCACTAGTAATAAAGAATAATTTAATTTATACTTATGGTTTCTAATAATAAATGTTTCTTTTTGATTCGAGTCAAATTTAAGGTTATTAAACTAATAACGGTGCAAAGTGACTGCCAATCTATTCGCTATGAATAAATTTATCATAAATTTGTCGTTGAAAAAGAACTTGCTTTATGAATTTTTATTGGAAATTGAGTGAAAAAAATTCAAAATATATCAATATTAAGGTAACGAAGGGTTTGTTTAGGTTTTTTTCGTCACTTTCATGGCAATATTTTCAAACATTTCTTTTCTTTATTTCTCTTGATGGAAAATATTTAGGTTTTTGGTGAAATGGAATGCTTAAAATTAAGATTTTTATGTTGGCTTGGCTTAGAAATTTAATTCGTTTTATGTGGTGTGTTTTGAGAACGAAACTAATTTTCGATTCGTGAATCACAAAAATTCGATTATTGTTCGATAAGTTTATTACAGCCGATGTCAATCAATATTTTAATCTGTATTGCAAAGTAATTTATCAAAAATCTACCCTATAGTTTTTAGAAATTTCATAGTACACTAATTCATAGTTACAGTTGATATTTGGGCAGGGCTCCACTCACAATTCTTAATGATTTTGAAAATCGTGTTCCGCATCTCTAAAATCTAATGATTAACTTGTTTCTCAACGAAATGATCGAATGCATTGTTATCGAACTAAATATACATTTTAAAGGATCGCAAAATTTTGTTAGAAGGTTAAAACTGTGAAAGAATACAAAATAACCTTCACCCATATTTTCTTTCATAATATGTGATGTATTACTGCGGTTTGTAATCTCATTGATGTATCTTTTACATAAATCATTTAGTAAATGTATTTAAAATTTTTTAATTATGTGTGGATTCGTATTTTTAATGCTTATATGACAATGTCTTGTCTTATGTTCGGTCTAGGTTTGCAATTAATCAACGTTTATTGCTTTAATATTTTTTGTAAATACCTGAAATCCTATATTTCAAATGTTTTTTTTTATGTAGTATTATAAAATATTAAACTTGCAAAAGTTAAAAAGAGGCATATTATTTTTTGCATTAATTAGGTTTGAACGATGAAATGAAGATTTTTTTTAAAGTTCCATCAAAACAAGCATAGGATTTTTTTTAGCAAATTCAATACTTAGAGAGATAGCAAAAGTACAGAATATAATCATCGAAGAAATGAAAGAAGTAACTGCGTTTCACAGCAAAATTGGTGGGATTTCATCCTTAAACGTGCTAAAAAGTACACGAAGCCAAGAAAGTTTTGGTATAAGGAGAATTCGATTTAAAAAAGAAAAGAACGAAAACAATAACAGGCCTTGTGATTGTATTATACAAGAGCATAATTTGGCTCTATTTTTTATATTTTAATTCCAGTAAAAATGTTGATTGTGATATCGATACGTTTGCTTTACAGTTTTATTTAGTCCATCGAAAGTGCATGAATAAAATATAATTTTAAAATCAGACCTTTTAATCACACACACACAAGTGTTTCGCATTGTAAAATATATTTAGTTCTATTTGAATTTCTTTTCTTTATTTGAACTAATTTTAAGTGATCTTTTAAATTTTACAGTTGTTATCGGTACTGTTTAGTTTGAAAATTCTGTTCTATATAATTATCGTCTGCTTTAATTCGATAATTTATGTATATAACTATAATTTATCTGATTACTTAATGTATTTGCCGATATAAAATCGTTTGTTGTTAAAGTTATGTTGCTTAAATTGGCATCTTATGTAATTATTTAAAAATGTTTTATATTTTCTGTCGGAAAAAAGAATTGTAATGCGAAATCGACGCTGATTGTATTTATTAATCTTTGCGTATTTTCGAGATATTATCATTCAACTGGAGATATTTTTGATCATTTAAGGAATTTTAAGAATCAAAGGCATCCGTGAAATAAAGCTTCGGCTACTATTCACAACAAGCACATAGCGTTGTAACATCTCATCGAAGTTATTTCCTCAAGGGCTCTGTATTTAAAGATCTTTCAACTTAACTGAAACGTATATTAAATTTATGTTCTCTGATTATTACGATCTTTAGTACAGGTAAATTGGATAGAAAAAAAAAGCACCTTCGTTTATAGAACGATTACAATTATGTATCCATGCACCGACCGAGTGATAAATATATTTGCTCTAGATAACCATCATCATAACAATAATAATAATCACGCAACAATAGAAAGAGAGCGGGTGAACTTATTCTTTTCTGTTTATCTGATGCAGGAGCACCCAACATTACAGCTCTTTCTCTCACATTCCTAATCGCTCACAATCAGCTACTGAGTCATCTGTACAGGTAGACGCGTTATGAGCTTATTTTTATTAGGTAGAGCGATTTGAATGATTTATATGCAATTCATGGTGTTGTTTTTACAATGGCAAAATATGACTGCAAGGCTTAGTACGAAATTTTAATGAAACATTTCGATAGTTTAATTTTAACGCTTTTTTCAGCAAAGCAGTTATGGTATCCGACTACTTGCGACAACTTTTTTTGAAAAAATGGAAATATGGAGATTTTTTTGTGATTTTTAGATTTATTTAGTATATTTTAAGGGTAAAATCCTAAAATTGAAAGCAGAAATTTTTTTAATTATTATTAAAATGGGTAAAAACTGGTAAAAATGTACAAAAAATTACATAAACAGGGCCCCGCTCTGTACAAATATTTTATGAGAAAATTCTCAATTTTTCAATTTTTATGTGTTACTTTATTATTCATGTTTGAAATGACCTTCAGGATAAGAGATATTTTAATTTTTACAAAAACTAGAGTACTTCATCTTAGTGATTATATGAAATTGCTTAAAAAGACAGTGATTATATTCACCTAAAGGATTGTGAATTTTGAAATAAAACAGTGATCGATAAATCTGAAGGTCAAAACACTTCCACTGTTATACAGAACATACACAAAAATGTTCAGCAAATTATTTTCAAAACTTTTTGAGCAATCGCTGTCCCCGTTTGAACTTTTCGCAAAAAAACCATTTCGAGTAAAACGCCTTTTAAAATTTGAGACATCTTTTGTAAAATTATGGCATCTGCCTTTATTAAAACACTTGCAGCTTTTGTTCTAGTTAATGGAAAATAAAAAACTTGGTATTTTTATTAAGCTAATAGGATGGCCTTTAAAATAAATCCATAACCAAAATGTGTCAATTTTTGAAAAAAATTGTGATTTTAGGGTAGTCGGATACCTTATGAAAATGGCTTATTTCATCAAAGGTTGTTAATTTAGTTTAGTGTAATACTTTGTAAGAACATAGCTCTGATGAAAAGTAGTACCTTTTAAGTGATTTCTTTAAATCTTTTTTATGAAAGAGTAGACAAGAGAGAGAGATGGTTTTAATTATTTACTTTGTTTTTCATGTGTGTAATTTTACTTTTTATAAACTGTAAATTACCGACTTTTTAATGTAATTTATTTCATCAGCTTGATAATACTTCTAAAATCACAACATAATCATTTAAAAATAAATTAATAAATAAAATGTATGATATTTTAAAATATTTTTTGTTATTTTTAAGTAATGTTAAAATTGAATGAGAAATGAAACTGTGATATTCTTACAATGACCGGTTAGATGCATAAATTCTTGAAAATACAAGTAAATTGTGGATTTATTTACTTAAATTTATGTATTGAGTAAGAGTAAACGTCTCCAAAGGACACCAACTTTTTACTAGAGGTCTGTAAAATATTTATTTCCAAAATTATAAGTTATAAATTAAAACATTTTAATTGATTTTGAAACCAATATTTAAAACATAAAGAAAATAAAAAAATGGTAATATTTATTATTTATTTATTGTAATGATTTAACCATTTATCCCAGTGTGTTAAAAATTGTAATTCTTTATTTCTCTCGTGCTTTATATTAATGCTTTTACTAATGCTTTATATTAATGCACGCGCGCGCGTGCTTTTATTTATAAAAATTAACTGTAATTTTAATTATGGAAAGTTCTGGAACTTTCGATGGCAATAGATAAGGAGATGGAATATTCAGTTTGAAAAAATTAAAGTCTTGAGTTGTATGTGGCAAGAGTTGTTGACATTTTTTTATTTTCGTGTTAAACATTCTGATAATCGCAACCTTATAACGAATTACTACAGTACCATTGCTTTTGTTATTCATGAATAATGAATACATAACAATTATTTAAAGGGACACTTGGAAGTGAAATGAAATCCCGTGCTTATAAAAAAGTTATTTTTTTTTAAAAAAAATTGCAGTAAAGTTAAATAATTATTTTACTTTTCGCAGATCATAAAACTGTTAATAAGTCTCCCCACCTCAACAAGCAAATAAATCTAACACACACAACAAATAGGTATTAATGATTAAAAAAAAATACCATTTGGTTTAAAGCCTATTAATATGCTTAGTGCATTTATATTAACAGAAATTTAGTTAATGTTATCGATTTATAAGGGATGGAAATAGGAACGGAACATACAAAATTCTGGATAAGTGCTGAACATTTTGTACAAAATTTATTGTTAAATTGTTCTTAAAAATTTTCTCATTTTTTTTGTGTCTTTTATCTAAGTGCAGTATTTTGGAAACCTTTTTCAAATCCATCTTTGAGAATGTGCTTGAATATACATCCAGAAGAAACAATTTTTCTCGAATTATTGTGTATCGTGTGTTTTTAAAACGGTATATTGAGGCGTTCTGGATGTTTGCGCTTCTTTCTTATGACATTTGCATGAACTCCCAACTCGTTTTATGTTATCCTATTTGGTTTTATGAGCCTTAATATTTTGCTTAGTTAGAAATAAAGGAGGCATTTCTTATGGGCGTAATAGAGAATTCAACTCTTTTAACGACGTTTATCTAATGTGAAGATATGCACGTAGAAGGATGTTCTTCCGTGAATGAATCCATTCGTCTTTCTTAAATCGCTTCTTTTCCGTCATTTTTATGTATGGAACTGCAAATATTCTGAAGGTCGTTAACATTATTCATCTGAATGTTGTTCACTAGAGAGAACCAATGTATTTAATTTGCCCATAATTTTAGATGCCTGTCGTTCTTGCCACGGGAGAGATTCGGATGAATATCTATTTTGAATGGGAGATAAATACCTAATTTGTCAAATGAAGAAAAAAGTATACCGTAAAATCCGGCGTATAACGCGCACTTTTAACACAAAATGTAAGATTAAAATTTACGGGTGCGTGTTATACGCCGAGTATAAAAATGAGAGCTTTTTAAAAATAAAAAAGACAAGCAGAGAAACAAATTAAAACTTCTATACATATCAAAATACTGTTTATTTAAAAGAAATGACATTTCTTACGAACTTAAAAATTTGTAGTTGTAGAAGTACACAATTTTTTTTTCTTAATCTTGGAATAATACGTCGAATACATTATTTCAAAACCTAAGAACATAGCGCAGTACATTTCAGGTTCCTTCGTAAAAAAGGGGTGCGCGTTATACGGCGAATATACCTGAACATTGAAAATTGCAGCTTGAAAGTATACATACGAGTTATACGGTGGTGCACGTTATACGCCAGATTTTACGGTAATTCTGAAAATTAATATCAGTAACATACACAAAAAAGGCTTTCTTCTTTATAAAAAAACTTTAAATTCTCTGAATATATCTTTTATTTGATACAGGTATGTTTGAAGTCACCAATTACAAATGCAAAATTGATTCTTTAAAATGTTAAATTAGGATTGAAGCAAAGAAGCTCATTAAGTACTTACCAGCTACGAATAAAAATTCAGTTTTTGAGGATAAAAGTTAATTGGAATAAATGTTTTAGAATGATATGAAAATTAGTTACATTATGTTTAATTTTTAAATGTTTTAGAAATAAATTGGCTTAGAAATATGTAAAAAAATGCATCGAGTTAAAAATATTTGTATTTTAATATTGGTTGTTTAAATAACCTAAAAATTCTAACTTTTGTTTCATATTAACACATTTTTAATAACGAGCTAATACGCTTCGTATATTTTTCAATACGAAATGTTATTTAAATTTAAGTGTGCCAGCAAATGCAGCAAAAAGTATTATGTTACTTTATAGTGAGTTAGTAGTCCTCGAATGTGTTAATATCATTATAAACAAAGTAACTGTGATTATATTTTTGTAAGTGTTATATAATATCATCACTCGACTTTGTTCATTTCCGAATGGAAAATTTTCAACAAATGATTTCTCTGATCGATGACAAAATTCGTACTTACTTATGCATCATGCATCTTATATTCGACAAATTGATATGCCTGAACTCTTCGCAATACTTTTGTTTGTTATCAAAAATACTTTCAATTAGCTAAAATAACTTTTCTTTTTTGTTGTGTAAGATAAAATGGCTTTTAAGGGAATGCAGTAATTCAAAGATATTTTACTCATATTATTCAATAATTCATGAAGAATTTCAAGGTTTTCTCTTTTTGTTCTGAAGTTAATGTAATGTAATATAGTTTTTCTTTAAAAAAAATAAATCAGTCTCTTTCTCACTCTTATCGAGACATAAAAGGAAAAAGTTGTCTTGTTTAACAGCCGTAATATAGTCACTGAAACTGCAGGTTTTTATTATAAAAAATATCACAAGAATAATTTTACGAAAGACAAAATCTTAAACTTTATGGCACACATACAGTATTCGCAAATTTGGTAAGGCATGGCATGATTTTGAAATTCGAGTCATGTCTTGCACTGAGATAACACAGCTGTCCAAAGTCTTTTACCAACCTTGAAAATGTCCAAAAGATTCCGATTAGAATAACAGGAAAAAGATCGAAGCGGAAAATGTATGTTCTAAGTTTATAACTTACTTAATCCATCAGAAAAAATTGTCCAATGATTTTTCTCCGGAATCTGACCTTATGTGACATATTAATTCTGTTTCGCAAGTGACGATGGTTACAACACACGCATTTCTTGAAAAATTATGAGTACCTTGTCAGTAGATAGCTTCACATCATTTTGAAGTTCTCCGTATTTTTCAGTTCGAATTTCGTTATTGCATATTTTTTAAAGGTATGGAAGTGGCCATTTTAGTGATAGATGACAGAAGGTGACATTGACGATGAATACCTTGTTTAGAATTTATGAGATCGTTTTCTTTATGAATGCTAATGAGCTCTTTCTATGTGTGTGTTATGTCAGCATTTTCGATATTTTAACTAATGACTGCCTGTCATCGGCTAAGTGAGCAGCTATGATTGAATACTTTGGATGGATTAAGGCCATGACAGGTGAGGTAAAATAATATATCTTTTACGATGTCACGATGTGGAATAATTATTTTGGATGTTTTTACAAGAACAGAAATATAATGACATGTTAATAAATCAACAAATTTTACGATTGTATGAAACATGTTATTAATGAATACATTTTTTTGCAATATTAAACTCTAAAACTAAAGTCTAATAAAATTTCTAGTATTTTTTGTTATACTCATTGATGAAATATTCCATTAAATTAGTTTGTTTAGTCTATAAATAAAAATCTAATCAAAAGAAATCATTTCGTGCTAATATGCATCGGAGAATATTTAATTCATAGAAATATGTGCTACGATTTAAATTATTCGAGTTCATGTGAAACGTTCAGTGTTCAAAATCTATTAAAGCGAGAGCATTTATTTTACTTCTGAGCATTCTTATCATATTTTTATCACCATTTTTGCAAATTCTGTAATAACTATTAGTAGCTTTCCTTATGCTATTAACTTTTAACTAGTTTTTAGTTGAGGGGTGGAATTTTTAAAACTTCTTTCCAGATGCAAAAACATACATAGCTAAACTATTCTGTCCTCGAGATGAGAAACCATTTTTTAAATTAATATTAAAAGTAATTTTGAAAAATAAATTTTCGTTAACATGAAAATCCTGATTTTGGTATGAAATTTGGTTAATTCAGAAACATCTGGTTTTATAGCTTTGTCCTTGCTTACTTCCGCTTTAACAGATACATTTTGTTATTAAATTTAGTTGTTTGTAGCAGGTGTTTGCATAGACATTAAGTGATATTTTCAACGGCTACTGTAAATATTCGTGCGTTTTCAAATGTTTAAATGTTGAAGGTGATTGAAGGAGTAGAAAAATGAACTGACTTCGTTTCCATTATATATTCCCGTGGGAAGATGCAAATTCAGCATTTCCGCTTGAATCCGATGTTTTATTTTGCAAATATTCGCACTTTTTTGCTTTCTCATCAATTTTTGATTATTTTGCATTTCCAACTGAGAGAAGTATTCAATTGAATGATTATTTATATATTTCTTCTTATTTATTATAATTTTTTTAAATATATTTCTGTCGCAGGAAAATGATGTAATTAAGAATCTCATCAAATCCCTAAGGGAGATCATCACGTGACAGTAGATGTTAAAATAACGTCTCTTCAAGGTGATTTCCCTGATAAAAGTAAGGGATTTGAAGGAATCCTTGAGGTGTTTCAGTGAAATGATGAAATAATATTGTCAAGAGTTTAAATTAAAAGCGTTCTTTTAACAAATAGGGTGCATTATTAAACGTAGAAGTAAGTAATACAACAATAGTCAATGAAATACAAATTATTTATTCGAAACTAATTAACAAATAATTAGAAAATTAGGCTGATATTTTTTGACGTTTAACATCTTTCCTCTCGGTTGTTTACGCACTAAAATATCAACTCTTATGTTTATCATATGGTGCCATTTTTTTAAAGATATGGGGTTGATATTTAGGGTATCGATAGTACTACCTGTATGGTTAGGAAGTACAAGGACTCGACCCCCCAGGTGTCTCTCCCCCGTATAGCGTTTTGCCAATGCAATTTCTGACTAGCCATTTTATCAATTTACTGAAACAGTTCAGGAATTTGATAAAATCACTTACTTTCATCCAGAAAATGACCTTGAAGAGACGTTATTTTTGCATCTACCGGATCATCTCGCTTAGGGATTTGATGAAATTCCTAATTTTGCCATTTCCCTGAGACATTTCCAGAAATATGTGTATTTCATGCATGCACTTAAAAATTTGGGTGTTTACATTTGGTGCCATAATTTATAAAGTGACGTGTTTCTTCTATTTTGAAAATACTTAATTTATTTTGTGTTTCAGAGAAATTTGCTTAACGAGAGATCGTAATTAAATTAAATAAGCTGAAAATTCAAAGTGTCTAAAAAAAATAAGAATCATTAGGAGCAGCTAATGTGGAAAAATAGAAATGGTGCAATATGAGAGGATATTATTAAAATACTTCTCCCATTACGAGTTCAAGAAAACTAAAAACAATAGTATTATTTAGTAATTTTAAAACAGTAAAGTAAATGCGTAAATGGTTTGGACAATACTTCAAAAGAAAATCCATATTTTAAAAACAATGTTTTTTTTTTGGTTATGTTCTTAATTGATTTAATACGCATTATATATATATTTTAACGCGCGTTTCCTTTAAAGATAATATTACCCCTTCCTCAATTGAACATGAAACTTAAGTTGAGTAATGAGGAAGATATATAAAACAGAAACAGTATATTGTTAAAAGATGTAATTGTATTAATTTTTTTCATCTATCGAAAATATTTCTTATTCTGAGTTAAGTTACACAAAGCTTTTTTTTTTAAAAAAATGTTTAATGCAAGTATCTTTATTTTTTTTTTGCAGATAAACTGTTCAAATCCTCTCCCATTGTTCCAAATGGCGAGAACAAAACTCAAGAAGAAAATACATCAGATTCTCAAGACAAACGCTGGACTGCCCTTCGGTCCGTGTTCCGCCGGTCCTATTCTGATCGCAGTCCAAGCGACCTAGCCAGTGAATTGAGAACCCCCACCCCTTCTCTGTATTTAGAACTTCGAAAATATTTGAAGGATCCAGACTGGGCTCGCTCTTTCGTCAAAGAGAACGGGGTCGAGACTTTGCTTGAAACTCTGAAGTCTTTGCAAGGACGGAATTTTGAAGAAGTACAATTGAAAGTTGAGTGTGGACAGTGTCTAAGACTCGTCATGGATTCAAGGGTTGGATTGGATTATATTATGGAAAATGCGGATTACACTCAGAAGCTGGCCACTGGTAAGGTTTTATTTCATGTTCGTTGCTAAAGAAACACCACAAAAGAGGCTTGTCCACAAGCATATGGATGTTTTACAAACGATTTGAAAAATTTCGAGTTCTTGATATTTTTCGCGAATAATTTCTGTAGAATTTAAAATAAAAATATCCAGATATTAGATTTTCGAAAATGTATGCATTATAAATTCATTATTGAAAATTTACTTGTGTATATAATGTTAAACTCACTGGATTCAAGTTGTGAATTTCAATGAGTTTCAATGTGTGAAAAAAATATATTTTATAATTATGTGTGAAATAATATTTTTTTAGAAAGATGTACTAGTATAAGGTGACCAATTTTTTTACAATGAAAGGAGGACGAAACATTTAAGAAAATATTACTACGTAAATATATGAAACATTTTATTAATTCAAACAAAAATACACTAATTACGCTTACATCCCTTTTAATTATTTACTTAAACGAGTATTTTTCAATTGAATGCATTTTTTTAGTTTATATCATTTTTTTTAATACATCGTAAATTTCGGAACAAAAAATACCCTTTATACTAAGTACTACAGCTAAAGTATCAACATTCAATCTTGATTCCACACCTGTCCAAAAATCATTACCAATTGAAAAATCTCTTTCAAGTACTACATTAGTTCCACAAGTCAGCACAATGTAAATTCAACAAGAATAACTCAATTTTCATATGGAATGTGTTAATTTTTGTAATGGTTTAATATATCCACCCATCTTTTATCAATTGCAACATGCTGGTTTTCCCATTGTTGTAATTAATCAAAATTTAAATATATACATTCAGTCTTTTAATTTCTGCTAACAGGCAATTGTCATTGAGTTTAATATCAGGCATTTCTTTCAAAAATAACTCAACACAATTTTCTATATCTGCCCAATTTACTTGCGATGAAGTCAAAAAGCACCATCGAAAATTGTTATTTCCTGTGATATTTGCTTCAGACCATTCTGCGACATGTTGGAAACATGTCTGGTAAAAATTCTGCACTTAGTTGGATTAGTTGGTAAACGTTTCCGTTATGCCTGAATTTGATTCTTGAGTTTGACAATTTTCTTTTTGTTATTAAAGGAATAAATTTTTTTTCAAATCGTGATTTTTATTGAAGGACAAAATAAGTTTAACTGAAATATACTTACTCACCATCAATCTTTTGAATCGTTTTGTGGAAAATAGATATGCCTGATTATGCACAAAATACGGTAATATCTGCGATAATTCATACCGTACCGGCACATGATGCGTACACATTCGGCCTGGCATCGCTTAATACAGAAATAAACAGATTAGTTTTAAAATATTGAAAATAAGGACAAGTAAGACGACACTTTTTGAGGAAGGACAGAACCTATAAAAGAAGGACTGTCCTCCCTAAAGGAGGGCGATTGATCATCTAATAGAATGAAAAAGGGTAGGAAATAGCACAGAAAGAAAATTTATTGGAAAGTGTGCTTATTATTAAATAATTAAGAATAAATTTTAACAATAAAATAAACACGTGTCTTTTTTGGAGGATATCCCGTAGCGATCTACTCAAAAGTGTGATTTCTAAAATGTAAGAATAAAATCATTAAAAAAAATTACGGATTTATGAAAAGCACATTTTGTGATAGGATCGATTATTTTATCTGTTATATCATTTTTGATTGAAAATTCATCTTTTCAAAGCTCAAGGCACCTTATTCTTTTTCAAATTATAATATATGTGAAATCCGTAGGTTTCTTTCTTTAAGAAATTATTTGATACTTGTCAAAATCATGGTTTAATTCCTGATATTTGTTTTTTATTGTTAAAATTATGTTTCTTAATTTGAAAAAAATATCGTAGTTAAATATTCTGAGAATTGGATCAAAATAAATGTTAACGAACACAACTTTTATGCATGCAATTTTTGACATTTATTGATAGTCCATCTAAAGAGGATGTGAAACGTTTGTGGGACATTGCACGGGAAGCAATATGTAATAATTACTAATTACTAGAAATCTGCGTCAACAAATTGCCCGAGACAGTGCAACTCTTATACCGTTATACTCTTCCGGGTAATATATTCTTCTTGACGCTGACCATAGAATTTGTTGCATAAATCCTACTGGCAGAAATCATTCATGTGACATTAACAAATTAGAACATCAACATTACGCTTCCTATCGGGAAAAAATACATCAAGGAAACAAAATGTCTCAATTATATGTCAAAGAATTTTGACGTGCTTCGGATACAAAACACTGGCTAATGATGAATTCTATAAAATGCAGTGAAGAAAATAACAGGAAAATTGCACAAACATTTTAGACAGATCATTGTTCTATAACACTAGTAGCGATAAACAACGAAAGGTTATGCCAATGGGTGATTTATCATTTATTTTGAGTTATTTTTATGATGAGGGAAGTTTTTATGGTCATCATGCCATTGGGTTTTAAAAATTACTGTAGTAAATGTTTATAAGTGGGCATTATTTACTATAATGTGTTTTGGTACAAGTTTGATTATTTGTTATTTATGACAAGTTACCTCTTTGTGTTATTTCATAAGTGTTAAAATGAGTGTGTTTTGAAAGCATTCTTATTGTTTAATTTCGAAATCAGAAACATAAATTAGTAACTTTTATTTTGAGATAACATAATTTAAATGTTTGTTAAAGAAATACATTCGTGTTTTTTAATCTCTTCAATTTTTTGTATAGTTTGTGGTTTCGTTTTTGCTTAAGAACCTCAAAAGAGTTTAGAAATATGCAGCTGTAACTTAAATTATTTTTCTTATGTAATAGTGTAAGAGGAATCTGTAATGTACATGATAGTGAATTACTAATTCAATTACGTAAAACAGTTATTTTTAGAGTACGATTTACAAAATTAAAACCAGTATATCAATACAATCTTTATATTGATTTTAATTATTATACTCAGTGATATATTTTGACATAAGTAAAAACACTCTGACATTAATATTTTGCTTAAGAAACTTTTTTATCGTGTTTTTGTTAAAATGTTAAATATTGTGCTCTTTACATTCCCCCCTTCTTCAGAAATACAATGTTTTTTTTAAAAAAAATAATAATAGCTTCTTATTGAACCTGAGTAAGCTGATTAAACGTTTAGAACATAGGTTCCCAACCTGTTTTGAACTGGCGCCCCCTTTTCCCCCTTTTCCCCCTCTTCCTTTCACTCCATAGAAATTTGAGCGTACGTAATACATGGAGAAAACAAGAATTGAATAAAAAATATATATATTCTATTACTAATAGAATATATTGTTTAAAGCCCCCATTTTTTTTACTTGCAAATCTGAAATAGTTATTGCCACAAAATTTAATTTTAAGTACATACAATCAACATAAAGTAACCAGTATTAAAGTTTACTTTTGTTAGTACATAATCAGCGTGTTTTTTTTTCAGATTATTTGGTTATTCTGCCCATGCCCCTCCATACAATCTCAAGTGAATGAGTGAATGAAAATTAACGTCGCACTGTTCAGCAACACGAGGGCTTTTGGCGACGGACCACCCATTCCATCTCAAAACCCCTTAACTTACTCTGGGTCTTTTACTGCCCTTATGTAAGTTTCAAACTCCCACAAGGGGGCGTTATCGTCCACGTTGAGAACCTATGACTTAGAATTTCAATCCCGGGATATAACTTAGAAAGGGGTGGGATTATTTATTATTCAAATTATTTATTTCCTTTTGAGATATTTCATAAAGCAATTCTTGAGAATAGAAGTTATAGAAGGGTTTTTATATGAAAAATAACAATTTTTAAGAGTTAAGTATATTTTTTTCAGAAATTAATCATTTTTAAATTCTTTGTTCAAATATATCTCAAATTTCAAGGCTCATTTAAAAAAACTGTTTTTTTATTGTGTCTATTTTTAGATGAAATTGTTCACTCTTTTAGGCTGTTAATTATTGAAAATATTCAGCTTCTTTGCTATTATTCTATATTGATTGGTGGACCCCCTAAAAGCCCTTGATTTTTTTCCGATTGATTATAATTCTAAGTATATAATACGTAAAATTTAATTAATTACTTGCTATTAATGATTAATTTTATTAATTAATGCTAATTATTTATTCAAAAACTAGTTTTTTACTATGTTTTGTTCCCGAAAATCGACAAAATCAAACGGAGCATGATACAAGAATGGTGAACTTTCGACCCCGGCCCCCCCCCTTGAAAAATTCATGTGTGCGCCACTGATTGGTTCTTATTCTAATAACTGTTAATTTCGTTGATACGAATTTCGAATTTAAATCTGTCGAGATAGTTTGATATCCGGAGGCATTCAGAATCATGCTATGCTAGTGCATTGTGTTAAGGTTCTCTGCATTGTCTCTCACAATCAAAGACGTTTGGTGATTTGAGCATGAGCAATCTGGAAAGTTTTGTGATGAGATATTTTTCCTTTTTTAGTACATTAAGTGTTCGAAGGAAACAAAAGAATTTCGCTTTTTTTTTTGGCAATAAATCTTAAGAATCTTTACATATGTATAAATTATATAAATTCAGCAACAAAGAAATGGAAAGTGATCAAACGGATTTTTGTTGATGAACTAATCTTTTAGAATTTCTGTCGGTTTTAAAACAATTTCTTTTTCCGCATTTTGATTCTGATGTGTTTATTTCACGTTTGGTAGTAATTTTGATCTGTGAATTGTAACTGTTCAAATGAAAAGTTGTTTTACAAAAGAGTTTTTCCCCCTCGTTTACGCAAGAATCATAAGTATTCATTTCATTGTAAGTGGAATTTTCTCAGACTTACTTTATTTGTTGCTTTAAGCATATCTTGAGACAAATACTTATATTTTAACCCTTGATTTATTCCAAACGCGTGCATTCGAAGATATGTTTTTTTTTCCAATTCTAGCTGAATTTATCTCGGCATAAATTAAGACATTCCACTTTAGAAGTCAGGTCCATGTTTTTAATTTTCCCTGATACAAATATCATTTGACTTTTGATTCGCTTATTTTATTTGTATGTCGTTTGCTAAAAGTTATAATGCGTTTTCGGAATAAAGTTGTATGTGAGATTACAATAATTTTTTTTCCAATTTTGAATAGCTTAGGGAAGGTTATCGAAAAGTACTTGTTTCTGAAAGTAGTACCTGGATTTTCCATTTATGTAATTAAAACTTATCTCCGTAGGTAAAGTGATGCTTTCTGGACATGATGCTTTGATTTATTTTAAATTTTTTATGCAAAACAAAAATTTTATTTTTTCAGATAAAAAAATCTGAATTTATGATCAGCAAGAATTCTTAATGTCATCTCAAAGATTTTTTTGCATGCATGTATACTAAGACAGTCATATACTTTATAACACCTTGATTTAAACAAAAATCCTTGTGATCAGGTTTAGGTATTTTTCCAGATTCATAATTAAAATCATGACCTGCATACATGACACTGCAAATGTAACATCAAGAAGGAGTAGCGAAAAAGAGAAGAAACTCGGCGGCAGAGAGCAACAAACAATGAATGATATTTATTCTGAAATGATACTCGTAATGCATAGGGAATACAACACAAGCTCTGTCGGTTGTGAGGTCATTGTGAATATGTGAACAAACGCGTCTAAGTATGACGAGAGTACGGATCCATCCTGACGGATGGATCTCCATTTGAAGCATTTCTTCTTCTGAAAGCGGCGATAACGCGTCATGTCAGTGACATCTAATCACATCTCGGACCTGTTCAATTGGTGAGAGGTCAAGGGAGAGTGGTCGACATGGAAACACGCACATATACCATCTTGCACATGAGTTCGCAGATGCCTGCAGTGTACAGTCGCATGTTATCCTGCTGTCAAAGGGCATTGGATACGTCTATCCCCTCAGAAAAGGGAGTATCACAGGCCTTAGTATATAATCCACATAACTTTGGGCCATCATAATGCCTTGAAGAGGAACAAGAAGTAACGTGTTATCGAACTCGATAGTAACCCAAACCATGAAACGAAACCGCGTTTTCTCGCTGAGGGACGCACCATCGATGTAGCTGGATTGGGTTTGTCACCACGTCGGTGCTACACTCGTATATGGCGATTATCGTTTGAAAAATTGAAACGTGACTTGTCTGAGAACACGATGTTGAGTCATTCCATCGTTCATGCTGCACTAATTCGTCCCCACTGGCGTTGCTAGATCTGAGGGGGCCCTGTATCAAAATTCCTTCGGAGCCCTGTTAGTGAGACTGTAGTTACACTTGTTGGGGTCCCTGTAACTAAGGGGCCCCGTATCATTGATGAGGCTGATAAGGCGGTAGCTACGACCCTGCTCGTCACCATTGTAAACATAATCATCTTTGTTGTCCGCAGTTAATGTAGGCCGCTAACAACTAATCGACCAGAATAAGTTTGCGAGGCCGACACCTCTTGTCGATAGAGGCGTTGATCCACGCGTCTTAACGTCGCTTTGGCCATACTCGCATCTCTCAAACTTGTCACGTTTCGTTGTTTCCGCCATCTTTGCCTCAGCCGGTATTGTGTGAAATCGTCTAGGTGTGTATCTAGTGATATTTGACTTATCGATCAACTTTCTCTTCTTAGTCCAATCATCATGCCTTCATAAAATCGTCTGCCTGCTAAAATTTCTTCCTTTAGCATCGGTGTGACATTTGCTTTTGTTACACTTTTTTTCTGTTTGGCAGAGAAAAATGTCCACAATAATTTTCTTAACATAAATATTGCTCATTTTGTAGGCTCCTTCTCTTGTATGCTACTTAACGTGTGTCGGGCGTGTGGGAACGTGTGTCTATTCATTTCACATAACATGTGCAGTACATTATTGCACATGTGATTTGCAATAATGTTTAATATGTACCTACCCTGAAACTTTGCATAAACACATTTGGCCACTCATTTTCCGTGTTGCCCGATTTCAATGTCTTGTAGTGTATTATAAATAAATTAGTCACATGTCCAAACGTTTTCATATCATTGCTTACCTGCTTCTGCATCTCAAATTGAAATCAATTATAAGTAGTAGACAATAAAAGACGACTTATATAGAATGAAGAGTTAAAAAAATCAAAATGACAAAGAGGAAAAATTTCCTTAAATAGTTTGAATAGACAGTAAAATGTTTTCACAAAGGTTTTAAGCATTCATAACTGTTCAAAAAAAGAATTAACTCTAATTGTTTCCTGAAATTTGTAATGGAATATTTTTATTTGATAATCGTCTGTCTAGAAAAAGAAGCAAAGTAATAGCTATATTACTAGCATTTAAATTTTTTAAAATTCCAATCATTTCTGAATGCCATATTTCTCCAAATTACACTTAGATTGTGTCTTGCATTTCTATTTATGTTGGTTGTGCACAGTAAATAATAGTATTGTTATTTATATCTGCCGTCAATAAATATCACATTGCAGAGTTTTTATGTTAAATTTTTATGTAATGTCTTAACTGTAATATTAAGAAATTAAGGTTTCTTTAAAATAATAGATATGTGTTAACGATCTTAATTTGTCATTTCAGAATTATTATTAATATATACTTATTTATTATTATTATCTTATTTATAATCTTTTTATGAAATAAGAAAACAGTATATTTTGTCGTATAAGTTGTTTTAATATGTAACTGTCTTGCAAAAAAAGGATAATCCATTTTAATTTTATTTTATACTAGCTGGTATACCCGTTCTTCGCAAGGGTGAACTGAAAAATTAAACAACACAGATTGAAGGATAAAGAAGTTTATAATGAGTTAATTTTACGTGAATTGCAAATTAAACAAAAAAAAAAAAAGCTTTTTTTGCGTAGCTCAGCAAAAAAAAAAAAAAAAAGAGAGAGAGAGAAATAAAACACCTTTGTTAAATTTTAAATATGTAGATCTAATAGCTGATAAAAAGGATATTTTTTTTATTTATAACTCCCCTAACACTCTTGAGGATCGATTTTTGAAAATACCATCCTAAGCTGATCTCCGCTCAGCAAGAAACACATTGTTAAAAGTTTTGTGTAATGAACGCTTAAAATAGTGTAAATAATTTTTATCTGAAAGTATAATACATTAATATTACTTTCTGTAGTATTTATTTTATGTTAAAATTGTAATATTCGCAAGCAACGCCGTTTATAAAATTATAACGACGATTCAATAAAAAACATAGCGAAATGTTAACAATAGAGTAAAGTTGGCAAATGCCTAGCTACTTTCATAACTCGAGCTTTATTAGAGCTTTCTAAGACCCGCCATGTAGGGGTGCGATGCACGTTAATACTTTATCCAACCACATTATGATTTACTGCATTTTTCATAAAATATTGTTTTTTGGATCACTACATTTAAAATTAAGGGATATACATAAACAAAATACTCCACTTCGGAAAATTTAAACCGTTAGAGCTAATAAATTAATTAAAGATATTCCACTGTAAAATTAATTATATATACCGTTCACATAAAATAAGTAGTCAAATAATTTTCTAAGGTCTTCATTAACATACAAAAATATAAGACACTTAAATTTTGACAAACTGTTTTTTCCGCTAAAATACTCATTATGGAACCCGTGCTGCTATATATCTTGGAAGAGTGGATTTCAAAGAATATTCCTGCTAAGTATTGGTAGAATATTCCTTCTAAGCACCAGTGAGTTAGGAGAAGAGGGTGCCAGATCAGGTGTCGTCCACGTCACTTGACCATGGTTCAAAATTACGTGGTCCGTTGCCAAAAGCCCTCATGTAGCTGAACTGTTCGACGTTAATATTCACTCGTTCCAAAAGATACAGTACAGTAGTTTTAATTATTTTTATACTTAAAAATGCAATATCTGCCTATTCAATTAAAATTATAGTGTTATAATTAACTACTAACCACAAATTAATTTTGAAAATTTGTCCAATTGATGCAGTGTGAAAGAGAACGTTTATTTACTTTTAATATCAGAACTGATAAAAGCATTTATTTGGAAAAAAGATAAATTTCTTACTACCAAATGTGCATAATAAAATGTTAAAAAAAACATTAAAATAAAGAGAGATTTATAACAACCTCTCCCTTCAAAACTTAGTTTGATTCTGAAATAAAAAAATAGACATTATATCAGAGGAATTAATTAGAAGCGAGCACCTTGCGTAGCCAAAACAAAAATGGTTTTTCACAAACAAAAGATAGATATATGCAGACGTCGTTTTTTTTGCAGCGCATGCCAGAATTGCTAGCAGATGACAGAATTTTTTCCTACTTACTTGACAAATATCGTTATATTTTGGACACTTCATACAATATCTTTATAAATTATAGTTTTTGCTATAAATTATAGCCTATGTGCTGTTCTGATGTATAAGCTATATTACTGTAAAGTTTCATTAAAATCCATTCAGTAGTTTTTGCGTGAAAGACCAACAAAGATTTTCACAAACTTTCGCATTTATAATATATATTAGATGTATGCATCCCCTCTGGAAACTGTTTCTTTTTAACTTTTATTAACAGAAAAGATCACTACTTAAAACATTTAAATCCATTAACAATTTGTTTATTTTGTTTTGAATAAATTGTGTGAAAAGTTCAAATGAAAATAGGAACACGCGCTTATATTTAAAAATCTAACTCAATTCTTGCATTTAAAAAAATTGTAACTTTTTAATTTTAGTATCCTTAAGGTCTAGTGGGTGGTATTTTTCATTTGTATACGTATATTACTGAAATATCAAAGAAAAATGTTGTATCAGTTTTGGATTGGATTTTCTTACATACACATTGTATACATATATTAAAAAAATATATCAAAGGAAATTAATTGATGCATCAGTAATGGCTTGGATTTTCTTAAAACAACTTTTTTAAAAATCATATATCCACAAAATTGCCTTATTCAAATCGAATTTCCAAATTGTTGGTTTATGTGTGCAAGCGCATTTGTCCATTAATTTGCATTTAACTATTATAACGCGTGACAAAATGTTCCTTTCAAGGACGGATCAGACAATACTAGTGGATGTAAATTATTTTGGAAGATTCAACAAAGAGTTTTGACAGCTTTTTTGAATAGTTGTGCTAAATTTATGTATATTTTTTACAATATCTGCATCAAGAGATCTAAATTTGGAAAAAATAAAATTTTTATCATACTTTTGATGAAATACGTCGAAGTAACTATTTATAATATATTTATTTGCGCCTTTTTCAATTCATTGCATAATCATTGCACCTGCCCATGAATTTTGACTTTCATGATGCTGTGAAACACATCACTAAGTTGTGACTCAATGAAGTTTTATTCTAAGATATTTATTTTTCAGTGGAGATAGATACCGAGAAAAAATATAAAAGATGCATAAAATTTTGCAACGTCCATAAAAATTCCATTTCTAGAGGTACAAAGAAATGTATTTTGATATGTTTTAAAATTCAGTACCGTACAGATTCAATATAATTTCGGAAGATTCGAGAAAATTACAGTGTTAATAAATACTCTATGAAGCAATTTTGACATGAAAAGTTGAAAAAACAGAATAACAATGAAAATACTTATTTTAAAACCTTTCTTTGACAAACCGTAATATTTATTTACAATGTTGTTTTTATACTATTTGCAATGTAGTAAAATCTCCGAAGTAATGAAGAATAAATAGCGCAACGAATTTCATCTGTTCAAAGAAGAAATATAAAAATAGCATATATTCACGTATTGCGACGTGCTTTGAACAACCAACAAGTTAGCAGCTTTACATCATGCAATGAAATTTGATTACATGTATAGCATATCAAAAATCAACTTCAATAAAAAACATTTATTTGAAACAGCAAGGGTGTAAATTTTTATAATGTTTTGACGTTACAAACTGTTATTTATCGAGTTCATGGAATTGTGGCGAATAATTGATGCCAGCTTGATTTTTAATTGTTTTTTGGGTGATATTTATCGTAGATACCGAGCTCAGTTAGACCTTCTCTTTCATTTTAAACAAAGGAAAGTGTCCGGGTCGTGATCCTTTTGAAATGTGTTACCATTTTCATTAAGTTCGTGAACCTTGGCACCAATCGTAAAACGAACTGAACGTAGGCGCATAATTTATCATTTTAAAGAAAGAACCTCGCGCTTTTTTCAGGGTCTTGTTCGCTCGGTGTATTGTTCTCCCGTTAATATTATTTAAAGATTGGTCACCTTGCGATTATCATCTCTATGTAGTTGAGCAGCCTGAGTGAGAGTTGCTATAAATCCTAGAAGCTTTTATGAAGGGTTTTCTATTTCTAACAAAATATTTGAAATTTTTACAGCTGTATTTTAATAATTTGAGATTGGTAACTGAAAAAATGATGTTTATGATGATTATCACAAATAAACCGAAAAGGCAAAATGACTAACTTGCATTTGGGAATGGGAAAAAAACACTGAAACTTCTATATATGGTATTTATTATACATGGTATTATACAGTAGCGCACGCTGGAATTTTTCAAGGGGGTTCCGGGGTCGAAAGTTCACCATTCTTGTATCATACTCCTTTTGATTTTGTCGATTTTCGGGAACAAAACACAGTAAAAAACTAATTATTGAATAAATAATTAGCATTAATTAATAAAATTAATCATTAATAACAAATACTGAATTAAATTTTACGTACTATATACTTAGAATAATAATCAATCGGAAAAAAATCAAGGGCATTGGGGGGCGGACCCACCAGGCCCCCCCTTGTGTGCGCCAGTGGTACCATATCAAATTATCAATAGTTAAAATTGAATCAGAATGTGACAAAAATTACTTTCAGAAATACTTTAAAATACATTACATTAAATAAAGAAAGCACTAATTTTGTACGAGATTTAAAAAGAACACAGTGTAATTTGAGTATGCGTATCACAGGGTGCACGCAAAGGGATATTTGATTGGTTCGCTGACAGTGGCGTAACGTAGAACCATGCCCCCCGCGATGCGAGGGTGTACGTTACGCCACTGTTCGCTGAAGAAGTAGGCTTATGGTCACTTGCAAGTGTTTGATCTTGTACACTTGAGAGTGAGGATTCTCATTGGTTGCTGCGTTCGATTTCAATAACTCCTGGGGAACTCAAATCCATAATTTCGCCGACCTTAAAGCGCTCGAAGATAAAAAGTTAAGTCTAAAGTAAATGCATGTAATTGTAATGAAGTCTGACGTATATGTACAGGGTGTATTCTGAAAGTAGTAGGACTCATTTTTTTAAAAAATTATTCATGACAATAGTACAAACGATTAGAATTTTTGAAAGTAGCACTCTTTCACATGTATACATTGCTACCAACGAGTTTTCCAGTTTTCGTACGCCTCCAGGAACGCCTGGACCGGAATGCTGTTTAGCTCACTCGTCATGGCATGTTTAACCGCCTCTACCGATCCGTGATGCTTCTCCTTGAGCGTCGATTTTGTTCTTGGGAACAGAAAAAAGTCTGGTGGGACCAAGTCGGACTGTAGGGGGGGATGAGGCAGCGTTGCAACATTGTGCTGGGCAAGATACTCTACGCAGAGCGCTCATAGCTTAGGTTCCTGTCACGATCTCAAACTCTTGGGTTTGAGGAATGTTCAGTTCCTCAGCAATCATTCTGATACTCATCTTACAATCACTGTTCAATAAATTTTTCACTCGCGACACGTTTTGGTTAATCTCGCTGTTCGAAGGGCACCCGGAGCGGTCGTCGTCTTCCACTCTTTCCCTACTTACTCGGAACAGCTTGTGCCACTCAAAAACACCTGATCCATCCATCAAAAATCATGGCAGCATCACCGAAGGACTTTTTAATCATGTCGTGAGTATCTTTGCTCGTTTTACCAAGCGTTACACAAAATTTGATGGCGTGTCGCTGCTCCAAAAAACGCTCCATGATTCTCCGTAACGAGGTGTTTCGACAGGGGTTCACAGTACCAGCGACCAGAGCTCTTTTCAACGACCAAAAGCCAACTGTCGATTTTTCTCTGCATTCCTAAGATCACCCTCCAACGATCGTGCGCGTGCACACCGCCTGTCGTCCACCCGTTCGCTCAGGAAAAAATGAGTCCTACTACTTTCAGAACAGACCTTGTATGTGTTTAATTTTAATATATGTAAATCGCTTAAAATAAATAACTTTACTTTTGACTAACACAAATACTATATTATATAGAGAACTCAGACTCAAATTCAGTGGTGCAACAGCCCATGAGGGCCAGGGCCTACTGTGCCCATCCCAGTATGCGTGATCATTGAGCGTTAAGGTGTATGAGCAGATGTCCTGATCTGGTGGTCAATCTGAAGCGAGACAACAGAGTTTAAGGCCCCAAGCACAAGCTTGTGGTTGCTCATTTATCTACCCACTGCAGTAGGGATGAAAGGCTGAGTAGACCTTGCCTAGCCCAGGAATAGAACCCGGACCTGTGGTGTGGAAGCGCGATACGCTACCACTCGACCACTGGGCCTTATATTATATATAGAGAACAACTCAGAATTATTTTTGCGTTTGGGATACTGGATGAAAAAAGTTTGGAGATTGCTGGCATCTAGTGTATACATGTTAATTTAAACGATAGTGATGCTATACTCAAAAGAGAAATATTTCAGTTTATATATTTTATATTAGAAAGTGATGTAATAATAGCATTATATTAAAATAATTATTGAAATAAGTGTCGAAACAAAACTTAAATGCAAATAAAAAAAATAGGGCTTCTCAGTTGTTTACTTTTTGACTGAATTTTGTTATCGGATAATTTTGTGTGCTTATTAATCGAAGGCAAAGAAACAAGTATTAATAAATGTTAAACGTTTAGATGATTACATTTAATAATTGTATCAAAAATTATCCACTTCATTCTGTTTTTGAAAATACTTAGTTTTTACTCTCATAATTAGTTACGTAATAAGACTATATAATATGTTTTATTTAATATGTTAATCTAAATAGCTTTGGTATAATCTTCATTGTCTATTCTAAGTAATGTTGTTTAGTATTGTTTTGTAACAACATTACAAAGTGCTTTTGAGAATCATAACATAATATTTATTTCCACTGAATCAAATTATAAATGGATTTTAAAGAACCAAAAGTAGGAATTTACTAAGCAACCAAAATAACAAAAAATAGCCTTTTCTTGTACGTTAACATTACACAAAAGCCAGGGTTTTTATGTTGTCAGGATTGTATTGCTGATTTCCAGAAAGCAAAACTAAGAACTTTTATTGTCTGAAGTCGTAAAGTACCGTAGATAGATCGAAAATTAGTTTGTATTCATCGAGAGTTGAATAATAGTGATTTATAGTTGAAACTTGAAGGTTAATATCATTTTTTAAGGCTCTGGATTTCTTTTTCATTGAAACTGAATGGGAAAAAATACAGGTAAAAGTAGTTTTTTATTATTATTTTATTCAGTGAAGTGTATCCATCCACTTAAACATTCAAGGTAAGACCGGCCAAATTTGTTTTGGAACTCGGTGAAAGAAAATTGCAGGTTTTGAAATTATGTAATACTTTCGGTAATAGAAATTGCTCTTCAATGTGTGTAGTAAATTAAGTTTTTCTGAGTATCTTAGTGAAAAAGGGAAGGAATCACAATATAGCCGCACTAAATAAACCATTTTCAGAACTTTATGAAAGAAATATGGCTGAAAATTTAGCATAATAAGAAAGATTAGGAAAATTAAATAAAAAATTTAACTATTTCAAGATATTTGTATGTGTTAATAAGTCAAAATGAAGTGAATTAAGAAGATTTTTTGTATACATCTACATAATGGACACAATTCTAAATAAATAATAATACTAAATTATTGTCTTGAACTATTACAAAAACATGATGTTGATTTAAAATATAAGGTTACTAGCTGGTATACCCGTTCTTCGCACGGGTGAACTGAAAAATTAAACAACACAGATTGAAGGATAAAGAAGTTTTGAATGAGTTAATTTTACGTGAATTGCAAATTAAACAAAAAAAAAAGCTTTTGGCGTAACTGAGGTAACAAAAAAAAGAGAGAAATAAAACACCTTTGTTAAATTTTAAGTATGTAGGTCTAATAGCTGATAAAAAGGATTTTTTTTATTTATAACTCCCCGTGACACTCTTGAGGATTGATTTTTGAAAATACCTTCCTATGCTCAGCAAAAGTAACACATTGTTAAAAGTTTTTCGTAATGAACGCTTAAAGTAGTGTAAATAATTTATATCTGAAAGTATAATACATTAATATTACTTTCTGTAGTATTTATTTTATGTTAAAATTGTAATATTCGCAAGCAACGCCGTTTCTTAAATTATAATGACGATCCAATAAAAACAGCGAAATGTTAACGATAGAGTCAAGTTGGCAAATGCCTAGCTACTTTCATAACTCGAGCTTTATTAGAGCTTTCTAAGACCCGCCGTGTAGGGGTGCGATGCACGTTAATACTTTATCCAACCGCATTATGATTTACTGCAGTTTTTTTCATACAATATTTTTTTGGATCGCTACATTTAAAATTAAGGGATATACATAAACAAAATACTCCACTTTGGAAAATTTAATCCGTTAGAGCTAATAAATTAAATAAAGATATTCCACTGTAAAATTAATTATATATACCGTTCACTTAAAATAAGTAGTCAAATCATTTTCTAAGGTCTTCATTAACATACAAAAATATAAGACACTTAAATTTTGACAAACTATTTTTTCCGCTAAAATACTCATTATGGAACCCGTGCTGCTATATATCTTGAAGAGGATTTCAAAGAATATTCCTGCTAAGTATTGGTAGAATATTCCTTCTAAGTTGGTGAGGTGTGGTAATTAGGAGAAAGGGGTGCCAGCTCAGATGTCGTCCACGTTACTTGACTATGGTTCAAAATTACGTGATCCTTTGCCAAAAGCCATCGAGTAGCTGAACAGTGCAACATTAATATTCACTCAATCTCACACTCCAAGAAATACAGAACAATATTTATTGCGTTTTTAAGTGTAAAAATAATTATATCTGCCTATTCAATTAAAATTATAGCGTTATAATTAACTACTAACCACAAATAAATTTTGAAAATTTGCCCAAATGATGCAGTGTGAAAGAGAAAGCTTATTTACTTTAAGTATCAGAACTGATAAAAGCATTTATTTGGAAAAAAGATCAATTTCTTACTACCAAATGTGCATAATAAGATGTTAAAAAACATTAAAATAAAGAGAGATTTATAACAACCTCTCCCTTCGAAACTTGGTTTGATTCTGAAATAAAAAAATAGGTATATATCAGAGGAATTAATTAGAAGCGAGCACCTTGCGTAGCCAAAACAAAAAAGGTTTTTCACCAACAAAAGATAGATATATGCAGACGTGGGCTTTTTTCCACCGCACGCCAGAATTGCTCTAGTCGAAGACAGAATTTTTTCCTACTTACTTGACAAATATCGTTATATTTCTGACACTTTTCCCAAATCTATAAATTATAGTCTATGCTATAAATCAGGGATGGCGAACCTTTTTGCATTAACGTGCCATTTTTTTCCAAAGAAGCGTCTAATGACGTATAGACGTGCCGTCAAATAATTTTGACTTGTGATTATCGGGAAAATAATAAAACTAAATTCGAATAACACAAAACTATTTACAACGAAAAAATACTTTTTGTTCTGTATAGTTATAAATGTTTTAGTTATTCGTGTGATTCAAATTAAAGTAACATTAGTGTGACTTCTTGTTGTTACAGGTAGGATGACAAATAACTTATAATAGAATTGTAAGATGTTACTTTTTGTAGAATGCATGCTGAATTTGAGTCATGTGCCAAACGGTTTCTTAGCAATTAATTTTTTTCTGTGATTCACTTTTTTTGACAAGAGGTTTTGTGATTTGTTTTAAATTACTGTTTTACAGACGATATATGTTCTGCATACCACTATTCCAGAACACAAAAAACACATACCGCTTTGTCGCCTTTTTTAATGCCATGTTTCTCGGTCCATCAAATTTGAAATTCTCTGTTACACTGACTAACTTGCACTTTTTGTTCTTTTGATGAACTAGCCATGTTAAACAACACTTAAAAATCGTAAGTATAACACAGGTAAAATTTAAAATATAGTTGTGTCAATGAAATTGACTGTGCTATGCGTAAACAAACTTTACATCATAAGCAATTGTAGTCTACAACTTAACTAAGGCAAGACAATAACAAACGAGTGCACTCCCAGATCACTCGCGTTTGTTCGTAATACTTTATAGTGAGCTTTGAAATTTTGAAAAATAAACTGCAAGCAATTTTGATCACTGACGTGCCAAAAATATTGAGTCGCGTGCCATCAATGGCACGCGTGCCACTGGTTCGCCATCCCTGCTATAAATTATATCCTATGTGCTATTCTGATGTATAAGCTATATTACTGTAAAGTTTCATTAAAATCCATTCAGTAGTTTTTGCGTGAAAGAGACCAACAAAGATTTTCACAAACTTTCACATTTATAATATATATTAGATTGTGATAAATAAGGGAAGTTGTAACTTGTAGCCCTTTATAAGTTTATCTGAACTTCTAAGAGTTACTTTTGTTATTTGTGAAAGATCGGTTATGGTGTTGGAATTTTGTATGACTCAGAGAACTTTCTGTTTTCATTCAAATAAGCTTTTTTTATTAAATTCTCTGTAAAATTGTGATGCTCAAATGCTTATAGAATGTGAAGCTGTGAACGAGAAATATTGTAGATTTGTTCCTTTATTATTATCATAATATTTTCTCAGAAATTCAAAAAAAAAAATTGTTTCGTAATAATATTTTCAACCGTTTAATGATGCTACCCAAAAGTAGGATTTTCTTGATTACTTATATTTAAGATTATTTTTTTTAAATATTTTAATTAAAATAAGTCATGATATATATTTCGAAGTATTACATAATACAGTAGCGCACACAGGAATTTTTAAAGGATGGGGGGCGGGGTCCGGGGTTGAAATTTCACCATTCTTGTATCATGCTCTTTTTGATTTTGTCGATTTTCGGGAACAAAACACAGTAAAAAACTAATTTTTGAATAAATAATTAGCATTAATTAATAAAATTAATCATTAATAACAAGTAATTAATTAAAATTTTCGTACTATATACTTAGAATTATAATCAATCGGGAAAAAATCAAGGGCTTTGGGGGCGGGGGTCCGGACCTCCATGCCCCCTTGTGTGCGCCACTGACATAATATGCTAATAATTGTGTTCATATTTATTGTAAATTGAAACTGAATGTGATTTTTTTTCTATTTTTGTTGAGGAATTCAAAATATTATCACTGGGAGGATTTTGGGGGGGAAAATACTGGACTATCTTAATTTATACCAAAAAAAAAAATATTAGCTGGTTTCTAAAATATCTTGTTACGTTTATTATTGGAACTTTGTTTCTTTACCTTGTGACAAATCTATACGGAACTTTATCACTAACCTTCTGAGTCGTCCTTTTTAGGGAAATTTAATTCCCTACCTATTTCCAATCAACTCCAAAAAGAGGACAGGATTCCTTGTTATATGCAGATTAGATAAAGTATTTAAGTCAAACGGAATAGTAAAGTTAGAGCAGTAGGAGAGAGAGATTGAAGTTGAAAGTTATAGTGAAGTTAAATTGAAGATTTCTTGTTGGATAATTTAATCTCAAGAAGAGTTGAGATTCCGTGTGGTAAATATTGATTTATAATTAAAGTCTCATTAAAGATTTATTTTAGGAGTGAAATTAAAATTAAATGTTCAATAAGAACATTAAATATAATTCTGGGATCTCTTATCGTGGTAATCTCTGCGTGATCGATATTATAATTGTTAATTAATTGGATCATTAATTATTTAAGTTAATTTAAAGGATATTACCTTTAAAACCTCATAATACTAGTTAGATATATTTGTTAATAAGTCTTTGATTCTATTTGGATAAGATAACCAAATAAAGTTATTTATAAAAATGGCTACTGGTTCTTATCTGACTCCTATTTATTCTCGTTCTCAAAGTGAGGTCCTAGGAGATCATCACAACCTATTGAAGCAGAAAAGCTATTATTTCCCAAGCGGATACATTTATAAATTCGGTTATGTGCTTGCTACCACAATATTGTTTTCTATAAGCATTTAGTAAAAAATTTCAGTGTTGATACATCAAAAGATTTGGGAAAAGAAGTTTATATATATATCATATGTCTACTATATATATATAGAAATTCAGATCATTTGTAGGATAACTTGACTTTTTAAATCCTACTCATAAAGTCTTTTTTTTTAACAATAAATCGCATCTTTTTTTCGTGACCTTGTATATTTCAAACCATGGTTATGACCCCAAGCGTGTTTACCCAAATTTTCTCAAGTATAATTGGGCTGTAATCATTTTAGGACCTACGCATTTATGTACACTAGTGTGCGATATACATTTTTAAGCAACGTGAATGTTTTCTTCTGCAACTTAGTGTTATTCTTAAACAATTTTACCGTAGCAACTTTCAAGGTTTAACCAATTTACTAGGAATATATTATGTAGACGCTATTGAATATGATTATACAAAATTGCAATGATATAGGTACTGCTGGATACTGTTATTGAAGGCTGTTAACATTTGAATATCCACTCCTTTTTTCAAAACACTCAACTTAATATCTTAATTCTTTAATTTTATTTTAAAATTATCTTACAAGTTCATTTAAAATGGAATAAAGAATTGGAACTTCATTGAAAGTATGTGTTTTAAAAGAATTTAAATATTAATTTGTTCCAATGTTTGGGGTTTCGTCTCAGTGGCGAACACAGACCTCTCTTATCGGGAGGGGGTTACGTTCGAAGCAACACGAAAGCGTCAGTGGATAGCCTCCATGGTAAAAATTTGTTGGTCTATGAAGGGGGGAGATTGAAACCCCATAGACCAACACTTACCATACACAACATAGACACTGCGTTCTCTGTATTAAAAAAACCCGAAATAGGCTTAAAACGTTATTATTTGGAGAAATAAACTCAAATGTGAATGATGCTTAGAATTATTTAACGTGGATCAAGACTTCGTGTTGAACAAGAAAATATTTTTAAAATTTGAATAATATTTTACTATAAAAATAATATTTCACATTCAGATATTTTTTTCTCTCTTTTATATGGGACTGACTAAAGTGTTTTACATATATTGCTCTCAAAATACAGAATTTAGAGGCTCAAAACTTATTGAGGCGTTTTGTATGTTTATTTTATAATAGCCGAGCTTTAAACTTTTTAAACTTATTAAACTTGATGGGTAGTAAAATTTCTTAGCCTTATTTTTTGCTTAATTTGAAATGAAACAGGATGAATATATTCATAAGGCACAATGAAAAGGCACTTGTCTCCCTTAAGGAAGAAGAAATGTTAAAACTTATTTATTTAAAAGAAAAAAAGTCTAATTGTTTAATTTTATTACGAAATTGAAATTTAAAGGAATTTCCCAAACCTCTTCCTGAATAAGTATTCTTTTAATTGTCTTTAAAAAAACTGTTAAGATGGGAACGTGATGGCCGAAAATTGCACAAATTCTTGAATGAAGATAATGCATAGCTTACTTTCGTGTTTCTCAGCACATTTTCGTCTCCAGTACGAAATATAACAGTGCTTCTTCTCTTCTCTCTGAAGAGCGTGATCGTGATTCAACGAGAGTGAATCACGCACTTGCTGAAATCCACCTGCTAAGCGTGAACTTCATAACCCTGAACTAATCCCAAGAACAAATTCGGGGGAGGGAGAGTCGAATAATACCAAATTCTTATGCAAGTCGATCGTTTTCATGCTTAAGATCTTCATTGTTCGTGATGGCTGAGCTTCACTGTCTCTACAATACATGGAGATAAAGAGTATTAGTTCGAATGTCATTTGAATTCTCGTTTCTTCTCAAAGTGATCATTCGGTTTTTTTGTAGTATTTGATTCTTAAGTTAGTCATTGATTTTAAATGGAGTTGAGGACTGTATTTTTCTTACGGTATCCGACTGCGTTCGGAACCGTGATTTTTCAAATGCGTACAAACGAATATTTTTTTGATATTTAGGGTCACTTAGATTAGAATACACGTATGAAATTGTTTTAAGAATATTATTACAATTAAAAATGATTTAAATGCTATACTTCGGCAAAAAATGAGCATAGAATTATGTATTTTCCAAATGTTCTTCTATTATGGAAAATGCTTCTGTAATAATATTTTGCCCATATGTAGGTCAGACCTCTGTTCAGAACCTGAACTAGTGTTTTTGAAATATATAATTTAGAAGTGAATTTATCCATTTTTGAATACAACAGAGAAATTTTAACAGAAAAACTGTGATAATTATTTCAATTTCTAGTAACTCTGAAAATACAGAGAATTTTTCAAAAGTCGTAGTTCTGGCCCTCCGGAAAAGTCTTAGCCAGTGGAGCACACAAAGGGGGGGCTGGGTTCCGGACCCCACCAAAGCCCTTGATTTTTTTCCCGATTGATTATAATTCTACGTATATAGTATGTAAAATTTAATTAATTACTTGTTATTAATGATTAATTTTATTAATTAATGCTAATTATTTATTCAAAAATTAGTTTTTTACTGTGTTTTGTTCCCGAAAATCGACAAAATCAAAAGGAGCATGATACAAGAATGGTGAACTTTCGACCCCGGACCCCCCCCGAAAGATTCCTGTGTGCGCTACTGGTCTTAGCTATATATAAGCAAAATATTATTGTTATAGATGCATTTTTCATAAAAGGAGAATCCTTGAAAAAAGCTTATTCTAAGTTCATTTTTTACCAAAGTATTGCATTTAAATAATTTTTTTATTGTAATAATAATCTTAAAACAATTTTCTAAGTGTATTTATTCTATTCTAAGTGACATTAAATATAAACAAAATATATTCATTTGTACATTTTTGCAAAATTACGGTTTCAAAAATAGTCGGATTCCTTTTAATTTTTTGAAGATATATTAATATAACGTAAGATAAATTCCTTTAAAATGGGGTTGTATACTTCGTGTATTTTTTGTTTTTTCAAAAAATATTGTTACGAACTTTTAGGAGATACAGGACTAGAAATATTTTTTTTTATTTTCCCACTTTGATTATGATAAGCGTTCAAAATTATTAATAAATCTTCATTATATTTATTTGAATTTTTTTACTTAATATGCATTCGCTTTAAATGAGAAGTGTGAGTCATCGTGATAATTTTAGGTCTAAACATATGATGACGAGCTATTACTTGGTATAATCCAAATGTCTAAATATCAAAGTAAAATTTCAGAAATTGCTTTATTTTAGAATCAGAATAAGTTTCGACTGTGATACATAAGAGTAGTATAGTTATCCATATGAAAATAAAATGTCTTCAATCGTACTAAAGCATCAAAGGATTTGTAAAATGCTAAAAATAAGTTAACTTTTTCTCTATTCATTGAATTTCCAAGAATAATTTGTCAGTTATGGTAAATTTCTGGTTTAAAAAAAAAGTGTTCAAAATTTATTATTAACACATGGGGAAATATTTCTCTCCGTATGTTGTATGGTATTCGCTTGTATTTTTTTTTATTATTGTATGATTTGGTGGTTTTTTTAATCGTTTGCATTATGTTAAGTCTACATCTTACACATTATATTAAGTATATATCTTATACATTATATTAATAAGTGGGTAGTGATATCCATTTTGTACAATCTCTGTGCCTTAATTATAATTAAGACCTCCATTTTTTAAACATAATTTATATAACATATTCCTTTTCTATTTCTTTTTATAATATGTTTTATTTTCTTCGATCAGATCTTAAATTTATTGCAAATTATTTTTGAAACGGTACTTTTTTTATGGAAAACGATAAATATATCTACTGTAAAAATGTATTTGTAAAAAAATTTGAACTTCCTTCTTTTTTTATTATTTTTGATGTAACCAGAAGTGGTCTTACGAGGAAACAATTACGTAAAATTTGTAAATTTTTGACTCTGCAATAATTTTTCTATTCATCCTTTAATTGTTAACATTGTAACCATTGAGATGCAAACAATACATATCTGTATTATCTGTTTTGTAACGTAACTGACGATATAAATCTTTTCAGAATGAATGACGGACTTGCACATAAAACTATTGCATATGACTAATAATTTTAAGCAGAAAATAGCATGAATGATAAATTTTCAACATTCAAAAACTGCGTAATTTACATACAATAGATTATTTCAAGGTTAACCTCATAGTCTCTCACATCCTTCATTGCTCTTCCTCGAGTCAGTCCTTGGAAAGCAGTTTTTTCAAACTATTTTTATTTTCTACAATTTTTTTGTCTTTGAAAACAGTTCTTATGAAGAGTAATTTATTGAATATAATTTTCAAACGAATTCAATGAACAATTTTGACGTCATACTCACTCATAGATAGCAACAATCAAAGAACATTTAATTCAATGGCAAGTTCTTATAAACTCGTTTCTGGAAGACCGTTGATGTAATAATGATAAAATTAACAAAATGTAAACTTAATTATGTTATAAAAGAGTCATTTATTACCATGAATATGACAGTTACTTTAGGTCATTAGTAGTTTCTATTACTTAATGAGAGTAAATTAAACGTTCTTTCTTAGTGTTTCTCTTCCCCCCCCCAAATGTGGTTTTCTTATCTCTTTATTTTAAAAACTTGTAAAAGGCAAGTTAATAACCGTAGCTTACATTTTCTGAATGCCTCTAAGAGGTACTTTAAAAACCAGATGATGAGCAAAAGAAAAACATGAAGGGGGTTGGGGTGGGTAGAATTGGAATCACGGCGGATATTGTCTTGGAGATTTTCAAGGCCAATCCTGCAGGTGTTTTTTAACCTTACATTTCTTGGTATTGCATGCGAAACAAGGGTAAACGCCTGGATCTTTTTATGTCCATATTTTTTTATTGTTTCAAAGAAAATTCACGGTGATGAGCATGCTTCCGGCTTAGTTTCAGTTGCTAACGTCAGTGATGTTCGATTTCTCCGTAACGCTCGGTCAACTTGATTTTCTCAATCAGGTTAGGTTACATTCACAGCAAAACCAAAAATGAATATATATATAAAAACAGGAACAATTAACTTGAGTCCCTTCAACTGTAGAGAGAAATATGTGAATACATGCATATGTGTAATGCATGAGATTTCCTAGTAAATTCATGTTAATATAATTGGCTACATTAACTTCAGAAGAATTTGCTAAGGCATTCTGTAAATTCAGAAGCACAGTAATCTCGGAATCCACTGCTTGCTTAGGAATAAGAAGTATTTCAGTGACATGGACTGAAGTGCCCTTTTTTGTTATTAAATGCCCTATTGCATCGAGAAGTCATGAGTATTATTGTGTTGATATTATTGTTCTTTGGAAGTAAATATATTTGATTATTCTACTATTTTAAAAATTTATTTGCTATAAGCAATGCGTTCATTTTATATTTATCGCATTTAGCCAGTGTTTTCTTTCAAGGACGTTTTAAGTCGCTGCCCAACGGAGCCCGGCCTCGGGAAGGACCGTCTCCTCGTTCTTGACTCTGTCTCGGTAAAATAGTGATCCGAATAATTTTAATCGTCAAATGTTATTCCTGTTATTCCTGGACATATTATCCGAAAAACTGGGAATTTCGAACTATATGCCAACTGGCAACAATGGCATATTATGTCATGTCTGTGTCTAGATTTACCTACCACCATACATCATCATTACTCATTTAATCGAAAGTCGCAGTCGTTCAAATCGGTTTTTGCCTAGGTTTGTGAAATTGCAAGTGACGCTCATTTATTTGTTACTGGTTACCGCTTGTGTGTCAGCATTTGACAAGGTATTCTAAATACTGATTAGCTTAGGGTTGCAGATGTATGGATAAAGTCTTAAGAAATTACAGTTTTCATTATTTGGACTATATCAATGACCGTGGTGGTCGGTTAAAATTTTCTTTTTAAACCGTGTGATTGGAAAGAGGATTGATTGTGTGAAGTTCCATTGTAGACTTGTAAATCCTTGCCTTGAGTCTCACCTTCGTGTACACTTCAGACCAAAAATATAACAAATTTCATAAAATACCTTTTGTACCACTACATGTTGTGACGTTACCACCGATATAACATTTTATTGTATCTTGTTACACATCCTGGAGGAAAAGTGTCATTGAATGGTTCGTGTTTAATGGTAAATTGATGAACAATATTACATTTTTTAATATACTTTCTCGACTGATCAAATAAATTGCTGAACCATGTTTGTTTTGCACTACAAAACAATCAGTTTCGCAGTTATCTTGGAACAATTTATTTTAGTGGGATACTTTTCGTTTAAAAGACACTCCTGACAAAAGAAATTATTAAAGTTACTTTTACACAGAAAATGGTCGTATTTGCACTTTTATTTATTGTTAGCTAATCGTTATAGTTACGATTAGGGTAAAAAATCTCTTACTATTCGCACCATCACGACTTCGAATGAAAAACAAATTGATTGGTTGAGGAGTTTTCCCGATACATTTTTGATGCATTGTTCTTATTTTACAATTTACAAATGCCACACACACTACGAATAGCACCTATGTCATTAGTGCACATGCTTCCAATATTTTTCGACAATACAATTAAACTTTTTAGTGCAGGGCACACATCCAAATGTTCAGCTGTCTCTCTCTCTCATTAGCTGACCATAGTCACGAGAGTACAGTCTGGTGAATCGGCGATATCAATTCGGTAGAGATCTAATCTCATACAGTCATGACCTGTCAAAAGTCTAAAACGAGCTACAGCAGCTTTTTCAAAAATTCGCTTCAAATTCATTCAAAATTCATTTCAAATTTTCTTAAATTACTGAATTTCAGTGAAATGGGGCATGATCGGGCCACTTATAAAAGGTTGATGGGCTCCCAGTTGAATATGGCTGCTACATTAAGTTATTTATAATCTATTAAGATGGCATTAATATGTCACTGTTATAAAAAGACCATACTTAAAAAATTTGATTGTAAAGTACACTGTTAAAAATGTATATTTTAAGTAAGATGTAATTTCTAGAGCATTTTAATATCGAAGTTATTTTTAATTGTAAAGAGTGTTTTTTTTCCAGGTATAGAAGTTTAAGTTGGCATTACTTTCCAAGATGGCGACCGATTTAACAGCTGTCAAGTGATTTATTCTCAGTTTGGTTTGGCAATTCATCAAAACGATCATCAAGCAAGGCGTAGATTCGTCGAATGGGCCCAAAACGAGATTGCCGTTGTTCCCGATTTTCATAAGCGAATTTTGTTTAGCGATGAAGCGCACTTCTGGTTGAATGGCTACGTCAACAAACAAAACTGCCGCATTTGGAGTGAAGCTAATCCACAAGTGTATGTCGAAACACCGTTACATCCAGAAAAACTGACTGTTTGGTGCGCTTTATGGGCTGGTGGAATCCTTCTTCAAAAACGATGAAGGCCACAACGTTACAGTGATCGGTATAGAGCCATGATTATTAACTTTTTCATTCCTGAATTGAATAGTCATGATGTCCAGGAGCTGTGGTTCCAACAAGACGGCGCAACATGTCACACAGTCTAAGTCCACCTTTTGGTTTTGTGTGGAAGTTCGCGAGATGAATGTGCCATCTCGAATGGTGTCACTTGACAATTCAAATTTACAAATTCCCTCCCCAATACCCCATGTGTTGCTTTTTATTTTGCAACGTTGATAAACACTCCCTCCTATTGCTTGTATCCCTCTGTGTATTTTATTGATATATTCTTCCAAACACTTTTGGGAAGATCTTAAATTAAGTGATTGTTGATTGTTCCGATGCAGTTTAGAAATTCTTTGGTTTAAGTTGAAAAATTATGTGATTGAACGGGTTTAAATGCTGATAAAGTAAATATTAAGTTTGAATGCTTAAAATTATCAACTTTATTTCGTAATCATCAAAAATAAAAGTTATAGAATCAACAACGAATTAATTTCATGTTTTCTCATAATAATCTTTATCGAGTAGCATCTGAAAAATGCTTTTTAGTATTGACTTTTTTTGTAAAAATGGGAAAATTTAGTATTATAAACAATTAAAATACATATTGTTTTTTTCCAGGTATAGAAGTTTAAGTTGGCATTACTTTCCAAGATGGCGACCGATTTAACAGCTGTCAAGTGATTTATTCTCAGTTTAGTTTGGCAATTCAAAATGAATAGACTCACGCCTGAACAACGTTTTCAAATTGTGCAATTTTATTTCGAAAATAATGGTCGATTTTCATAAGCGAATTTTGTTTAGCGATGAAGCGCACTTTTGGTTGAATGGCTACGTCAACAAACAAAACTGCCGCATTTGGAGTGAAGCTAATCCTTAAGTGTATGTCGAAACATTGTTACATCCAGAAAAACTGACTGTTTGGTTCGCTTTATGGGCTGGTGGAATCCTTCTTCAAAAACGATGAAGGCCACAACGTTACAGTCAATGGTGATCGGCATAGAGCCATGATTACTAACCTTTTCATTCCTGAATTGAACAATCATGGTGTCCAGGAGCTGTGGTTCCAACAAGACGGCGCAACATGTCACACAGCTCGTGCCACAATCGATTTATTGAAAGACACGTTTGGTGATCGCCTAATTTCACGTTTTTACCTGTGAATTGGCCTCCAAGATCTTGTGATTTAACACCGCTAAACTATTTTCTGTGGGGCTATGTAAAGTCATTAGTCTATGCGAATAAGCCACAAACGCTTGACCATTTGGAAGACAACATTCGCCGTGTTATTGCTGATATACGGCAACAAATGTTGGAAAAAGTCATCGAAAAAAAAATTGGACGTCAGATTGGACTACATCCGAGCCAGCCGTGGCAGTCCTATGCCAGAAATCATATTTAAAATGTAATGCCACAAGATTATCTTTCGAATAAAAAATTCATGTCAATCGAATAATTATTCGTGTCCTTTTAATTATAATGTATTAATTTTAAGTATATGTAAAACTTACATCGTTGTTTTATTGCAATTTAAAAGTTTTATACCTCTAAAATATATACCTCTAGTCATCCCTTATATTTAAATAATATAAAACTGCTAATTATTTACCAACGTATTTGCTATAGTTGACTATAGGATAACGTTATTTTATTGAATTAAATGTTCACGATAGAATACTGTAAAAATGAGAAGATATTAAAAAATATTCAAAAGGTTTAATGGTAACATTTTGGTATGGGTTCCATATCCCTGATTTAAATTATATATCGTGAATCATAATAGAGCTGATAAATTCGTAATTGAGCTTCGAAATGATTAAAAGCTAAAAAGGAAAATGCTAACTCAAGTTTTCCCCTTAAAACTGCATGATTATTGTATTTAGTTCTAGTGTGACTCATCTGAACACAATAATAAAGGAGCTTTTTATTTTACAGAAGAAAAAAGAACATTAATATTAAACAATACATTATATGTGTGGACAACAATTTTGTTTTTAAATTTTTCGATTTGGATTGTAAACTATATTTTCAATTTAAGTACGGAGTAAAGCAATTCGTTGGAAATATATATAAATGCGTTTTTAATCGTTTTAATGTAATTCGAGCTGATATTACATTAAAAGAGTTTTAATGCTGTCGTTCATTGAACAAATATTTTACTTTCATATTTCAACTCAAATTATGTTAGAGGTATATTAGAAATAGGGAAATCGTGGATTTATGTACTGTAACCGCCGTGTAACGCGCACTTATACTTTCAAGCTACAATTTTTAATTTTTAGGTATATTCGCTGTATAACGAGCACCCTCTTTTTTTGCGAAGAAACCTGAAATGTTCGTGCGCAAATCTATTATGTTTTGAAGTCATTTATTCAAAGTATTATTCCAAGCTTTAGGAAAAAATAGCACACTTCTAGAACTACAAAACTTAAAAGTTCATTGGGGGGGATGTCATTTCTTTTAAATAAACAGTATTTCGGTACATACTGAAGTCTAATTTTATTCTATGCTGAACTTTTTTATTATTTTTAAAGCCCTCATTTTTATACCCGGCGTATAACGCACACACGTAAATTTCGATCTTATTTTGGGGGTTAAAAGTGAGCGTTATACGCCGGATTTTACGGCAAATGTCAATATTTTTTTGAAATTTCCTGATAGAATTTTTTTTTTTTGCGAAGTTATAATAATTAATGCCAAGAATTTTTATATTTCTCGCTAACCTTATAGGAATTCTTTATTTTTGAAGACATTCAAGTTATATATATCCAGTACAAAATTTAAATTCCACATATATTGAATGCCTTGATATTTCTTCATTAAGACATAGTAATTTGTTGTTTTTATAAGCTCATTTTAATCAACAAATACATGCTCACTCTTTAATAAGTCTATTCAATTTTTTATCTACTTTTCGTAGATAAATTATGATATTTGAAAGATTTTAACAGTACTAATTAATAAGTCGCGATTGTGAAACGAAATTTTGATTTGGAAAACATATGATGTGTGTGAACGATGAAGAGCAGATTAAAAATAAAAAAATAATTTCCTTTTTTTTTTGTTATAATAAGAAAAATTTTGTAAAATCTCATCAATTGACACATCATGAATAAATCCTGATTTCATTCTTCAGTCTTTGTTTTGAGCATTCACTGCTCTAAAATTGTTGTCTGAATTTGAGAATTCGTATCTTGATGATGAAAAACATATGCCTACACAGTTTATTTGTCACAAGAACAATAAATTTCTATCACTCTTGGGAGCTCCAGACTCAAGAATTTTTAGAATTATAGTTTTTTCAAAGATTCCCCCAATATTTCTTTCAACGTTGAGAGACATAATCTTGTTGAGGTATAAAAAATAGTAATACATACTTCTCAATGCGATTTTTTCCCCTCTGTGCATTTTGATGTATTTTTGGAATGTTATTTCAACAAAACAATAAATTGGAATGAGTTACGTTTTTTCTGTACACGACTAAGATAAATTAAAATCATCTGCATTTTCTCTGTACAACGCTTTTTCTTTCTTTCTTTTTTTAAAAAAAGAAAAAGGTGTATTACATGGTTGTATTGCTTGGTATTTTTTCTTATGGTGATGAAATTTGTACCATAAAAATTTAATAGAAATTAGTATTATCAACATTCATCATTATAAAAGATATAAACTGATAATTCATTATGAACTGTATAAAAAGTTTTGAAAAAATTTGTGGAAGAAGAGACGCAAGAAGTATTATTTTTGCGATTTCTTTTATGTTAATGAGGGGGGGGGAGGAAGAGGTAGGAATCAGTAAACGTAATTAGAAGAACAACTTGGCATTTATATGTGTCTGAGATTTGTTAGAAGTTAAATCTAGAAATTAGGAAAACCACCTTTTATATTTTATTTTATTGAAATGCATTTCACGTAATTAAAATCTTTCAGGGGTGAAAAGGAATTGTGTGAAAGCATATATTGTTAAATAAATTTTTAAATTTTTTGCATAATACTTGTATCAGATAAGAAATTCGGAAATGATTTTTTTAAAATATATTTTTGAAAGAAATGCCTTAATTTTTGTAATGTTCTATGATGCATGTCCTATATTGTTTGTAGCTTGTAAAACGGTCAAATGATGAAAATGACACCCACTCGCTCTCCAAACATCTACATTTTGCAAACGTAGGGAAGAGTCAGAACATCTTTAACTTGCATCAACCCCCTCTACACGGCGGGTCTTCAGTGACTTCCGGACTTAGCCCGCAGCCTAAGGGCACTGGGATCGGGGGAACCACAGTTAGGAAGAAACAGCCAACCAAATATTTTCGATTACTAAAATTGTCAGTTTCGGTTGCTAGCTCTGTTTTATTTTTGTTTGAAATACATGCACTCCTTAAATTTTTTTTAAACGTACATGTCTTCTGTCTGGGAATTAATTAAGCATAAAAAATTAATTTTTTAATGTAGGAGCATGAATTTATTCCTTTTGAATTAGTCTTGATTATAACGGACATAAATGATGACGATAACGGGATTTTATTCTATAATGAAAGAACTCGGGTGATAGTTTTTATAACAGAGTGCGAGTTTTTATAACAGAGTGCGCGTCACGGATTAAGTGGTTCTGATCAACAATGGGAATATTTTTATTGCAAAAGACCTCTTTATAAGTTATCTAAGATCTATCAAGGTCGTACTCACTTCTATAATCTGGTAAGTCCGAATCTACTTCACTGTTACCTAATGAGAGAAAACTTTTTTACTTGCATAAAAATGTGTGATAATGTATTTCTTACAAAGCGGGGGTGGCAAACCTTTATAGATTAACGTGCCATTTTTTTTCTAAAAAAGTGTTTAATGAGGTATAGACGTGCCGTCAAATAATTTTTATTTGTGGTTATTGTAAAAATAATAAAACTAAATATTAACAACACAAAATATAGACGTGCCGTCAAATAATTTTTACTTGTGGTTATTGTAAAAAATAATACAACTAAATATTAACAACACAAAATATAGACGTGCCGTCAAATAATTTTTACTTGTGTGGTTATTGTAAAAATAATAAAACTAAATATTAACAACACAAAATATAGACGTGCCGTCAAATAATTTTTACTTGGGGTTATTGTAAAAATAATAAAACTAAATATTAACAACACAAAATATAGACGTGCCGTCAAATAATTTTTACTTGTGGTTATTGTAAAAATAATAAAACTAAATATTAACAACACAAAATATAGACGTGCCGTCAAATAATTTTTACTTGTGGTTATTGTAAAAATAATAAAACTAAATATTAACAACACAAAATATAGACGTGCCGTCAAATAATTTTTACTTGTGGTTATTGTAAAAATAATAAAACTAAATATTAACAACACAAAATATAGACGTGCCGTCAAATAATTTTTACTTGTGGTTATTGTAAAAATAATAAAACTAAATATTAACAACACAAAATATAGACGTGCCGTCAAATAATTTTTACTTGTGGTTATTGTTCATACTGTGTAGTGGAAAATGTTTTAGTTATACGCAGTAGCGCACACAGAAATTTTTCAAGAGGGGGGTCGGGGTCGAAAGTTCACCATTCTTTTATCATGCTCCTTTTGATTTTGTCGATTTTCGGGAACAAAACACAGTAAAAAACTAATTTTTTAATAAATAATTAGCATTAATTAATAAAATTAATCATTAATAACAAGTAATTAATTAAATGTTACGTACTATATACTTAGAATTATAATCAATCGAAAAAAAATCAAGGGCTTTGGGGGGGTTCTGGACCCCCCCTTGTGTGCGCCACTGGTTATACGTGTAATTCAAATTAAAGTAAATATTAGTGGGACTTCTCTCTCTCTGTTGTTGCAGATTGGATGGTAAATAACTTATGTTATTAACTTTTTTTGCTGTGGTTCACTTTTTTGACAAGAGGATTTGTGATTTGTTTCAAAATTCCGTTTTACAGACGATGTACTGCATAGCACTATAGCAGAACATAAAACAAACAGCGCTTTGTCGCCTTTACTAATAGTGCCATATTTCTGTAGATTCACCAAATTCGAAATTCTCTGTTACACTTGCTATCTTGCACTTTTTGTTCTTTGGCTGAACTAGCCATGTTATATGTACGATTTCTAATTGTTTTTTAACACAAATAAACTTTAAAATACATTTGTGTCAAAGAAGTCGTAGACGAACTTCGCATCGTAAGCAATTGTAGTCCACGACGTAACTAAGACAAGACAATAACAAATGAGTATGCCCCCGCGACCAACCCCTTGCGTTTGTTCGTAATTATTCACAGTGAACTTCGTTATTTTGAAATAAAATGCAAACCTTTTTGACCACTGGCGTGCCCAAAATATTGTGTTGCGTGCCATCAATGGCACGCGTGCCACTGGTTCGCCATCCGTGTTATAAAGTATATAAATGTTAACATTCTTCGGTTTGATCTCAAACATGTTTTAAAAAAATAAATATATCTTTTAAGTCTACAATATTGCAATCAGCATAATTTTAACTAATATAATAAGATATATCAAAACGAAACATTGCAGAAAATTAAAAAGGATATTGCCAGGTTCTATTTTGTGTATAAAATCGTGTAAGAAGGAAAGAATAATTTTGACTTTATTTTTAAAAATTTCGACTACAGTGGGTGATCGGTTAACGAACACTTTCACGAAAGATTTTTTGTGTTTGGACAACGAACACATACTCGGAGGTGATCAGGGATACATCCCTGAAATTATGGATGAAATTTTGACAACTGCGAGAGGTCTGGAATTGGAGGTTAACGAGGATGACATAGAAGAGCTCATAATGGGACATCAAGATGAACTGACGACAGAACTCCAAGAAATTTTGAATGAAGAACACCAAGAAACACAGCGAAATGTGTCTCCTTCTAAACAAGAGGAAGACGAAAGAGGACCAATGCCGACATCTGTCATTAAAGATCTTTTGAAAAAGTGGGCGGATGTCAGAGCAATGGTCTTAGAAGGCACCCAAACTAAGCTGATGTCAGTAGGATTGGGGATCTTTACAACAACAATGCTATTAATTACTTCTGGAAAATCCTGAAAAAGAGAGAAAAGCAATCGACATTGGACATGTTCTTCAACGCCCCATGAGCAAAAAATGAAAAGGACTGATTAATATGCAAGACAATATGTATGTATTATTTTTTAAAATACTTACTAAGATATTATGCATCTTTTAAAATTTAATTTTTTGGGTCTCCAGAACGAATTAATCGATTTCACGTAGAAGTCTATGGTGAACTGATCGGTTAACGAACAATTCGGATAGCGAACACAGTCTTGGAACGGATTATATTCGTTAACCGCGATCACCCACTGTAGTTTATAATCAATTTCTACTTTATGTTCATTGTTGTATCGTAACTTTTTCGTATCTCACGAATTCATTAACGTAGCATGAAGTCTTACAAAGTGAAAGCTAAATTCTAGGTGCAATATGTTACCATTTTCGTGTTCATTTTTAAAACAAAGGTATTTGTTTTTTTAAATAAAAGCTGTATTTGTTAAATTTTATGGATCTTAACATTATTATTGTTAAACGTTTTCCGAATTGATCTCTCCTTGTTATTACAATCATTAGAAAAAAATTTATATAAAGGAATTTTATATAACTCTTTGTAAGTGTCTTACTTTAATGTGTTTTAGTAAAGTTATTGTTCCGATGTTGATACACAAGATATATTTATTTTCTTTCTATTCGAGCCTACGTGTTTGTGAAAAGTTCTGATAAACATAAATGTTATGCTCAAATGTTTATTGAAGATTGTTTGCTTGTTTTAATCTTTCTGATGTCTCTGTAATGTGTGTGTGTATTTGTCGCTTAAAACAATCTAGTCGCTTTGAAGCGCCCACTTCCAAGGCTCAATTCAAATTAACATAAAATGGTCTTAGTATTCTGAATCGTATAACATCTAAACCACATTCAATTGCGAGTAAATGACTGCATTTTCTTTTTCCTCGAGCATCCACTTTTCTTCAGTTTGCCATCCATCATATCGATGGGTCCGATTAACCTTTTACTTTACGATCGGCCGCCTTTATAATCGGATTCTTCTCGGAGTAACCTGTAATCAAGATTCTTATCACCGTCCCACCTGGTCCTGCCTCTTGTGATTAAATCGCAAAGATAACAGTCCATCATATGCTATCAGGTTACCTACAAGTTGAAAGTAAACTCCAAGAGCTCTTTCAAAAAGGCACCTGAAGTTCAGGGTTGGGTGGGATGGGGAAAGACGGCATTTTTTTTAATAGTGTTATCAGCGATTGTCACCAAGCTTATCTCCGTACCAAAACTGGAAACTATGTGTGTAGCAGTCCCCCATAATTCATAAGCGTATACTTTTTTGTGGTCAAATAAAACTATAAATATCTCGTTGCTTATACGTGAGATGAATGGTTCATGAAGATCTTTCTTGTTTTTCAGTTTGGAGATAAGGACTAAGTAAATGTTTCCTGTCTTTGGGCGACTCGGAACTAAAATACTTTCCATGACAATGCAATAGAACAGTGTACGGTTCCATTTTTGTCATGAATAAAGATTCTTTTATGAGAGGTATCACAGATGATGAGATTGGAACGTAGTCTCAAGAAGGAATTTGAATTACAAAAATATTTTGATATGTCGTACAATCTGTAGATTATTGTTGCGAGGTCATTCAACTTTCACAATTTTCGTTCCCCATAATCATTTTGTAATTCCATAGGAAGTAATTTGGCTGTCATTCTGTTGGAAGACGATTTTTGAACGAGAATTTGGAAGTCGTCATTTTTAAGTTTTTAGTGAAAAACATCCCTCATCGTTAATCATTTTTCGTTTTGTTTCTAATGTATATGTATATAAAATATAACTGAACAGAGATCTTGTTCTTTTATCTCAGTTAAAAGAATTATTTTTGGAAGGATGTCTGAATGTAATATCGTTTCATATTTTACATTTGTAAAATACTTAAATATCTAAAATGTATCTGAATATTTCATTAAAATAAATCTTATTGAACTATCTTTTGATAATGAACGCGTTTTAAAATAATGTTAAGCATCATACTTTACATTGTTTCTAAATTATTTGTTCTATATTCGTTTAGTGTTTATTTTACAGATAACAATTCAATTTTTTTTTTCACTTTGAAGCAGGTAAATCTTGATTTCCTAAAAATTATAATTATATTTTCAAAACTTGAAAATCGTTATTTACAGAATTTTTCTCTATGTTGAGAATATTGTGAAAACATTTGTTGGTGCAAGTTTCCAATTATTTGGATTTAGATTTCAAATCGAGCTTAAAAGTTGTGAATTTTACTTAATACAGCCTATTCGTACTTTATAGGCGATTTATTGTTTTTTCTTTTCGTTTAGCTGATATTAATATTATTTACGAAACTTTTACAGGAATACTGATTCTCAATTCTATTGTATATTATTATGTTAAAATATTCTTAAAAGAATATTGTGATTTTTAAATATAATTATTTCTATAAAAGATTATTTAAAAATATTTTTAATAGGATTTCGATCAATGTTTAGTTAATACTTTTAATTTTAATCAAAGACTGTTAATTTTAATCAAAGACTGTATGCTTTATTTATTTTAAAGTTTCTTTGAAGATTATTAATCAAAATTAATACAATTCAGAAAAAAATCCGTACTACTTTTTAGATTGTGTTACAGAACTAAAATATTGTACTTGGAAAAATTATTATCAAGTTCTTATTTCGGTTCTGAAAAAATGTTTTAAAGATGAAAGCCAAGTTATTCTAAGCTGCGAAAACTTTAGTGTAAATAAGTATTTGTGGCTTACTTTAATGTTAAATGAATTAAATATTAAATGCATGATAAACTAATTGAAGTAACATTTCCAATTTGTTCACATTAAAAAGAAGTAATTTATCAGATTTTATCAGTAAATGCCTTTTTCACTCATAAATCACTTTCAGTTATTTTAATTTACTTTACGCATTCAAATTCTGGATACACCTTCATTTTGAACAAATGAATATGAAGTGTTTGATTGACCTGACTAATAGTGGAGATTTTTCTTTGCTTATTATCATGGCCTAGATTTTGATGACGATATCTGTAACAGACACATCACACACCATTAACTTGTGCTGTAAATCCTAATCAGTTTCTGTAAATATTATTTTTGATCATTGTTAGAATTTCTTTTTCAATAGTTTAGAAGATCATTGAAAGAAGAGTTTTCTAATATTTACTGATTATGAATATCAGAATCGGCTATAATTCATTTTCTATCTATTGTATGTCCTCATTAACAAGTATCAGTGTGGCTATATTTTGATTTATAACAATGCCTTGGAAAATTAATAATTTAATGGGGAATTATAAAAAAATTGAAATATTTTCATGCGATATTTTTAAGTTTTTAAAAACATCTTTGCGTTATCATTTATTTTTCTGTCGAAATGCAGCTAATACCACTTCGTTTAGTAGAGAATGAATTGCATTATGTATTGAATTGAACTTACAACAGTCTTTTCTTCAAATGAATTTTCATTGAAGCCATGTCTAATTGAAGTACAAAACTACTTCATGTTATTTTTAAGTCTTTTTCAACAATTTTTGAATTTTTTATTGCTTAGATGCTGTTTGATTTAATAAGTTTGGTTTTGAATCTAAATGCACTTTTCGATTTTATTATCGTTGTTAGCAACAGATTTCTGAAAAACCAAAATGATATTTCTTCCCGATTCTCTATCGAAGTAAATGACATGTTATTTTTTATTCCAGAATCACGGAAGTATTTTTTTCTTCTGAAAAAAAAACGAATTCAGCTTATAACATGTGATTTGAAATTCTTGCCAACCAAAGTGAAGAATTGAAATTAATTTCTTAGTACATTACGGTGTATAACACGCACTTTTAACACAAAAAAGGCTCGAAATTTACTGGTGCATGTTATACATCAGATATAAAAAAGATAGCTTTAAAAATAGAAAAAAAGCATAAAAAAATTTCATCTCTACATGTATCTAAATACTGATCATTTATAAGAAATGGCATACCTTATAAACTTTCGACAATGAAATTTGCCTTATTAATTTTGTTTCCGCCCCCTTTTCTTGTGCTTTTAGAGTTTTGTTTTTAAAAGTATACCATTGCTCAAAAGCCTGTAGTAATACTTATAATAAATGACTTCAGAAGGTGAGAGCATTGCACATTTACATTTCAGGTTTCTTTGTAAAAAAAGGTCATGTTACATGGGTGAATAGAACCTAAAACTTAAAAAATTACGGCTGGATAGTATGGGTGCGTGTTATACACCGGGATATGTGGTATATAAATTATACAAACGAGTTCCATTTGCCGTAGCGAGATTCCATTGCTTCAATTAATGTATTAATTATATTAATATAAAAACGTTTTAATATTTCTCTAATTACGTCGGTTTATACATACATTTGTTTCCCTTTTAAAATTAAGTAACGTATAACAATAACTATTTTATACAATTTTCTTGGAGAATAATGAAGTTATCGCTTTATTGTGTATATCCTTTTGAATTTAGAGGAAGCAGATATTTGGGGTTATTATAAACAATTGTATTGGAATTCGGAGTCGCCATGAAATCGTTTCCTGATTTTCTTTTAGAGAGAAAAAAGGTATACAGGAATTTGCTAATTGGTGTGGGTGTGTATTTGTATATGTGGGAGAAAGAAAAAAGAATACTTGCACATTCGTCAATGTCTGAATAATCGATGCCTTTTATTAGACATTGACGTATTCAGGTCGCTGTTACTTAGATTCTTGTATTATCAATCGATCCTTGTTATTCAGCTGTCATCTCTTCACATCATTTTGCCCTTTTTTATGTTGTTCAAAGGAAATGTATAAAAAATCTGAAACACCTTCAATTAGAATATGTTTCAACCTTTAGCGTAATATTTATTCCATTTTACATTTTTTTTTGTTTGAATGACCATGAAATAAATGTACGAGATTCGATTTCAAGATTTTAATCACTTTCAGATTTTCTTTTCAAGTGCATGTATCATATTACCTTATTGATGTCAGGTTTATATATAGATCTTTATTTGAATTTTCTCCATTTTTCTGCACTAGAAAATAATCTAAGATCTGCACTTTTGTTACGATTTTTCTATCATTCAGTATTTTTTGTATTATATCTGTCTTAAACGCTTGCATTTATAAAAGCTTTTTGAAAAAATGTATTGACTTATCTCATTTTTATACACTTTTACTGTAATTTTATTTAAAAATTATTAGTTTTTTATGATAAAAATCTTAAACTGAAAATGTAACTGATATAAATAACTGAATTGCATATTATTCATTTTACTTAAATTTCTTGGAAATTACCAATAATACGTCATTTCCACACACACACACATTCATGAAAAATCGTCTATAATTCTTTCCAAACTTTTTAATATTTTAAATGCGTAATTGTGTGTGTGCATAATTTTAAAATTAAAACTAATTTTTCTGTAATCTTACTATTTTTCTATATGTTAATGTCTTTCCAAAGTGTATTTTAATATAAAACGTCTTCAAACAATAGCAATATTGTCAAACATGGATATTAATTTTTAATTGGTAGAAACAGTTAATTCGAATACTATCAAAATTTTAGTACTGAAAATTTTTTCCTCATAGATTTTTGAACTTTATTGTTTGAAAATTCTACTAAATGAAATATTTGATGTTCAATGAAATAAAATGGTTTGTATAATGATTTTAAAAAGTTTTCTTGTGTTTTTTTTAAATATATCTTCATATAAGTTTCTTTCTTCACTTTTAATAACAGACAAAGCTTCTGTCGTGGGTTTTTATTTTTATATTTTATTGATATGGTATACTTTTTTAAACTTTTATTTGTTGTTTCATTAAAAACGTATGCCTAGTCATAATTAAAAAATTTTATATGCGTTGACCGAATTGTGTAAAATAAACATTTTAGAGAAAAGTAAAATATTGCCCGAAATTCATTAATTTGCATTAAATCAAATTTTTGCATAAAAATTTTTGAAGTATTTAATACAAATATTTGATTTAAATTAAATAAATAAGATAATTTAAGTTGGAATTTGTGCTTCAAACATTGTTCAACAACAAAATGAGTCGTTTTGAACAGCAGCTGATGCAGGTTAAATCAGTCAAGGTTGAAAGTCGTCACGTTAGTATGGTATGGAAGTTTGGAGAGGGGTGTCAGCTCAGATGTCGTCCTTTTACAATCATTACGTTTTCAAAAGCCCTGATGTTGCCACCTCAAATAAATTCAATAATGTAAAACATTCATTTGAAGAGTTTGATTTCTCTCACATTCCCTTCTATTGCAGAGAAAAATATTGTTACGCTTTAAAAGTTTTTTCAGAATTAATAAGATCCATTGAAAAATTAAAAATGAATTAAAATCGCAGAACAGATCTTTAACATATTTTTAAAAATTGAAAATGGATAATGCCATTTTTTATGTCCATTCCAATTAAAAAAATTATAAGGTAACTTCCAAAGATTTTGAATATGTATTGAGTTGATCAAAGTAATTTGACTTTGAATTAAAGAAATGAAGTTATTATTAATTAAAATCTTCGCTATTCACCAATTTAAATTCAAATTTTTTAGAGGGTTGCAAATAACTTCACAGATTTTCTATAATCGTTTATCATGACTTCCCCCCATTTTTTACATAATTACATTCCCTTGTGTATAAAGAAAATAATTTATTTTCTCTAATAATTCATTAAAAGGGAGCTTGTGGTTTCAAGGAGAAGTGACTCTATTTACATAATAATGATTTACATTCTGGACAAACAAGAATGAAATAATTTTATTTTTTAGACGTTTAGCATAATTTATGCAGAAAAACTGTGCTATTATTCAATAAAGTTTTACAATAATTAATAAATTAAAGTAATTAATGAAAGATCACGTAACTTAGTAAGGCGTAGTTCTCTACTTATTATTAATCTTAAATGAAGCATTACTAAATGTTTTGATTATTCAATGGAGAATGGGAGAGATTACCTTACATTTATGTTTTCATTATTGAACTATGTTAAAAATTGGTTTTGAATCGTTACTTGAACAGGGACAAGAAATCGATTTGATTTATTTGTTGGTTTTTTGTAGTACTAAATACACTTTGTCGCAAAAAAATATATGCACCCAGAAGAAATTGAGCTACATTCACGAAATTTGGTATGCATGTAGTGTATATGAAAATAAACAAATGATTAAAAATTCAGAACAAAATATCATTTTATTAAGCGGTTACAGCTTGCAAAAGGTTAAAAATCAGTAAGTAGTAAAGCCACCTCTGGCAGCTATACAAGCCGAAATTCGGCGTGGCATCGATTCAATTAGATCACTTATGACCCCCTGTGGAAGATCCTGCCATAGTCTTTGCATCTGCGCAGTTAATTCTCCTGTATCTCGGGACGGCTGCAGTTGCCTTCCCAGCGCGTCCAGACATGCTCTATTGGCGAAAGATCTGGTGACCTGGCAGGCCATGGTAGGACGTCATATCCTTGAAGACATTGTTGGGAGAGTCGCGCAGTATGTGGACGAGCATTATCCTGTTGATAAATGGCACCTGGGCGACTTGATAGCATGGGTAGCACAATCGGCGTTAAAATATCGTCCACGTATCTGCGAGCTGTCAAAGTGCCTTGAAGGACCACTAAAGATGATCGTGTGTCCCAAGAAATTGCTCCCCACACTGTCACACCTTGTGAAATTGCTGTATGCCGCTCGACAATAAATGCCGGATCGGACCGCTGGCCGGTGCGCCTCCAGACACGTGTGCGGTGGTCATCAGCACTGAGACTGAATCGGGATTCATCACTGAAGATGACACGTCTCCAGTCTGTCACACTCCAAGTTGCCCGAGGTCGGCAAAAATCCAGTCGACACTGCCTATGATGTGGGGTCAGTGGTAAGCGTCTTAGCGGACGTCGGCTCCTCAAGCCAACTTCGGTCAGTCGTCTCCTTATGGTTTCTCTTGATGGCACTGGATGTCTGGAAGGAGGTAAGTGGCGTTGAATCGATGCTAGCGACGTTGTTGGTGCCGAAGTGGCCACTCTTCTGATTGCACGATCCTCGCGATCATTTGTGTTCCTGGGACGTCCTGACCCTCCGCGACGGTACACTCTACCTTCTGTGATCCACTGTTGCCAACACCGAGCAACTACCATATCGCTCCGACCGAGGTGGCGGCCGATACGTCTATTCGACCAACCTGCTTCTCTGAGGCCTATTATACGGCTCCTGTCAAAGTCCGTCAGCTGCTCGTACTGCCGCCGGTTACGTCTTAGAGGCATCCTAAGTCTCAATATCGTCTATCAAAGTCATCAGATTCGTTTGGATAGCCGTACGGCGCTCGTACTCATGCTTTTAAACTCTCCCAGTTGCGCAACTAATATGCGCATAGCACACTTAGCCTTGTCTCATTGGCTTCGAAATTTTAATCATTTGCATATCTCTTACCAGACTACATTCTTGCCGAGTTTTGTGATTGTAGCTTGATTTCTTCTGGGTGCATATATTTTTTTGCGACAGAGTGTATATATAAACTTTTATATTTGCATCAACTCTTTTGAGATTACGACAATTAAGGCTATTTTCTTGACAATTTTTACCAACAGCATTAGCTAAAAGTATTCACGTTAGAGATTTAATTAAATAATTGTTGAGTTCATTAAATGAGATGGTTAGAAACACGTAATAATTTCAATATACTAACTTATAACTTAAACTTCTAATATTTTATAAAGCTATAATATTTTAATGAGCCATTAACCAAGCATATATATGTAATTATTCACTTAAATTTTCTCTTCAGAAATTTTAATTCATAATGGTCTTGAACCCTCCAAAACTTCGCGTGTTGTTAATTTTTATTTTACCCAACTAGCGGAAAATAATCACAACTTTATCTCCCAAAAACTGAAACATCTGCGTTTTTAAAACAGGATGATGCATTATTGCATCATCCGCGTGTTCAGACCAATCAGAAATCAAACGATTCGGACAGCTTCCGGTTGACCAAAATTATAAAAGGTTGAAATCTCAGGAATGCCACTTCTCCCCGTTCACTTGGGAACCTTCTTGATTTGTTTAATTTCATCACATGGTATATCTTTTTCGCCCAATCTTCTGGGAAAAAGCGCCTACGGCGCTGGCACCCGCGATCATCTAATTTTAGTAAGAACTAAGAATGCTTTTGTGTGTTGCTGTCATGTCCACGTCTCTGCTGTGTCGTGAACCTTTGATGTTTGTTTTTCCGTGTTTGTGGCGTCATTATATGTTTGAGTAAAATAGGCTGTTGCTTAGAGTGTAACGGCCTTCTCATCCTTTCCACGATTGTAACTCTCTACCTGAAAAAATATTTTAATACCAAAATACCTTAAAAATGTATAAGAACGCTTAACTGAGTTTTAATTCTTAAAAAAGAACATATCCAGGAAATTAATATCATTCTAACATTGTTTCTTTCAACTCATTATGCGAGATAAGTATTCCAGTTTGACTTGTCCGTCTGTTTTCATTTCAATGTACTACAAAGAGAGAATATTTAAATTAAAAAAAGGAATATAGGAATTACTTGAACTATTTATATGCTTAGAACGTTTTCCGGAAAAGATTTAAGTTTCTCGGACAATAATATTTCTTCCCACTGAAGTGTTTTTTTTTTAAATTTTTATTAAATTTGTATATCTACCCAATCTATATCTATCATGAACGTTTATGGTATTCTTGTCATGATCGTGATAAAATTAAAAGTATTCTTATAATCTTTTTGGTTTACTTGTAACTCATCCATCATAAAAACTGTCACTTTAGTCATACATATTGCAATTAAAATGTGTGATACGAACATAAAAACGTGTGATGTGAATAATGAGTAATTAAATGTATTAATAGTTAAAAATAAACTGTTAAATTATTCACTGAACGAATAGAGGTTATTTAAATGCAGTACATTAACTTATGTTTAGTATATTTTTCTTCAAAATGACATTTCAAAGAGATGCATTCAAAATATGTGAATAAATGACGTAACGAAGGGAAATGTTACAATGTCTTGTCGTTAATGGAAAACATGGCTAGCACATTCACTGTTTATTGTTATTAATTTAAAACACGCAACACTATTTACAAAAAATTAAGGCATAGAATCTTAAGAAAAAGTAGTACGTACAGATAGACATATTCTTCACCCCGTCTCTCCATTCCAATATTTTTCCCACTCAAAGGAAAACCGGTTCCATCATCCACTGCAGCGCCCTCTTTTATACCAATGGAAAGAGCGTTGCAAGCCAATCCTTTACAAAAATGTGCAGCAGTATAAAAATTTAAAAAAATACAGCTTAGATAAAACTAAGCCAACAGAGAGAGAGAGAGAGAGAGTATTGTCATGGGGATAATAAGGCTCTCTTTGTTTTTCTATTTGAAAATACGTACTATCAAATTTACTATTTAATTAAAAACTACTTGATTTCAATTCATTTTACTATTTATATAAACAACTGGCTAAAACATTTCAATGATAATTTTATTACACAATTTCTACATTCCCCCCAATGTTTTATCAATATATTAAAAATTAGTTACCAGTTTTATAATTTTAATAATTTTTTTTTTTATAAATTATTGTTTGAACCTTATTTAGTAATAACTAATCATGTTTATATATTACGTTACAAAAATTAATGTATGTTCCCGTGAGTTTTATGCCGAATATAAAGGATTTCAATTGCATCAGTTCAAACACATTGAAAATTGTTTTTTTCCCTTTGTTCTACTATTAAAGTAAACACAGTTGACTTGAAATACATATAAATCTCTGTTAAAAATACTTTCCCATTTTTGATAACGAGTTTCCATTTGTGGAATTTGTAATCCTTTTCTATGTTTTGATAATTGTTTCTTGTGTTCCATCTAAAAAAATCCAAATAAGTAGGTTTTTTTTATATATTTTCCCCGAAATTCTACATATTACGAATATTTTCCCCCTTAAGACAATGAGTTATTATCTTTCAGAATTATAATCCTATTCTTAACTTTAATCAATGTTTTATGTGCAATTGACAAAAAAGATCAAGAAAGAAATAATCATTCTGAATCTCTGAATTTTTCTCATCAGCAACATTATTTTTTACCGAGGTCACACAGCAATTAATGACACTACTAAGCCTACAACAAACCTTCAGAAACTCTTATTTGTTCTTATTTACCTCCCTGTTGCTCAGATTTTTTTTAAAGAATAATTTTTTATAGCTCAGCGTTCAACAGTCTGTGGTCATTTACAATTGGGTCATTTTTTTTCTTACCTTTATGCTTGCTTAGCGTATGCAATTACTCAAAGTCACGAGTCTTATGGCATACCTACAATGTTAACAACCCAATAAATGATTTGGCAAATGGTGTAATGCAAATAAAAGTGAATGTTTTTCACACCCTTGTCTTATAGGATTGGTCTTTATTACGTCTAATTGTCGTGTTAACTAGTTTTTCCCTCAATCTTATCGTGTCTGCAGTTAAGTAGTAATTGCGAAGGGCCTTTGTTCCGCTTTGGGAAAATGTTAAATCCGTTCATGATATTATCGTTATTCGAAATAGGCGTTGTCTTGTACTGAAATGGTCAACAAACAATATTTTGTAAGTTTTGTAAGAAAGTTTTATCTAAACATTTGCAGCTTTTTTCGTAATGTCGAAGAAAGTTTAAAGGTTTCAGTGTAGAATAGTAATGCGTAGAATTTTCAAAAAGTCTAGTAAATTACACAAAAATTCTGATGAATTTATTCTAAAAATTCCAGTGAACTTCATTTTTCTGTAATTAAAGTATCCGACTACGTTCGGAAACGTGATTTTCAAAAGCGCTTAAATGGATAATTTTCATGATATTTAGCTTCACTTAGATTAGAATATATGCATAAAGTTGTTTTAAGGACATTTCGACAAAATTTTTTTTATTTAAATACAATATTTTGGCCAAAAATTAACTTAGAATAAACTTTTTTCAAAATGTTCTCCTTTTGTGAAAAATGCTTCTATTAGAATAATATTTTGCCTGTATATAGCTCAGACCTCTGTTCAGAGGCTCAACTAGAATTTTTGAAGTATAAAACTTAGAAGTGGGTTTATTCATGTTTTACGACAACAGAGGGGAGTAATTTTAAGAAAAAGACGCGAACAATTATTTCAATTGGTGGTAACTCTGAAAATAATGTGACTTTTTCAAAAATTCTAGTTGAGCCTTTGTAGAGAGGTCTGAGCTATTTACAGGCGAAATATTATTCTAATAGAAGCATTTTTCACAAAAGGAGAACATTTGGAAAAAGGATTATTCTAAGTTAATTTTTGGCCAAAATATTGTATTTAAATAATTTTTTTGTCAAAATGTCCTTAAAACAACTTTATTCATGTATTCTAATCTTAGTGACACTAAATATCATGAAAATTATCCATTTATGCGCTTTTTTAAAATCACGGTTCCGAACGTAGTCGGATACCTTAAGAGTGATATTTTAGGATTGGGCTAAGAAATAATAAATCATTATATATTTCTTTCCTCTGACATTTCATGTTTTCAAATTTTGCACATCATATGGAAGGCGTCTTTATAATTTTCTTCAAACTTTCTTCACTATCAGTTTTCTGTCAGAAAATATATATGCATTACACCATCATTTTTATTAAGTAATGATATAACTGTTTATAAGCTACTTACAAGACATCTTAAGTTTTAATATTGGCTTTTAAGAAGACTTGAAACTATGAAAGTACCTTTTGCCTATGTAATATCAATGAACAAAGAAATTTATAAATGTACACACTTTTTAAGGCTTTCTTCGCTTAATGTTTAAAGAATAGGACCCTAATTACGAATATTTTTCAGATATTAAAGTATTTCAAGATTAATATTGTATTCTGACTGCGCTATCCTGTAGAAAGCAGCATGTTTTACATTACTAATCATTTCTACCTGAGTTGATTCATTCTTTATGGTATAAAACGTGTTTTGCATTTATTCTCCTATACCAAAGGTGGCGAACCTTTTTGTATCAACGTGCCCTTTTTTCTGAAGAAATGTTTAATGAGGTATAGACGTGCCGTCAAATAATTTTGACTTGTGTTTATTGAGGCAATAAAAAACCAAATGCTAACAACTCAGAACTCTTGATTTGCTACAAAAAAATACATTGTACCCTGTATTGTTGTAAATGTTTTATTTATACGTGTAATTGAAATTAAAGTAACATTAGTGAGACTTCTGTTGTTGAAGGTTAGATTACAAATAACTTATGTTAGGATTTTAAGACAATAATAAACAAGTGTGCTCCCAGCCGCCTCGCACACCAAATACCGATCCACTCGCGTTTGTTAGTAATACTTCATACTGAACTTTGTTATTTTGAACAAAAATGCGAATCGTTTTGTTCGCCTAAATATGCGATCCGCGTGCCCAAAATATTGTGTCGCATGCCGTCAATGGCACGCGAGCCCATTGGTTCGCCATCCTTACCCTATACCATAATGCAAAATAACCTATAACTTTGCATGTTAAAAGGAAAAATTAATTAATTCAGGAATGATTTTGGACATTTTATGAACGATAGAATATAAACAAGTATAGATTACAATGTGTAGCAAATTTTCATGAAAATTAAGATATTTTTCTGCCTGAAAATGTGCTCCGTGCTTTAGTTCAGGCTCTCGTACATTTGGCCAAGACAGGCGTAAATGACTTTTAGCAATTAACAAAACTATCCCCCCTTTTTTTTTTTTTAAGAGTCTCGACTGTAATTTCAGTGTATCATAAAAGTTATATTTTTATATATTGTTATGTTTATTATTTTATTTTAGGAAAAAATAATTATTCGTAGAATCTGAGTATATTTTGTATTCTTATATTTTAATCTTATAAAATTAAAATTTAAAAAAGTTGTTTAATATTACACACATTACAGAATTAATCATCATAACTAATATATTGTAAATATTGTATTTCTTCAATTTTCTCTTTTGAATAAAAGAAGTAATTAAAACTGCTTTTATTTATTTTCAGCTTTGGATACAGACGACATTCCAGTGAAGAAGCAAGTTTTCGAATTATTGTCTGCTCTTTGTGTCTACAGACCTGATGGTTACACCAGAGCGTTGGAAACACTAGAACATTATAAGGTAGATATTTCTACATCTTTCCAGTTCTGTAGTAATGTCTAATGTGTTTGCTATTCTCTTCTATTTGCGCAAGCTGCAGGTGCTCTGATTCTAACGACTACCAATCTAAAAACTCATAAATTTGTAATGAATTGTGGATTCACTTTCAAAAAATTCAAAGCATCTGTTTGGAATTTATTGATACATGCCATACATACGTAAGGTGTCTTCAGATGTCGTGAATCATAAGCATAAGTTTCTTGCTAACCTTCTTCATTTAAATTTGTTGCATCTAGAGCGTGTTTGTTTATTTATCTGTATTGCAACTGTATACTGAAATTTCGATACGAATTCAGGTTACATTTTGCATGGAAAATACGTCTTAAAACACATGCTGAAATTCGATTGGAAATAAGGTGTTTAAATATTTAATATTAATATTAAAACTTTTTAAAATAATGTTTTTGGTTATATATGCAAAATTATTGTATATAATCACCTATTTTGTTTTGTTGTTGTTAATTCTGTTGGAACCAACAATTACTTAAAAAGTTAGTTGAAACAATGATATTATGCAGTTTTTCAAATGTGTATGTTTTGGAACACGTATTTTTTTATCTCTCAAAATGCACTATTTATATGATCTTATAATAATTTTTATTTATTCTTATTAAGATTTTAAAATGACAAAAAATTATTGCAGTTGAATAATTTATATTCATACCATATAAGCAATAATGCATCAAATTATTTTTTTCATAGACTTCAAGTATTGTGTAGCAATAATAATACAGGTTGTAATTAAAAATATATTTATTGGTATTTAATAAATGTGTATTTCAACACATTAAAAAGATATACAAGGAAAAGAAATCTTTTTATAATTTATTTATAATTCGACATATCTTTATTATTTTACAATGCTCAAAATTTGAAAAAAAAATGTGGTTTGTTAAAATATCTTGAAGTTTTTGCAAAGAAATAGAGGGGGTAGGGAGGTCGAGCGAAATTTTATTTTTGATGTCGAATAATTTGATTCAAAATTTATAATTAAAAAAAAATTTTTATATGGCTTTTAATTATTTTCTGAAGTATTTAAAAATTGAATATTGTAACTTTTTCTAACTGCTTTTTTGCTTTTTTAACACGCTTTTATAAGTTTCACTTGTGCGTAATGGAATCTTTGGACTCGATTTTTACCCACTTTAAAAGGTCAGATTAATTCGAAATTTTGCTCACTTGTCAAAGACCGATGACAATACAATAATTTCAAAAATTTTTTTCCATTGTCCTGATTAGGATCGTCAAAAATAACGATTTTAAGGATTTCTAGATTTGGCGACTAACTGCATATACCATTTTCAAATTTGGCAACTAATTCCAGATATGGCGACTAAAAGACCCTACCCCTTAAAAAGGTGCAACCCTAACAATAAAAACACGCGTTAGTAATACAAATAAAACAAACAAATAAAAAGTGCTCTTTATGTGAGAAGGGGGGGGGAGAATGACTCGTGCATGTGAATAAAAATAATTTATGTTCTAACTGCTAAATATATATATTTTTATTTTGATAAAAGCAATATGTCTAGAAGTGATGATACAAATTAACATTATAGCAATACGTTTAAAAGGTGATAATACGATTGACATTTAATATTTCTTCTTAACACACTTTTGTTAGTTAGACCTGTATCTACAGAGACGGAATCTTTAAAATATAACGTTATGGGTCTCATCCGAGGCCCCGTAAACGGAAAGAAAAAATACCCTTCAGACCCATTTATTAATATCCATTGAAGAGCAAGACTAATTGCAGCAGCCACATAATTCTGGCTCCAAATATCAAACTCAAGGATAAATTCAACAAAGAATAAATGATAGTTTTAAAAACTAAAAAAACTGCCTTTTATTTTAGATCGAACTAAAAAAAATGAAAAATAAATTATATTTTATTAAAAAAAACTAAAAACCACGCTTTTATAATGAATTTAACTAACAAGTGAAAAAATAATTCTTATTTTAAGAATAAAATGATTAACGAGAAAATAAATGTCATTGTGGTGAAAGCGTGGGGTGCATTGTACTACATTTTTACACTAACTCAGCATTTAGGAATAGAACTAGTAAGAAATTATACCTAAAAAGAATAGAGTATCCCACGTTTTTATCCCAATGACATTATAATTTTCTCGTTAATCATTTTATTCTTATATTAAGATTTTTTTTGACTTTTTAGTTTGATTCACACTATAAAAACGAGTTTTTTTTTAGTTTTTTTTTAAAAAACTATAATTTGTAATACATCTTTACATGTACTACATTCACTTTGAGCTTCTCTAAGTGAGACTGCTATAAAGATCTCTTCTCTGATAAACAGTGTAAATATTGGAGTACATTGTGGAGTATCGTTAAACGAGTAGACACACAATTTCGAAAAGTCAAAGGGCCTAACCCCGTTTTGAGGGGGGGGGGATGATTTCAGGGTCATGGCCTCTTTCCCTGTTTCCTGATAATACTTACTACAGCTGCATCCGTCACAGTAGTTACAGAAGGCATCCGCGGAGAGTCAACTGCCCTCTTCCTCCTTGTCGTACCTGAAATAATCCAAAGATGGCGGAATTAAAAATGATTGAAGTATCATGAGGTACGGAAGGTATTCATAAATCATCCGCTCCTCCTTTGGAAGACGGCCCCTTGTATTGGTAGCGCATATTAAGTTCAAAAAGTTAATTTCCGCGTTTGGAGGACGATGACCTTAACTCAAAAAAGTTGTATTATCATTTTTTTAAATCAGAGTACAGTTCCCAGATTGAATCCAATTAATTGGGTAATTTTGTAATTAGTTGCAGTTAAGTAGAATACATACCGTTGTTATTTATTTTAACTAAATGTCATTCGCCTATTAAATTGTCTTCTGCATTCTTTATTTTTATTTATTTGAAAGAACAAATTTTGAATAGGGTATTTTAAAAAAAATATTATATTTTAGTCTTGAAAAAATTAAGATCCAATTATTTAAGCTGAAGGCAATTTTTTATTTGCTAGAAACGTGAGAGAACTAAAACATGCTGCTAAAAATCTAAAGGGAAATTCCACATTTTCTTGATTGATGAAATATATTGCATGGTCATTAAATAATAATTCATTTGAATTTGCCCTTCATCGATTAAAATGTCGATTGCATTTTTGTACGTTCAAAAAGGCTAGAAAAAGTAGTTTTCTTTTTTTTTCAATTTCTCTTTACAGGAAGTAATTTAGTTTAAAATATTTTGCGTGTGAGTGTGTGTTGAATAGAATTAAAACTTTTTTATATTTTACTAGATTACTATTAGCAAAGTTTGGAAAGTAATGAACGATAATTTAAAATATTGATGCTCCGGTAAAGAATGTGTTGTCTTCCTCTATTTGACAATCGTTCCCAGTTGGACACACTACTTTATATATATATATAAAAAAAATCAGTTCCAAAAAATAGGGCAAAGTTGATATATATGCAAATTTTTCTTAAAATTAAATTAAATTTGTCTTTTATATGTGCATTATTTTAGTTTAATATTCAAGAATTGAAAAAAGAGTTCTAAGAAGATTTCGTCAAACTTTTAATAGACGAGGTTTCCAGACTTATAATATAACATTGAAGGATTGAAATAATTTTGTTTCATATTTAGAAATACAATTGTTTTTGCTTTGTTTTTTTCTATTCCCCCATTAGCTTACTCTCTTCAAAAATGTATTTATTTATATATTTAGCGTGTTCAAATTTTCAATCGGTAATAAAATACTTTCTATTCATCCATTCAAAGTAGGAATTAATTTTTTTTAAATATTACTTGTTCTATCAGTTATTTGTAAGTGATTTTATACTGATTTGACTATAAGAGCAAAATGATATCTTGCGAAACTTTTATCTCATTCATGAATTAATATTTTCAACGTGTTACAAAATAAAATAAAATATATCAAAATATTTTAATTAATTGATGGATGAAATTATGTGTTTTTGTATGGTATATCAATTATTTTCATTAAATGTTAACTTGTACTAAAAATTAATCGAAAATGCTACTTCACTGAATACATCTCGGGATTTTTCAGAACCTGTATTCAATGACCTTTTTGTTACAATTTGAAAATGAGTTCTAAGTTTAAGAATCAATATTTTTATGTATTTGACCCATATCTAATCGACCACATACATGTTTGTTGGATCTCAAATCTAATATCAAACTATAGAAGTTCACTAGAATTCTAATAAATCAATTGAGTGGAAAATCCTTTTTGCAGATCCGGGATTACTATGCAATAGTAGTGAATATTTGGTTCTCTAAAGCAATTTATTTAATTTTAAAACGCGAGGCTTTATTTGATATAAAATAAAAACATAAACCTTACATAGTGTTTACATTAGCACTTAGATTGAGTTATTGATTATCTTAGAGTTTATTATAAGCGTATTAGTGTATATAGTCAATAAACGTAAATTCCCATGTGTTTTTATATGACACAAACAGTGTTATTAAATGTAAGAAGTGTTTTTATTACAGGAATAATCTATTCTTTAAATGAAAGTTTTTGGCATTTAATTTTTAAACATCCACATATAGGATGCAAACATTTGTTAAAAAAAGGTAATTTGCTGTGTGTTTAACCTTATAGAGTCTCTGCAAATCGAGGCCAAAACTTAAGAAAAGTTATTTATTCTTTATGTATTTTACTGATATTAAAGACGAAAAGTTATTTATTCTTTATGTATTTTACTGATATTAAAGACGAAAAGTTATTTATTCTTTATGTATTTTACTGATATTAAAGACATCTATCATGTGTTGTTAGATGAACCGATGATAAAAATTTTATTTCATAATATCCCAATTTAAAAATTGATGCAATGTTGTTAATCGCATGTTTTGTGTAAATCATTTTAAATGTTTTATCTTTGAAAAGGAGGCCCAGTTGCAGAGTGATAGCATATCGTGCTTTTACGCCACAGGTCCGGGGTTTTATCCTCAGGTTGGGCAAGATCGACTCAGTCTTTCATCCCTTCAGTAGGTAGATAAATGAGTAACAAGCTTGCTTGGGGACTAAACATTGGGAGTTTCGCTTGGGACTGACCACCTGATCGGTACATCTGCTCATGCACTTCAGCGCCTAAAGGTCATGTATATTGAGATGGGGACAGGAGACCCTGGGGCTGTTGCGCCACTGAGTTTAGTTTAGCTTAGAAAATGTTTTGTGGGAAACTTTATAGCACAATGTGCAAGTACCTCTAATAGTAACTTTTTTGGGAGGGAGTGTTTCCAATTATATATAAAATTTTCATCCAGTGCAAATTGACGCGCGCGAACTAGATACATAACTGCAGTTTAAACACACGTTTCTGTTAGTTCATTCGATTCATCGGCAACTTATGTGATATTTGTTGCTACACTAGATGAAGTTCAAAAGTAGTTATAAATAAGTAAGCACCTACATTTAGAGAATAGAATTGGTGATGGATCGTTCGGAGACTTGAGGCATGTTAGTCTCACTTGCAGATTGCTTAAGACTTAAATGCAACGCCCAGAGTTATGTGCAACTTTTGGAAACAAACAACAACAGAGTAGGACATCCTAAGGCCACAACGCCTCGTGAAGGTCCATATTTATTACATAAAGGTGTAACAGATGATCAGCTGTCACGTGAATTTTATGCGATCACAGGAATCCTAATTTCAAGAGTTACTGTTTCCAGACTACATAATACTGATAAAAAGGTGTATGGTATAGAGTAAAATGTATATTTTGTTTCTTCTGTCTGTGTCCCACTCACTTATGTGCGCAGAAGAGTCATTTTATTTAGCATCATGGTGCACAGAAGAGAGACACATCGGATCAAGGATGAATGAGAGACTGTTCTGTTCACTGATGAATCTCAAGCTCAACGTAAACCTCAGATTCTTCTCGTATTTTCATCTGGAAAGGGACTTTATTGACTGCTATATATCCTCTGGAATTCGAGAAAGTTACAGGTATGGCAGTGGCAGTTGATGGCCTGGACAAGAATCATGCTTAATGGGCGCATATACTTCCATATATTTCACAGAAAGGATTGTTGTTAGGTGTAGAGTTGAAATCGTGGAGCTGTAAGTTCGCCTCTTTGGTGCAAATGACCTATATTTTGTTTTTGTGGATAGCAAGTTCGTCCACATTATGGCTCAGCTGAATGACGAATTCCGAAAACTGAGTGTATTCTCCGAATGGATGGTCCAACTAGATCACTAGACCTAACCATGTAGAGCATTTTAAAGTGTATTTATGAAAGTTCCGGATGGAACAATACAAATTTATCAATCTTTTTTTAATTTCTTTTAATTATTCAACGCAGTTCAGTTCATACATGCATTCTGTGTATTATTTGTACATACTTAATTTCGTTATTTGATCATAGTTGTTGGAAACTATCTACCCAAAGCAGAAAGTGTCTTAATTTTGAACACTAGTGTATAACAAAATATGGAGAAAAAAATTCTGTTTTTACTGTGTGTTTAAAAAATTGTAAAACTTAACATTTTGTTATTCCAAATTTTAATTTTTGATAACTGTTCCAGTATATTGCATTTCAATGCAAAATATGAGCCCAGTTCTAAATTATAATGCGATCACCTTTGATGTGTTGTTACAGTTACAATTATTGCTCTCTTGGTGTGTTAAACGAAGAAAATTCATAATCAAAGAGAAAGAAAAAAGGAACTTAAATGCTTTATTTGTTCTTATTTCATGCATTAAAAAGTACTTACGTTTCTTCACAAATAATATCATTAAAATAAGTTTGCGTTAATTGCCTATAATTTATTTAGTAAAGAAATACATGACAACACGAATTGGCATTCAATCTACAGGAGAACCGCTCCAGGTACGATTTGTGCATCCTTGATTTAGATAGCGTGTAGAAAAAATTATTGGAAAAAAATTCAAAGCAAAAATCATTCTTCTTCGTAGTGATAAGATGTTTTGAAATGTAGGGACGTTGTTGTTCACGCGAAGTGCTTTTCATTGTTTTGCGATACAATTGTTTCAGTTGAAGTTTTTGTTTCTCAAAAATAGGTATTGCTTTTAACTTGATTCTGATGCAATGCCTGAAACAAAACATTTCTTACAGTAGTTTTAGAACTGTTGAGGAATGAAATTACATGTATGTATCACTTGCGTCATTATGTAGAATTTTCTTTTCTTTTAAAAAGTTGTTTTGTTGAAAATAAACGTGCAGATAATTGTTTGAAACTCGTGCTAAACTTAAATATTTTTTTCAAGGCAAGTAAAACCCTATTTCGGGGTCGGGGGGATTTTCGTTTTTATTTTTGAACTTTTCAAATGATTACTCAATAATTTTTTTTCTCAATTTCTACACACAATGATTGTCCCTTAGAATGTATCTGTATCATTACGGACCTACATTTATGAACATTTGGTCAGTTAAACGGAATTTCTTAGGAGGAGGGGGGAGTGTGTGAGTGAGTGTTTATTAACGTTACATTATAAAGGAACACGAGGGTCGTTGACAACAGACCTACTAATTTTGAACCTAGGTCATGTGACGAGAATTACACCAAAGCTGGCTTCTCCACTTCCCTAACTTCCACACAGAAACGTGAGGACTTTGAGCCACGACAGACTTAACGTGCATTAGTGCAGCCCTAGTGCCCCTGAGGAACAGCCTCTCTACACGGCTGTTCGTCAGGGGCACAAGGGCTCGAACTCATAACACGCTGGCCTCGAGTTCGTGACTATAACCTCTAGGCTACTACGGCCGCTATGAGGAATTACCGTAAAATCCGGCGTATAACACGCCCTTTTAACACAATAAATAAAATCGAAATTTAGGGGTGTGCATTATACGTCGGATATAAAAATGATAGTTTTAAAAATAAAAAAAGATCTGAGCGTTAAGGTATTCCGACATTAAGGTATCCTGAGCATTCCGACTACGGTCGGAACAGTGATTTTAAAAAAGCGCATAAATGAATAATTTTCATGATATTTAGTGTCACTTAGATTAGAATACATGTATAAAATTGTTTTAAAGACATTTTGACAAAAAAAAATATTTATATAGAGTATTTTGACAAAAAATTAACTTAGAATAACCTTTTTTCAAAATGTTCTCCTTTTATAAAAAAGGCTTCTAAAACAAAAATATTTTGCTTGTATAAAGTAACGACTTCTCCAGAGAGAGTCTGAACTATATTTTTTTGAAAATTCACATTATTTTTAGAGTTACCACCAATTGAAATAATTATCGGCGTTTTTTTCTTAAAATTTCTCACCTCTGTTGTCGTAAAACATGGATAAACCTACTTCTAAGTGATATATTTCAAAAATTCTAGTTGAGCCTCTGTACAGAGATCTAAGCTATATACAGGCAAAATATTATTATAATAGATGCATTTTTCACAAAAGGAGAACATTTTGAAAATGGGTCATTCTATGTTCATTTTTTGTCAAAATATTGTACTTAAATAATTTGTCATTGTAATAATATTCTTAAAACAATTTTATATATATTTTCTAATATAAGTGACATTAAATATCATAAATATTATCTATTTATACGCTTTTGCAAAATCACGGTTCCGAACGTAGTCGGATACCTTAAGAAAATTTCCCTTCTATATACATCGAAATACTGTTTATTTTGAAAAATGACATACTTTATGAACCTTAAGAGCAGCAAATCTAGAAGTATACTATTTTTCAAAGCCTGGGAGAATACCTCGAATAAATGACTTAAAAATATATTAGAGCCCCATGTTAGAACATTTCAGGTTTCTTCGCAAAAAAGGAGGTGCGCGTTATGCGGCGAATGTACCTCAAAATTAAAAATATGCAGCTTGGAAAGTATAGGTGCTCATTTTTCGGCGGTGCGCGTTATACGCCGGATTTTACGGTAAACTTTTTTTCAAGATGTAGTAAAAGAAATTACGCACATATTTACTATTTAGTTGAAGTTTTCAAAATCAAAATCAGTTTTAGTTCCTTGGTATTTACCGTACATTTTGTCTTAACATCCTACAAGCGAACTAAAGCAGCCTTGTTGTTGAAGCAGTCTGAACCGCGCTACCAACGGACGGAAACTCTCATAAAATAGAGAATGTTATTTTCATTTTCTTCTGTGTTAAGCTCTTAAGATCAAAATTTTCAACGGTTGTCTAAAAAGCCGGTTTAGTAAGTAGATTCAGGTCGATTGTTCCACTTGTTATCACTTTTGAATGTTTTCTGATAAATCGGATAGCATCAAAGCAGGCATACTTTATTGCGAATGTTTGCAAATAAAAGAAAGTGTTGATTTCTATTCGAACCGATAGGAATTGTTCTTAATATGTCAAATTAATATTTTATCTTCTGTTAGCGATAAAAAAATTTTTTTGGAATTTTTTTTGCAAATCAGTAAAGTAAGAAGTAAAGAGAAAATTATATATTAGCTGTGTTGTCAACAATGTTCTTGTACTTTTTCGAAAAGCAGCTTGTATTTTCAAAAAATTTCATTGATAGGTATTATTTAAAATTAGTGGTATTATTATTCGTAAATTCACTATCAATATTTGTTAGTTTATTGATATTTTTGTTATCTTTACGGAAAATAGTTAGTTTTAGTCCAAACATTTATTTAATTTTATGTTGGAATAGTTTCGTTAGGGAAAACCAGTTTTACTGCCAATTCATTTTTATCACTATTCTTTTTGTATGGGATTTAAAAAAATTTTTTTATAAAACAATTACCACTACATGATAGAAACTTTAATATTTTCATCAATTTGTGTTCAGTTAAACACGCAAGCAGTTTATTTTTTATATATTTGCTATTTATATCGATCCATTCGAAAATAGAATGATTGCTGACGATGTTTAGTACACAGGAGTGTTTTAAAAACGTGTTCGTTTTATGCAAGCATTATGAAATTTTAGAGCTATTTATTTTTAGTTTATCCTAACTATTAAATAAGCTTATGAAATTTCCTCAAAGAAGATTTTATTCTTACTTATCATTTATAGGAACCAAAAGTAATTCGTCATCGTGTGTTGTGATTTTCTAGCTGTTGATAGTTTGCTGAAAATTTCCTTTCTTTTTATTTCGCACATTTATGGATTTAGAATTCTTAACCTATGGCCAATAAGTTTGGATATGAAAAATAAACTCCTAATTTTTAATTTTAGAGATTTTTCAGTAGATCTTGTATTTTTTCTCTTTTAAATAAATGCATTACATTACGTAAGAATTAGATGTAACTAAATTAATAAAATACCATGTCGACGATTTATTATAAATGACAAAATAAGCTAGTAAAATTTCATCTGAAATTGCTCATATCAATGTATTCGTGTAGTATTATTATATACTCTTTTCCTGTAGTCGCCCCTATGCGAGTTATAATTGTAAATAGAGTTGTAGATATATAGTGATATGCTTTGAAGAAAATAATAAAAACGGCAAATCCGGTTAATTTGAGTGATGATTAATTCAACTACAAGACGATCTTACACCTCTTTCAATTTCGAACAGGGTGTCACAATACCGCGTAGGCACCGTGACACCCTGGTTCCAACCTTCGAAAAGTCCACTCAAAAGTAAACGCTTCTGCCATATGCAAAGCCCTGAGTTTTTCCTGGAGGGTTTTCTTGAAACTTATAAAAGCGGTATGACAAATGTGTCAATGTACTTGGTACTTAGGTGGGAAAATAAAATTGTCTTTTCTTAAATGTTTCATTCTTTGTTTTGACTTTCATGCACAACTCTGACCACAGTCGACAGGGGAAACTTACTTTCCGACTCACCCTCGTACATTTTATGTTTTTGAAAGCTTGAAACAAAACTACTTGTTACATTTTAAAAAATAAAAAAAGAAATTGATAAAAGAACGAGAGAGAGAACCAAAATAATTTCCTTCTTGCTTTTTTTAAATGTTCGTAATTATAAGGAAAATCAGGGTTATGTTTCATTTAATTTCTGGGGGAATAATTACAGATTGACATGCAAAATACTGTAACTGAAAGCCCAACCTGATTCCAATATTAGCTTCAAAATTCTCGAGAATGGACATAATTTAAAATGCCCTGAAAAAAAAGAGAAACTTACGGGATTTGAAGTGAGAAAATAGTGGTGGGGGGCTTTTACGAGTAGTGGTTTGTCGATTCGCGGTTAAACTGAAAAAAATCAATGATCTAAAACAGTTGTAGAAAACATGATCAAACATAGAATTGAAGGTTCGGTACAGAAGAAATCTGGTTTCAAATCAATTTTGATATCTTGTGTCTCTCAGAGATTGAAAATGCATTATCTGTTTTGCTACTGAATATTGATAGTAATTTTGATGGGAAAGTTCTTAGGACAACTGTTAGAGTGTCTTAAATAATCGTGATCTCATAAAATAATTTACAAGTTATTTTCTTTAAAAACCAGTGCGAGTTGATAGGTGTAAAATTCGCATACAAAGAAATACTATGCTTAAATGGATTATGGACATTTAGGACAGGAAAAATGTTTCATTTTCGGATAAGAAATCTTGCTGAATCAGATGGTTTTAACTGCTATTGGTACGATCTCAGTAAGGAGTAAGACATCAAAGGGTGCATGTATTTTAAAAATTGATCTTTGATGCTTCGGAGGATGTTTCAGTCAGCGGCAAAATGTGTTCAGTTCTTGTGCCTGCCAAATACTCAGATTGTATATCTTATGAATCTTATACACGTACGACACCTAGCATATTGTTTGCCATAAGGGTGAAATAATTTTATTTTTTAACTAGATTGAAATTCTTATTATACTTCTCTAGAGCAATAAAAAATCAATTCGAAGAAAGAAAGGCCCAATATTTTGATGTGACCAGCTAATTTTCCCTCACCTAATTGTAGCAGGAAATACTTAGGCTTATCTTGTTAGCAAAGTCTATATAAACAGGAGTTGGTATGATTCCCACTTAAAGAGTTTGGGGATAATATCTATGTATTCTCGGATAATATTAATCATGATTTTTTTTGGTAGGAGGGAGAAACCCGTTTACAGTATGTCACTGAGAAAGGTTCATTTTTCACTATGAAATGAGAAGTAAAAATCAATTCAACTAATGATTGTAAAAATGCTGGAAACACTGAACTTATATACTTATAATTGTGAACTTTCTAAAGTATTTTGACCGTATATTTATTTTATTAGAAAGAAAAATGATAATTTATGAATAATGTCTGTTTATGTAAAATTACACGCATTAAAAATTATACACACATACATTTCACTAGTAGTTTCCAATGTTTTGATTAAATAAAATATCTGTTTCCTATGCGTATTTGAGTATTGTTCAAGTGCAGAAGAGATTAAATTCGTGAAAGGGCAAGTTCTTCATGACAGAAGGTTTGTGGTCTTCATTTGCAGTGCATGGAAACTGAAAAGATCAGAAAACAGCAATTTAGGTCAATTACATGCTTCTACTAACCATTATTTTCAATAACGGTAGTAATAGCAACTTCAATTTTTTTAAAAAAATAAACATGTGCTTACAAAACACTTGAATTATGTCTTATATTCACAATAATAGTAGTAAGAGAAGTTTCTAAATTTTTTTTAATAAATGTCTCTTACAAAACACTTGAAGCATGTCTATTTTCGCAATTACATGGGATATTTTTAAATAGAGATATTACTTTTGAAGAGCTCTCTCTCTCACAGTTAATTTATAACTCACAAATATTTCGTAATTTTCCATTAAGTCACAGGCACATTGAGCGATTTTTTTCCTTCATGTTTTAGATAATTGAAGCTCATGAGGGTCAAAGAACTTCCTTTTGAAAATTCTCATTAAGTGAAAGAACACACACATAACTACAATTACAGAACTTTGCCCTCCTGTTATACAACTTATCCATAAGCAATGAGGATAGAGAAAGTGGATCGCTTATGTATTCATTCTGAGGACAATGAATGACATCTATGGTAGAGGGAGACAATATGAGGTTAAAAGTTTTCCATCTAGTAAAATTACGGATTTTTTTTTGGATGGTTTTTAGACTTTTACAATGGTAATACATGTTTGTTTGAAAATAGTCTGTATCTCGAAATCACCAAATAATGTGTGATAGTATTTGTCTGCTCGTACACTTCCTAGATCTTCCAGATTTCAAAGATACGCTATCTTATGTCACCTCTTCTTTGTCTTTTTTTTTGTTGTTGTTTTGCCTTCTTTTCTCAGATTATGATCTTAAAGAAACTTTTGTTCCTCTAAAATACTTCAAAAAAGGGGGGGGGAGGATGTTTAAATTCATGTTGTAACAAAAATGACCGTATTAAAAAGCAAAAAATTATCTAATCTGTTTAAAGAATGTTTTGTAGAATGTTTTCTTTTTTTATATATTAATTTCTGTTTTTTAATAAAGAGTTTTTTTTAGAGGTATAGAACTTTAAATTGCAATAAAACAACGATGTATCATTCGATTGACATGATTTTTTTTATTCGAAAGATAATCTTGTGGCATTACATTTTAAATATGATTTCTGGCATATGACTTCCACGGCTGGCTCGGATGTAGTCCAATCTGGACGTCCAATTTTCGATGACTTTTTCCAACATTTGTGGCCGTATATCGGCAATAACACGGCGAATGTTGTCTTCCAAATCGTCAAGCGTTTGTGGCTTATCCGCATAGACCAATGACTTTACATAGCCCCACAGAAAATAGTCTAGCGGTGTTAAATCACAAGATCTTGGAGGCCAATTCACAGGTCCAAAACGTGAAATTAGGCGGTCACCAAACGTGTCTTTCAATAAATCGATTGTGGCACGAGCTGTGTGACATGTTGCGCCGTCTTGTTGGAACCACAGCTCCTGGACATCATGATTGTTCAATTCAGGAATGAAAAAGTTAGTAATCATGGCTCTATACCGATCACCATTGACTGTAACGTTGTGGCCTTCATCGTTTTTGAAGAAGGATTCCACCAGTCCATAAAGTGCACCAAACAGTCAGTTTTTCTGGATGTAACGGTGTTTCGACATACACTTGTGGATTAGCTTCACTCCAATTGCGGCAGTTTTGTTTGTTGACGTAGCCATTCAACCAGAAGTGCGCTTCATCGCTAAACAAAATTCGCTTATGAAAATCGACCACTATTTTCGAAATAAAATTGCACAATTTGAAAGCGTTGTTCAGGCGTGAGTCTATTCATGATGAATTGCCAAACCAAACTGAGAATAAATCACTTGACAGCTGTTAAATCGGTCGCCATCTTGGAAAGTAATGCCAACTTAAACTTCTATACCTGGAAAAAAAACACTCTGTAGAATGTGTTTTCTTTTTTGATATAATAATTTCTATTTTTTAATACATAACTTACCAGTATTGTGGTAAATGTTATTTTATTCTGTAAAAAGCACTGATCTCTAAGCACACAAAAAATACGTATATATTTTCTAAATTTTATGTAGAAAAAAAAGAGTTTTTTACAAGTTGAGACTGATAGATTTGGTGTTCTGTGTCCCATTCCAATTCGCTGTTGTATCTTTGCAAATTTCTTGGTATTTGTTTTGAATTAATTTTGCTTTTAAGAATACCTTACTTCTGATTCACAGTAAATACGTTTCCAATTTTACGAAGGATAAGTCTACTCATTTTAATTAAATTATATATTTGACACATTTGTAATGAATTTTATAACTGGATCAAAAAAAAACGTTATACACTTATAAAAACGATAACTATGTTGTATAAAAAGCCCTAAATTTTTTATTTTTAAAAGAAACGCCATACCTAATGTAGGTGTCTATTTGCTTTATCGCACATTTTAATTAAATTATATATTTGACTGATCATGATTTAACTTGAGAGGACTTGTTAGAACATAAATTTTCAATCGTATAAAATATATACCAGTTTTTACAATAAAAAAGAGGACGCGTGAGGAAAATTTTAAAAAGTCCGGTATTTGTATATAAAAATACGCGCACATTTAAAACAAAAATTAAGATCAAAATTTACGGGTGAACGTTATACACTGCGGGTAAAAAATTACGATAAAAAACTCTTTCAAAAATAAAAATCATATGATATATGTTATAAAAATTTCAGCCCTTATTCTACAAAGATTGTCGAAATAAAAACTCAACACTGTTTATTTTTAAAAGAAACGCCCATACATATTGAAACATTAAAAACAGATACACCCTATAAAAGGAGGACTCTGGTGCAAAAATGCTTTTTAGTCCCAGAAAATTATTGTTACGTAGATCCGAGGGTTCGAGGATTTTATGCAAAAACAATCACAAAGAAAAAATAATCAGTTCTTTAAGAGCGATGCGAATTTATTATCGAAAATCCAATCCTATCAATACAAGATTCATCGGCAATATTCACAGGGTAAATATCCGAAGGTCTTCACACCTTCAACAGTAATCAAACACAATAACAGTGTTTAAAAATACACGTAAGTAAAGATTATTCACAAGCACATCCGAGCTAATCGCTAGTAAAAACAATCCTCACTACTCGCTGGCTTAATCAAGACTCTTCGCCGTACCGGCGAGCATCCTTTTTATAGGCGCGACAGAAACTTCTAGAAATATAACCGCTCGTGTCATTGAACGTGGCGCTAGTGGAGAACTCTACTTTCTAGAAGATTCCAGAGGGTTCCGAATTCGACAACATGGTCGCCAATGACGCCAAAATGGTCGCCAAAGTCGCCAAATTGGCCGCTAACTTGGTCGCCAAAAATGATGCCAACTTGGCTCTACCGCCAAGTTTTAACCAAGTTCTCATTGAATCGCCATTATAATCTAAGGGGCAGCACTGCTTGTGAATAGTACAATTTTAACACGAAATAAATATAACATAGAGTAATATAAATGCATTAAACACTCAAATACAAATTATTTACACTATTTACACAAAATTCGTAACAATATATAATATTTTCCCATTGTTTTTCGCAAAATATGAACTTGAAGTAAAACGATGAATCTACAAATTTTGTTTCAATATATGCAGTTTGCAATGCATATTGTTATTATTTACTTACTTTTTCTTTTCTGTTCACACTATACTATATACACACAAACACAAGGTTAACTTAGATGCAAGGTTTATATACACACAACTTAGTTAAACTTAGAACTTGTGGGAAGCCTGTAACAAAAATTATTCAACAGAATATCATGAAATTTGGACTGTGGTATAAATAACATGTTGGGAATTTTTTCGAGCACAAAAACGTTAGTTCTGAAAATTACCACCAGATGGTGTATTCTACAAAATATAACAAAAGGTAATAAAATTTTATCTCGTTTCATGTTGCAACTAAAACTCGTATAATGTTGAAAAACATATTAAATGTGCTGCCCATCATTGTCTACTACTATCTAACACGTAAAATTCCATATTGTGTGATTTAAAACTGTGTACGCCATGAAATCTTTTCACCCGTAGAGTGCTATTCATATCCAGTCTTTATGGTCTGAGAGAGATGTGATGGAATAACGGTATACCAAGTCTTTGAAATATATCCCCACAGCAAAAAATCACAAAGGCTGGAGTCTGGAAAGCTAGCTAGCCAAACCATAGAAAATGGTGGTTGATACTTCTGTCGTCTGTGAAATGACAGTGGAGTACCTGTTTCACCCATCGGGTTCGATGTTTGTAGGGAAGACAATCTAACATAAACACTGTTGTTGGAAGACATCATCGGCCGCCTATGATGGAACTATGGATGGCTGAAATAACGATACTTTTCCTTTGCTGCACGTCACAAGACCTGCAATTCTGCGCTATTCAAAAAATATGGGACCAGACTAAATGTGGCAGTTTAACCACATCGTTCCATTTCACACGAAGAGCGTAATGGAACTTGTATAATAGTTTGTTTTCCATAATTATCATGTGGTAAGAACTGCTACACAAACGACAGCTAATAGGAATAGTTGCATGATATTTCATGAAGAATTTTGTGCACAGTGATGTGAGGTTCTTCAACAGTTTCTGCAGTATGGCGTTCACTAGTCCTACCCAAGAAATGTGACTTCCTATTTTCCTCTTCTAGTATCGCTGCAGCAAACTTCCCGGTATGAATACCTTGCTTTTAATTTCGTTATCATATTTTTAAGGCTTGGCAATTTTGTTTCGTTTCCGTTTCAATGAATGCAATTTTTCCAAAATTTCAGTGGCCGAGCTCCATTTTGGTAAAGCCATTTCACCCCCGTATAGTAAAGACTATTCAGGAGGTAAAAAACACTCTCCTGGATAGTCAGCTTCATATTCCTTAACATGAAAACAGTAAGATTTCGGCTCATTTATCACAGTTTGCTATTGCTTGCGTATGTTTCTGTGGTTATGCATATGTAACGGAATAAATTTGTGAAAGAAAGTGTATTTTTTTATATTGCCGTTCTGATCAATTTGTCCATTTTTGACATTAATAACTTTTTTTTTAGAAATACTTAAAATTGCAACGATTTGGAAAATGGTAATGAAAAAACGAAAAATTTCAGAAAAAGAAGAAAGGATTTTTTTCTGCCTCTTAAAGTATTAAAAAATGCTGAAAAAGTGCATGTTTTCTTTCAAAGTGAAGTATCTTCTGGCGGATTGTTTCATCTGTCATTTTTGTAAAAAGCTAAATATTTTCACAGTCATTGAAGGATTTACACTTCTCTTATTGTGTTTTCTTCGTGAGATAAAAAAAATATTCGATTACAATGAAGCATAGATAAGATTTATCACTTTCTTTTTTATACGAAAGGGAGAAAAAAATAGCAGTGTTTTTTCATGAAACTTTTTTTACTGTACTAACCTATTTTTATCATGTAGCGTTTGGAGCTTTCCTTTTAAAAATGGAAAGCAGCATAGTTAAGTTATATATCCAATCTCTCTCTCTCTCTCTCGATGGTTTTTTTTCTTTTACTGTTTTCTATAAATTTCTATATTCTTGAAAAAAAATTACGTTTTTTTATTTGAACCCTCACGTGACTGAACTAATGAAGACACTAAGGTATATAATTGTATTCATTTTTCATTTATGTAAACGTAGAACTTATTTCAATCGCTAAAACAAGCTATTCTATCTTTTCTTCCCCCAAAATATTTCAAATAATTGCAATAATTTCTAAGAAAAATATTTATTGTGATGGACACAGTGGCGTATACTGGAGAATATTAGGCCCCCCTGAAAACTCAAGCTTTGGGCCCCCTGGAGTCCCTGGGCCCTTCCGCAATGTACGTTAGGCCACTGGGTGGGCATTATTCAAATTGTATTTTAGTACAACTAATTCCTTGTCCAAGAAAAAGATTAATTATATCTGTTGTAACGTATTTCTTTCTCATTTGCTAGATTTGTGCATGTGTGTGTTAAAACTTACATTCAGATGGGCACATGCATTATGCAGGATGCATTATGTGCATGCATTATTGTTTTATGTGACCCGTGTTTTGGACTTTTTCCTACTCAGTTGTTTTAATTTAGTATGTGAAAAAGTTATTTTTCAAGATCTGATCAAGACCAATTATCCTCTTTTATAATATTCTTTGTCAGAGGAACTAAAAATATCCTAAACGAATTCTCTATTAAAAACTTAAAAGATTACAAAGACATAAATATTATTAATAATTGTTTTTATATAACCTAATTACGTTTAAAATTAATACAAGTTGGTATTTTCTATATGCACTCATGTATAAAATGCATATTCTCATTTAAATACATTTCTCATATATGTTTTTCTAATTAAATTCTTTATATTATGCATTATATATCATTATTCTATAGCTTCATCTTATGGGACTTATGTATATATATATATATATAAATGTTTAACTTGAAAAGTACCGTATTATAATTTGTGCATTGCAATTGATTGAAAACTGTTTAGGAGTAAAATATGTCTTACTCCCCCCCATAATATATTTTCTAAGATCTTGCAGGACAACTTAGAAACGATGTTCACTTTTCATTCGATTGACCCTATTTTTTGCATATTAGTATGGAATTCATCTTATATGTATAGCAAGGATAGAATCTTAGATAATGTTAACAGGATTTTAAATAATTCTCTTTTTTCAGCTATTTTTCTTATTAAGCCAATCGTCCCTTGTGAAAACTCGTTATATAACAGCATATTACTATATTATAGCTCAGGGGTGGGCATTAAGTCGATCGCGATCGACCAGTGGATTACCCAGACGTTTTGTTTTGACCTCCAGGAGATTAACAGTTTGTAATTATATACCAAAATACTCAAGATTGGCTGACATGACTAGATCTACTACGAGAACTAACTTTAGATGAAAATGCTTAATTTTTTTGTGTATTTTGAATTTTTTGATAGCAAATGCATCATTTAATATTATTATATTTGTCAAATGCATCATTTAATATTATTATATTTGTGACTATTGTTATTATGTTTGTATCTTGCGTTTTGCCTTTTACGCGGTTTTGAAGTGTAAGTTTGTTTGTTTTTAATCATGTGTAGATGAGTACATATTTCCGTATTTATTATTCAGTTACAATAAATACTGAAGACTCTCTTTTTTCTTACCTCATCACACTTACATCACTGGGTGGACTGCAACACCTTGAAAAACTAAGTAGCCCGTGCCCTGGAAAAGTCTGCCCACCCTTGTTGTAGCTTGATCAAACGATTTTTTTTCAGGACATTTTATGTAACAATATGAACTGATTTCCTTTGTCTTTTCCAGACTCTGAAAAAGCATCGCTATCGGTTCCAGCTAGTCGTGGAGGAAATGAAGTCTTCGGAAGTGGTGGAGTACACAATAGCCCTGGTGGCCTTCGTCAACTGCCTCATCATTTCCCCGGCCTCACTCAACGATCGCATACGAATCAGGAACGAATTTCTAGGTGGGTGGTTTATCCTTCGCTCCAAGCCGACAATTATCTTGTTTATCTTTTCTTTCTTTCATTCTTTCGGTGCCACTATTGGCTGTAATTGGTGGGACTTTCCCAAGACAGGCATTCGACCTTTGCATTTGCGGTTTTAATGGAGAACGGTATTTTTTGTGTTCATTTTGACGGTTTTTTTCAGTCTCTTCAAATATGAAATAAAAAAAAAAGCAAATCAGAAATAGGATAGGGGGCTGGGGTGACATAAAGGGAGAGAAATCGAATGTTCAATTTGTGTGAACCCCCGTGGGTTCCACCCTGGACACCAAGATTGAATTGAGGCAAAGAATTACCAGACGACATTTTTACAATAACAAATTATATTTATTCACTTGAATCAATTATCAACCTTTTAAATACAAAGATGAATCAATATGTCTACGTCAATAGGAGTGAACTTTACTATTAAATTAAATCGCGAAATGTGATACTAATCAACTATTAAACTCAATATAGAACGGGTTTACCGGAATAAGAGGACCGAGAGATATACGCAATTTGAATTACTAGCAATCATTAAGTTTCCACTAAAACTATTATACATTTACTCTTATGATCCGATAATTGAAATTTAAATATCACCTGACTTTTACTACTTCACTCCTTCCCAGTCGGCTCAAATTTTCCAAATGTAGATCGCTGCATGATAATAAGCCAGAAACTAATCACACAATCACTTGAATCTTCTTAGAACTCCGTCAATGTATCTCTGGGTTCAATAGCCTTCTACCTGCTAATGTACAACACTCTTCTTAAATACTTTGATTTATTTGCATATCCCGGTTTCTCCTTTTAGAGCTGGTTGGAAATATACGCAAATTTACAATCCCCAAAGACGCCCAAGAGTATTAATGATAAAGTGCCGTACAGATTTGTCACAAATTGCAAAAGCCTTGTTATTTGCTTATTGTATATAAAATACACTTTTCTTTTCTTCTTTTTTTTGGTTCGCAGCTTAAAGATTATCATGGAGGACTTGAGAAACAGTTTTGAGATTGACACAAGTTCACTTATATATGCATTTAGAATAAAATTCTTGGGATTTTATTGCATTTTGAAAGGAACTGTTTCCTCTTTCCCGTTATTACAGAGAATAAAAAATAGTTTCTTCTTCCTTCTGTTTTATCTGTTTTTTCACATTTTACGGTCCATTTTTAATTTATAGGTTTTCTAATGAATTGGTGGATTTTTGAAGAAGGAGAGAATATATGCAAATTTTTAGTGTGATTATTTAAAATTAATAGTTAAATATTTTTTATATTAATTGCAACTTTAAAAAATTTACATACATTTTTGATTAAAATGAACTCATTTTTTAAAAAGTTAAATACGATGCCTAAGAAATTATAAAACCATCTGATGAAATATGCACATTATACAGCACATCGGAATCATTATAAAACACATGCATTAGTATTTCGTGCGAAGCAGAGTTGCATGTTTTTTGATTATGTCAATCTCGATTTTTTTAAAGATGCCGTGAAGTGAAGAGTTATCTGAATGCTTGGTGAAACAAATTTTATTTTATAAGAAGTCTTAGTAAATGTTAAAAAGAAACAGCTGATTCTTGGAACTTTCTAAAACTGTCGTTCTCAGTATCATAATAAGAAAGGATGATTCAAAGAGAATGAAACGACTTGGAGGTAAGTAAAAGGGATTTTGACAGCGTGGGACGATCGACTCATTTTTTGACTATTAACTAAAACAGATCATACAAATCTTGATGTTTAGAAATGTTTCAGGAAAAGAAATTCACATGTCACAGTTTGGAGGAGTCATAAATCTAATACTAATACAAAGTTTAAGGAAATGAAAATTAAACAAAAATTACTGAAACATTATCCAGAAGAAAAGCTGAAATGGGCTAAAAATGTCACATAAAACATTGAGTGAAAATTAATTACATTTTATGATAAAAAAATTAAGAGATTGGATGGAATTCGGATTTGGATTGGAAACGAACTAATGACGAAATGTATTAAGTTAGAAAATGAAAGAATACTTCTTCAAACCACAATGGGAAGAGGCAGAGATGTTTTAAGACATATTGAGGCCCTGTGCCCCTACATAAATGTAGGCCCCACCTAGGACTCTTAAAAGTTAAACAGTACATAGCATACGTTGTCAAATACTCGTACAAACAATAGCCCTAAGCAAATAAATGTGCATGATATGCTATCGCACATACCAGCTGAACCGACTGCCGCCTTTTGACTGAATGAGTAATAATGAAGTATGGTGGTAGGCCTGTACTTGGACGATGGTCATCACATGTAGCCAGCTGACATATAGTCCGAAATTCCCAGTTTTTAGAGAATACAACGGGAAATAACATTTGACCTTTGAAATTATTTGAATTTTGACCTTCTTAAGACTGAGTCGAGAACGAGACAAGGCCATCATTGTGGCCGAGGCCAAATCCACCAAGGGATGGTTTTAAGAAAAAGTTTTGCCATGGCTGAGTCGAAATCCAGACTTGATTGAAACTGATGGAAAAACATTAAGTGTATGGTTATGTTGCCCCGTTTTCGCTAATAATAGATAATTTTTATTTGGCAATAAATTACCAATATTTCTTGTTGAATTGAATCACCAGATGCTTGAGGCTATCAGAAGAAATGGAGGACTATATCATACTTATTGTCACTGTAAATAGGGGGCGGTAGACCTAACTGCGGCGGGATGCCAGCATTCAAATTAACGTCGATAGAATTTAAATGAGAGGGAAATGAACTTTAATCCAAAACAAATATATCATTATCATCAATATAAGAAAATCAGTAGCAACAATTTATCAATATATTTCAAAATTTTTGTATCTTAAAACAAAGAGGCACTTAATGTAACAATAGGCACTTTTGTACGACAGGACGGCCGTTTTAGTACGTCCACTCGGTATGAGAAAAGTCGTAGAAGTGATAAGTTGTAGGGGGCGCGACCAGCGACTATAGCGGAAGTGTACAAGGTACTAAAACAGTCACATTTTTTAAAAAGTTTTTGACTAGTGTTTCAGGAACTGGAAAATTCTGAAATTCTGATTCCTAATGAATTTTTATTTAAAGAAAGAAGATATTGATTTAAAAAAACAGTTGAATTACTGAAGATAGCTTTTAAATGTGGACTTAAAATAGTTAAAAATTAAATAAACAGAAAAAAATTATGATGTCTAATTAGATGTCGATTGGATATTTCCCTTAAAATTCTTATTACAAAACATTTTTTTATCTCGAGTTAAGATCATTTTATTTATTTGAGCTGTGTGTGGGGTGAAAAATAAGTCGGATTATTATGATAAAAGAAAATTAAGAGGGGTAGGAGGACAAGCCGATAAGGAAGCAAAATAAAGTTTAGTGTACCAGAATTGAATACTTGTTTGTAATGACATTAAAACCGCTATATTTTTCTTTGAATATTTAAGACAACTTTTTAATACAACGTTTGTTAATCCGTCTCGGTATGGAACTAGAACCAAAGATATGATCAATAATGACATTTGCTAAAAGTGAACACCGCAAGCAAAAGCCGATTGAGAAATGCATTTCCTTCATAATAATTTTTGTTAGAGAAAACTGGGATTTTTTGCGTCGAGTCATATTCCTCTCCCCCCTCCCTCTTTCGTTCTTTTATCTTACCAAAATAATGGAATACTATTTTTTTAACGTCATTAAGTTAATTTTCTTTGGGTACTACTAAAAAGTTAACTTGTTTACATATATTTTTGATAAATTAGTAAAATTGAATTATGCATATATTTTTGTTCACAAATATGATTTAAAGAAAAGGGATATATGATTAATGGAATTAACAAATATGATTAAAGAGGGGCCGTGGGTAGCCTAGTGGTTAGAGCATCGGACTCCAGACCGGAAGGCCTGGGTTCGATGCTCGATGTCACCAAATACCCTCCGAGTGCACACGGAGTACGTGCTCGTTAAATCAGTGGGTCCGTAGTCTTGTGGGCCTATTCACTAGCGCAGGAACTGGAGAATATTTCCCTCCCCTTCAGTTCACTTGCAGAAATTGTGGAGGTGGAGATAGAGGTCGTGTCGCCATCTATCGTCCCTTCGGGGAACTTCTCCGAGCTAAAATCGTACTGTCACCTGTATGGTGCTCAAGGCCAACGACAGGCGTACCTCTTGCCCATGCCACGATGAATTTCGTGGGCCTCGTTCTGACTACGTCAGACAGGTGGCATTAGCCACAACAACAAAGAAAAGGGAAACCGTTAAATTCCCCACTTCAATATATTTTTTGTGAAGCTTTTTATATTTATTGTAAAATCGTTGGTTTTTGCAGGAAATAATATAATTCTAACTGTTAATTTGATCGAGCATAATGTATTAATTTTATGTGAATATTGTTTTATATTATTTTTTTGTTTTAGTACACGCAGCGATTAATATTAGTTGTAATATAACTGTATTTTTATGTTGGGGAAAAAATTATAATTTTGTTTGCCTTTACAACTGATTCAGCTAGTAACTTGTTCATTTATATCTCGATTTTTATTTGACATTTCTCTTCCTTTTTTTTTTTATTCAGCTTTTTAAATATTTTAATTTTGGTATATTTTTCTCGTTATATTGTTTGTCTTGTGAGGAGAAACATTTTCATCTGCCAATACTGACATCTGTTTTCACTGTTTCGTTTGTTTAACCTTGAGATAAAACCCAGAAGTTATTCTCAAATCGATAGGTAACGAGGCGGTGAGGAAAGCTGATAAAACATATTAAAACTTGGAATTTACTTAAAGACTCCGTATAATGCAGTGCTGCATACTTTTCTGGATTTAAGTCTTAAGTTAATTACAATTCGGTTGAGACGTTCGAGATTTAATTTACTAAGAAATGGTTTCATCTGTTACGTGTTGAAATAATTCATGTATTCAACTCTGAATATTTCGATGGATGTAGTTATCTTGTAAGGATTTTAAACTACAAAGGAAACTTTAATACAGAAGAAGAATAAAAAGAACTTCAAATCTTCCATATATAATGTTTCTTAAAATTACAGTATAGATGGTTGAAATCTTTTTATTTTTTTTTCATCCTAAAATTTATATATGTACTTGATTTTGAAATGTAGATTTAAACTTTGTTAGTAAATGTGTTTTAAAGATAATAATTCTATTATACGATGTTTATTAATATTTATTGTATTTGATTTAGTAATGATGAAGTTCCAATTTATCAGCTCGTTTCCCCTGAAAGATCTTGCTTATCAAAAATTTATTGTTATTGTGCTTTTGTTCGTAATTAATCCACATGTTTTTTTTTTATGGAGTCCTTTGGTTATGTTTTTTATGTAATATAAAATTAAACTCAGTGGCTCAACAGCCCATGAAGGCCAAGGCCTCCTGTGTTCATCTCAGTTTTCGTGACTTCAGGCACTGAGTGGATGAGCAGATGTTCCGTTCAGGCGGTCAGTGTGAAGTGGAGACCCCCAATGTTTAGTTCCTAAAGTAAGCTTGGTACTCATTTATCGACCACTGAAAGGATTAAAGGTTGAGTCAACTTTGCCCAGCCCGTGGTTTTAACCCCGGAATTATTTTGTAATATCGGTTGAAAAAATGGGTTGTAGTATAAAAAGCAGTTTTTTTTTAAACTATCGGGCATGAATGATTTTACCAAAAATTGGCATAAATTTCTTTCTTCATCTTTCATTTTTTTTTATTCACCGGCTCTCTCTCTCTCTCTCTGCCGAGAGATTTATTAATCTTATATTATTTTTCTATTATAATACTTGTCAGATTTTATAATTAATATGTAGTTCAAAAATAATTATAGGATTCCTTTTTTACTATTGTTTCATATTGATATCCTAAAAACTCGGCACTGGATTACCCGGCAGTCCAGATAACTCGGCCACACCTTTGCAAATTCCAAAACCGAGCAGGGCATTATGTCCGATGGAGAAATTATTGCTGCTATAACACTCAATGAAAATTGCCAGAAAATGACGAAGACGTTAGCGTTGAGGAAATTGCACCAACTCCTATAATACACTCTGTCGCAAAAAAATATATGCACCCAGAAGAAATTGAGCTACATTCACGAAATTTGTTATGCATGTAGTGTATATGAAAATAAACAAATGATTAAAAATTCAGAACAAAATATCATTTTATTAAGCGGTTACAGCTTGCAAAAGGTTAAAAATCAGTAAGTAGTAAAGCCACCTCTGGCAGCTATACAAGCCGAAATTCGGCGTGGCATCGATTCAATTAAATCACTTATGACCCCCTGTGGAAGATCCTGCCATAGTCTTTGCATCTGCGCAGTTAATTCTCCTGTATCTCGGGACGGCTGCAGTTAGTTGCCTTCCCAGCGTCCAGACATGCTCTATTGGCGAAAGATCTGGTGACCTGGCAGGCCATGGTAGGACGTCATATCCTTGAAGACATTGTTGGAAGAGTCGCGCAGTATGTGGACGAGCATTATCCTGTTGATAAATGGCACCTGGGCGACTTGATAGCATGGGTAGCACAATCGGCGTTAAAATATCGTCCACGTATCTGCGAGCTGTCAAAGTGCCTTGAAGGACCACTAAAGATGATCGTGTGTCCCAAGAAATTGCTCCCCACACTGTCACACCTTGTGAAATTGCTGTATGCCGCTCGACAATAAATGCCGGATCGGACCGCTGGCCGGTGCGCCTCCAGACACGTGTGCGGTGGTCATCAGCACTGAGACTGAATCGGGATTCATCACTGAAGATGACACGTCTCCAGTCTGTCACACTCCAAGTTGCCCGAGGTCGGCAAAAATCCAGTCGACACTGCCTATGATGTGGGGTCAGTGGTAAGCGTCTTAGCGGACGTCGGCTCCTCAAGCCAACTTCGGTCAGTCGTCTCCTTATGGTTTCTCTTGATGGCACTGGATGTCTGGAAGGAGGTAAGTGGCGTTGAATCGATGCTAGCGATGTTGTTGGTGCCGAAGTGGCCACTCTTCTGATTGCACGGTTCTCGCGATCATTTGTGTTCCTGGGACGTCCTGACCCTCCGCGACGGTACACTCTACCTTCTGTGATCCACTGTTGCCAACACCGAGCAACTACCATATCGCTCCGACCGAGGTGGCGGCCGATACGTCTATTCGACCAACCTGCTTCTCTGAGGCCTATTATACGACCCCTATCAAAGTCCGTCAGCTGCTCGTACTGCCGCCGGTTACGTCTTAGAGGCATCCTAAGTCTCAATATCGTCTATCAAAGTCATCAGATTCGTTTGGATAGCCGTACGGCGCTCGTACTCATGCTTTTAAACTCTCCCAGTTGCGCAACTAATATGCGCATAGCACACTTAGCCTTGTCTCATTGGCTTCGAAATTTTAATCATTTGCATATCTCTTACCAGACTACATTCTTGCCGAGTTTCGTGATTGTAGCTTGATTTCTTCTGGGTGCATATATTTTTTTGCGACAAAGTGTATATCATAGTGAGGAACTAAAAGATGTAGAAACCGCCCTTCTGTATTTTGAGTAACAAGGTAATTCGGCAATGGACTTACTGTTCATCGTCTTCGAGATGAAGCAGCAAAACGCAGAGTGTAGTACGGAAGACAACAGGACATAACGTATTTCTTTAAAAGAAAAAGTAGCCAATATTTGTGAAGTCACAGCGACTTAATTTTCATTTTTGCAGCTTTTTGCCTTTATAAAGTATTTTTCTGAGGTGTGTCTGTTAAGGTAAATTATTGCATATTTTGTGTTCATTAATTTTCATTTTCATATAGGTATATATGTGCTCTATACCTCCTAAGGTATCCGACTACGTTCGGAATCGTGATTTTAAAAAAGCGCAAAAATGGATAATTTTCATGATATTTAGTGTCACTCAGATTAGAATACATGCATAAAATTGTTTTAAGGACATTTTGACAAAAAAATTTTTTATTTAAATATAATATTTTGGCAAAAAATTCACTTAGAATAATCTTTTTTCCAAATGTTCTCCTTTTGTGAAAAATGCTTCTATTAGAATAATATTTCGCCTGTAAATAGCTCAGACCTCTCTACAAAGGCTCAACTAGAATATTTGAAAACTCACATTATTTTCAGAGTTACCACCAATTGAAATAATTGTTCGCGTCTTTTTCTTAAAATTACTCCCCTCTGTTGTCGTAAAACATGAATAAACCCACTTCTAAGTTTTATATTTCAAAAATTCTAGTTGAGCCTCTGAACAGAGGTCTGAGCTATATACAGGCAAAATATTATTCTAATAGAAGCATTTTTACCAAAAGGAGAACATTTGAAAAAAAAATATTATTCTTGGTTTTTTTTAGCAAAATATTGTATTTAAATATATTTTTTGTCAAAATGTCCTTAAAACAATTTTATGCATGTATTCTCATCTAAGTGACTCTAAATATCACGAAAATTATCCATTTATTCGCTTTTGAAAATCACGGTTCCGAACGTAGTCGGATACCTTAAGTGCGTATTTCTCCTTTGTTTGAGGGTATTTGGGCAGTTTATTTTCTGTTGTATTTTCAAGCAAACAATACATAAATGTGAAGTACAATATTTTCTGAGGAAACACTCGTGCTTATTCCTTTTTAATTCTATTCTCAATAACCCGGCATTTTCACAACCTTGGCTCTCCTTCAGTTCACATTAGGCTGTTTTCAGAACTCTATTTCTTTTAATATATCTTACGTTCAAATCATCTATCTATCGCCTCTTTTACTATCTCCAAATTTCTAGTAATGAGTAATTGATAATAATTGAAACTAAAGATATGAGCCTATACGAATTTCAAATGCTTGATCAATTTCATTTTAATTAAATTGTTTACTTCTGACCGCAAATATTAAAAGTGACCATTTAAATACGATTTAAATTCATTGCTTTAGTAGATGAAGTCCTCCTGTTGTGTAATCTACATATATCCTTTTATAAAGATTTTGGTGCAATTTTTAAGGCGACAATCGGAATGCCTTAAAATGCATGACCCAAACATTGTTTCAACGGTTGTATTCTAGAATGTTATTTGAATACCGTACCATACTCATTTATCATCATGACTTGCAGTATGACTGTTAGCTAAAATACATACTAACCGATACCAAATTATTCGTTAAAATATTTTTTTTTTTCGTGACAGCCAGTCCTACTGTTTATATTCATTCACTTCATCCCCGTATGAACCTTGTAAAAGAAACAATTGTTCATATAAGATGAACTCCAGGGGGTAACGTCGCGCAGGAGGCATTCCACATGATTGATCAAGCTAAATTGTGAATTGGACCTGTTTTTTGTAAGAGACAAAGCACCATGCATCCTTATTTAAACCAGAGCAGGATGTTCACTTTAAGTTGTCCCGTTGAAACATGTGTAATAAGAAGTTATTGTGAGATGGAGACAAATGAATTTTTTTTATCTGTCCTAATGTGTGTGTTGGGAGAGTGTAAGCCTTTATTTACAAATGTTAATTTCCCCCCCTCTTTCATTGCAACGGAATACATAGTTTATTATATAAAACATTTGTATTATTTTAAATTTTGTTAAAAATAGATGAAGAGTAAAGAATTGCGCTGGTTAGTTGAATTAAAGAAGCAATGGAAAAAATGCATTCATTCCTTTATGAAATTGCAGTAATTCTTGTATTTACCGTAAAATCCGGCGATTAACGCGCATTTTTAACACAAAAAATAAATTACAGTTTAAAAAAACTAAAAAACGCGTTTTTATGGTTAAACGAACTAAAAAGTAAAAAAAAAAAAAATCTTAATATAACTATCAAATGATTAACGAGAAAATTAATGTCATTGTGGTAAAAGCGTGGGGTGCTCGAGATCAATTGTTATAATTTCTGAAATGAAGGGTTAGTGTAAAAATGTATTACAAAGTACCCCACGCTTTTATCACAATGACATTAATTTTCTCGCTAATCATTTTATTCATTTATAAGGAATTATTTTTTTACTTTTCAGTTCCATTAACTATAAAAGCGAGATTTTTAATTTGTTTAAACTAATTTATTTTTCATTTTTGAGTTCGATAAACAATAAAAGCGTGTTTTTTAGTTTTTTAAACTATCATTTATTTTATTTCCATCTTCAGAAAAACTGGGTAATTCATGGTAAGAAATTGCTGACGCATCCTTCCCTTTTTCTCGTAAAGAACACTTTTTTTGTTTGTTGTATTTGTATTAACCACAAGCGTTTTCGGTTTAGGGTTGTAACTTGATTTTTTAGTTGCCGAATCTCTGAAAATGGAATCTGGAATTACTCGCCAAATATGGAAAGGGAAAATCGTTTGTCCTGATGATCCTGATTAGGGCAATGGGACAAAATTATTAATTTATTGTATTGTCATCGGTCCTTGACAAGGGTGCAACATTTCGAATTAATGCGACCTTTTAAAAGTGGGTAAAAATCGAATTCCAAGGTTCCATTTCATACAAGTGAAGCCAATAAAAGAGTGTTAATAAGATTGAAATTTGTGGGTGCGCGCTATACGTCGCTTATAAAAATGATAGCTTTTAAAATAAAGAGAAGAGATGAGCATAAAAAAATTCAAGGCATTTACATAGATTGGAATACAGTTTATTTAAAAGAAGTGACGCATCTTATGAACTCCAAGTGTTGTACTTCTAGAAGTACGAGTATACTATTTTTTTCAAAAGCCTGGGTTAAAACATCGAACAAATGACTTCAAAACCTCATAGCATTGCGCACATACATTTCAGATATCTTCGTAAAAAAGGAGGTCCGCATTATACGGTGGATATACCTAAACATAAAAAATAGAGCTTGAAAATATAGGTGCACGTTATATACACCAGTGCGCGTTATACGCCGGATTTTACATTATATATGAAAGTGATCATATAAGGTTTTATATAATTCATTCGTCCCATTTTACAAATAAAAGAAGTAAATTCAAAAACGTTCTTTCGTAATTATTGAATAGATAATTTAATTTTTGTTTTTGCGATCTAAGTTACCTTTTTAATCAATGTTTTAGGTATTATAACAGTTATATATTTTGAAGATAAGAATTTTTATTTTGCACTACAAAATGGTATAAACCTGAATACTTTGCTTTACTTACTATTCATGAGTCCCCTCCCTTGCATTGTTCTCTGTGTTATTTTTCTTTTGGTAAAAGTTGTTATTAAAAATTGATATATTTACGATAATATTAGGCTTAGCATTATTATATTAAAGAGATCCTTCTGTCCCCTATTGATTAATCAAAAGGTTTCAATATAAGTAACTGCCAATATTACTACAAATTCCTTCTTCTTTTTTACACTTTGTAAAGTTTATATTTTACGTTAATAGATTCCAGATAGTTTGCAATAAACATTAACATCAATAAAAACGGGTTCAATGCTCGCTTTTTATTTCATCAATAGTATTTTAAATTTTTGTTTTATTTTATTTGATAAAAATTCTTCATCAATTCCAAAGAATAGGAAGTTTTTAAGCGAGTTGAAAGAATCTAAGCTATATTGTCAGTATTAATATATGTTGAATTAGATAAATATCAAGTTATATAGTTGTATATTTAAAACTTGTCTTGATCTTTGTATATTCGTTACATGATAAGTAGTTGCAGTAACAGAATGGGTCATGGTCGCTTACTCGAAGCCGCAATTGTTTTGTCTCAAATTCGAATCCATGTTCCATTGAAGACCCACGGTGTAGAGGGACTGTTGTGTGTCCTCATGCTGGCTTGTTATGGGAATGTGAACTGCTACTTCAGGTCAATAGACCATGATTCAGAATTACGAGATCCAACCGGAGTAGCTGTTGTGTAGTCTCGAAAGTGCGACGTTACTAAAGAATCTCAATCAGTACTTCTAAAATACTCTATTTAAAAACCCTTTCAAGTAGGGCATTTAAGAGATTTTATTCTGATGTTTATAAAACAATAAAAAATATTTTTAAATGTTCAGCTGCTCATATGTTCTCTATTTTATTACTGGAGTTATTAATTTTTATGTCTTTACTCTGTTTTTCTTTATTTAGGTTTGAAAATATTGGAAGTGTTAAACAGATTTAGGTAAGCTCTTTTTATATAATGGTATTTAATAAATTTACTTACTGATTGTGTTACGATTCAATTTCGGTTTTCATTTTTTATTAATGCATACATTCTGTAAATACGCTGAGAAACTGTGAACTATATCAATTCTCATTTTTAAAAATGGTTTGTTGTTGTACTCAGTAGAAGTGTATCGTTAAAATTTTTAACTTATATATTCAATGCATCTTTGCATATAAGGAGAGAAAAATCCATTAACTGCATTTCTAAGGCAATTGACAATGAATAAGTTTTAAATAAAGTTATAATTTTCTGTAACAAAGCAACATTGGATTTTTTTGAAATTTGAAATGCAAGAACCCTGTCACTAATAGTACGTGGTTATCAAAAACTTAGTCACAGTTACCATGAAAGCAAATAGGGAGTGAAATGTTTCTACTAATTTCAATTTACTTAACATTTCAACAAATAGAAGAGTTGATATCAGCAATGCAAGTTCTAATGCTTCGTAGTTGAAAAGAATACTAACTGCAGGATTCAATCAAGAGTGTTTCATAGAGTGCTACCCCATTTAAATTGCTTTGAATCCATCCCGTCTGCCTTTGAAAAAAAATATTCCATCCTTTTTTATTGTTGTTGTTTCGCCGGCACCACCCTTAATAATTTACATATCGCTGAAAAGCTATTCTTGAGCCATTGACAACGATCTCATGAGTTAGAACCTGATTGAAGTGACGAACTACATCTTAGCTGAGTGCCTTTTTAATAGATATTCATTTTTTTGCTTTATGTGCTTGGGAATAAAAAACAGTTCGTGGTAAATAATGGGATGTTAGATTCAGTGTAATGTGAAGTAGGTGCAGTGGCGTCTCAAGACATTTCGAGGCTCTGTCCCCCTATGCCAAGGTTAGCCTTACATGCGACACACCAATTCGCTGTATCTTGTGGTGTTCATACAGCATGCGGAGTACCCATTGACAATAAACCTCGATACTTCAGAATATTGCATACAATATTGTGAGCAGTACCTATGGAAACGTTGAATTCATTTGCGAGGTCACGAATGTTTCGATGTCTATTTCCCTTGATTGCAGTGTCAATGTCCATAATCAGCTTCTCTGTCTCAACGTAGTGTGCCTGACCGGGCCGCGGCAAATATCTTGTCTCCTGTTGACCGTCGCTAAACATTCTCGCCCACATCGTCACAGTGGGCTTCAACACACATGTATCACCATACACATTCTCTGCGAGGAATATCCACCAGCATACACCCTTTCAGAGTAAAAACTTTATTATGGCTTGCTGATCCGTTTTGGATGCAGTTGCATCTATACTAGCCATTTTTAAACGAATGCCACACCCTTATGAATGCAGTTATCTCAAATCGTGGTACATACACCTTCACTATCGCCTTTGTTTAACGAAAATACATTGAAAACTGTTCACATGCAACGTTTCGAACCACTTTCATTTGAATACGCTTCATATAATTATTTGAGTGAACAACATTGGAAAGTCGATCTTTAAACCCCCCCCACCCAAAAGGGGCTGCATTGAGGCGCACAAAATTTTGCAGACACTTCAAGTCTCCCAAGAGTGAGAACCATTACAGTGATAGCACCATCTAGTGGCGGCTCTTGCTATCAAATTTGTCGCTTTAATCAATTAATCTTTTTTTAATGTAATGAATGCATGCACATTTGGTCATCTTCGAAAGATGGTTTACTTACGAGATTCTGCCGTATGTGTTTGCAAATACATGACAGTTAGAAAAGCCTATTTGCAGTGGCGTAACGGAGAATTTTCGGGGCCCCCTGCAAAATCAGATTTTGTGCCGTAGCCGGATCTTACGCAATTGGCATCGCTCAGGCTTTGGGACCCCTAGAGTCCTGCCCCCCGCGATGCAGGGGTGGCGGGGGTATACGTTACGCCACTGCCTATTTGTAATAATTACAACAACAGTAATAATATGAAAGCATGTTTTTCTTAATAAAGATGATTTTAGTGTAGGATGAAAAGGGGAAATAGCAACACACAAAAGATATCTTGAATGTAGAATTAATGAACATTATTCTTTAGAAATTCCTCCATTAAAATTAATAAATTTTAGAGAATTTATTCATAACGGCGTACGCACAAGGGAGGAGTTCTCTAATTTGCTATTCTCTCATGATTAATACACTCTAATAACTCATTTTCAATTCAAATTTCTCATGTTGCATTTGCCTTGTTTGGAAACAATGACACTTTTTATCCGAAAACGTTTCAGACTTTCTTCCTTCCGGGAAAAAATTAATTTATTTCGTACCTTGTTTACGCCCGCATTTTTGGCGCCTTTCCAGTAAATCTTTTTCTTTTATTAATGAGACAAGTTAAACGAGAGGTCAGTATATATAACGCATAAACATAAAAAAAAAATGTTTCACAATGAGAGCGTAATTGATTCTGATAGACAAGAAACATAAAACATATCACGAAAAAACGTGAAATTTTTCTCGAGATGTGAAATGTGCTTCATTCACAAGACGTGATACGCCTACAAATGAAATGTTTATGGTCAATCATGTTGTAGTGTTGAGGGAATTATGATTGGAAAAAATGGATGTTTGAATGCGCTGTTATATTGATAAATCAAATGTTCAATCATTTGGACAAGCTATGAATAAATACTCAAGTTGAGTTGGTATGATTATTTAACTATGTTTTATATTTTATTCATATGGAATTTGAATCGGAATTCTCACCCTTGAACACGCGTTAAATATAGGCATTTCAAATTTACATTTTTGGCTTTATGGGGAATATTTTTTTGAACAAATATCTTTGAAGAAAATGCGCAACTTCGGGTTTTCAAATTCACAAATGTACTGAATTGATGTCTTAAGAACTCCTAGTTATTAATAGGTTAGTCTTGGTGTTAATTGCAATGCTTTATAAAACAGAGTATAAATCACACAAAGCTATATTCAGTATACTATAATTTTAAACACAATTTAAATTCTCCGAAAGTTAAAGCTATGTGTTTAAAATTATAGTATACTCTGATCATAAATTATAATTTTTTTCTCCTTATTATTTTGATTTGCGCAGAATTTTTAAAATCTGAATTTAAAAATTTGTTTTAACATAACCTCTGACTATTGAGAAGTTTAGAAAGCCCCCCCCATCTTTTACCTTATAAAAGTTTATCTTAAAATTTGAAAATAATGTATTAGCATTTAGAAAAATCTTTTACATAGTTTTGATTTAATTTTATTTAAATTATAGTAAACATTTTGAATTTGTATGAATTGTTCTATTAGTACATATAAGAAATACTGAAATTGATTTTTTAAAAATATTTTTCTTAAAATTCATTCAGTTAAAAGTGCTTATTAAAATTGAAATAGTGGTTCTTAAAAAATTAACTTAATTTGTTAAATTACTTTTGTTTTATTCGTTTAACTAAGATGATTCTGTTATGCTTTTGGCCAAACAGAGAACAAAAGTAAATAAGTTCAAAATTATTGTTCCCCAAATTCTGAATCTATATGTTATATGAAATAGGAAGCAGTGCAAAGATGGCTCTAATTCAGATTTAGCTGTTCAGTTGGATGTTTTCGATGAGCAAAGGCAAACAGACGAAGGACAGTTTTCTGGACCAGATGGTGTTGATCTCAGCTCCCATATGGATGTCTTTTTTGCTATATTGCGTCAGGTATATTTTGCTCTAAAAATATTTGAAACTCTTTTATGAATACTTCTATTAAATAACTGTTTAGTTCGATTAGACGGCGCGTTTAGCCTTTAGATAATCAAAATGTATATCTTCATTATTTTAAAAGAAAAAAATGGATATAATTCAAGTAAATCAGTAAGACATAATTTGAGATCAAGATTTATGCGTTGCTTTTGGATGTTAAATATTTCAAAGGTTTCGAATCATTTACCTTTTATGTAACGTGATATCATTATGATCTTTTTACATTATAGACAGGTTTTGAAGGGCACTCCGCTCCACCTATTTGTTATTTTAGATGGAATATTTAAATTTATAATTTAGTTTTTACTTCTTAAAAAAGTTTAAAACTTGAGAACCCTTTAAAACGTAGATAAATAGATGGTGGGATGAAGAAAGATTTATTTTGAGTATTGTTGTTCTAATGTTAAGTTTTTACCATAAATATGGCGTTAAATATTAAAGGCATACAAAAGAATTAGTATTTTTTGGAATTGCTAGCTCAAAAATAAAAATAATACGTTCTTATTTTACTATACTTAAAATTTTAACATTGTTCCATTGTTCAGTATACAAGTGACTCAGAGTATGAGCAATATATAATACATTACTAGAGTTGCAACAGTACTGTTTATGGAGTTAATAAATAAAAATTTTAATAGATTTTTGTTTGTAATTTCTTTTTAAATGGTCTTGAATGTCTGTTTTTCTGCAATCATTTTATCTATAATTTAATTTATTATATTGTTTATTTATATCACTATCTAAACTACATGTTGTAGCGAACCTCTATTTGTGTTAGTGTAAGAGGCTACCGATTGAATATACACACATCTAAAACTCTCTCAACAACCATCATTCCAATCACTTTGTAATACAATAAGGGTACAAATAGCAAATGGGAGAAAGTTAGCTCAAATTGATAATAATATTTATTATAATTATTTAACATGGTTATATGAAGAAATGGTATGCATGAGTTATCTTCTCTGACACTGATAATAAAGCTCCAACTATTATATCCAGATACGTTGATAATTCAAAATACAATTCTCATAGATATAACTCAAACTTACACCAACACACCTTGCTAAAATCTCCCTTCTCGAACTCGATTCACTTAACTTAAAATAGAAACTTTCATGAACTTTAGTCACTGTTCCTTCACAGAAAGAGGTTCTCAAATCAAACAAACCACCAAAAGTATTTCCTCTTAAGGATTAAGAAGGATCCGAAGAGAACCAGTTACAATGTATTCCTAGGATCTTCGCTGTTCTAGTAATTTATTGATTTAGTAATATTTTGAGGACTCATTGATTTTTTCTCTTTTTTTGCCCAATGCAGGTTGCTGAAACTCCACAAGAAATACCATTTCTCAGTATTTTACAGCATTTGCTAAGAACTGACTTAAATCAGCCTCTTTCTGAAATAATTTGGGAAACTGTTGAAACTCTTGTGCATCGAGCTACTCTGTTAGAAAGCAAACAAGAAGCCGATCGCTTACTTAGAGCTTCAAACTTAGGTGGACTTCGTTGTCATTGTTCTTGTCACTACAGACAAAGTGTTCAAACAACAGAAGATTGTGAAAGTACCCCAGGTAAAAAAAATAGACCTAATCAGTTATCGTTCTGTTCATCTGATGGCACGCGTACTCCTACAACTTTACTGTCTCCAAATCATCACTATCCTCCACCCACGCCGTGTGATCTGAGTTCTAGTCCATTTTCACCTTGCAATAAGCACGAAGGTTTTAGACCTCAATGGAAGGGGCCACTTTCAAAACAACATTCAATACCATCTCCGAACTTATCCAAGCAAAGTTCTGTTGAAAACCAAGAAGTGCCACATAAAACAGATTCTTTGAATAATCATTGTCATAAACTAGACTTGGCTAATCAGAGTCTTAACAGTCAGCCTAGTAATTCACATCTGGAAACTAAGCACATTACCTCAACTCAATGTGATAAAACCGTATCTGCTAGTGTAGTTATACCTGCCAGTGACAATTCCAGTCATGGTAAATGTGATAGTGTCAGTAATGTAAACTGTGAGTCTTCTGTTTCTGATGGCTGCTCAAGTACTTTTAAGGATCCGTCGAATGTACCTGTTATACCTCCTCCACCTCCACCGCCCCCACCTCCTCCAATGAAGGGTGGTTTTCCTCCGCCTCCTCCCCCACCACCTCCGCCACCTACATCATTGCGTGTCCCGCCACCTGAAGTCAGAAAAATTGCCGTAGATATGACATTGCCTCAACAAGATACGCCAAAGCCAAAAGCAAAGATGAAATCATTCAATTGGAGTAAAATACCCATGTCAAAAGTCGTGGGGAAGGATAATTTATGGTCTAGGGTGGCCAAAGATCACACTGGAAGCCCTAATGATCTCGATTTTGATATAATGGAGAGGCTTTTCTGTCAACAGCCTGCTTCCAATGGACATATTTCTCCCAAATTCGGAGATTCAACAGAAGGTAATGACAAGAAGAAAAAGGAAGTTCAAGAAGTAAGTTTTGTTTTGCTATGTCTTTTTGAGCCACCAAGCTATTGTTTTGAATGTCAATGAATTGTATCAGACCACTTTTCAAGTGCCCCTTTTCACCAGTAGTGAACATTCTTCGCATTGTATTAAAGTAAAATTGAAAAACAATGCAACATTTAAGCAATATTTTATCAATCGATTGATTTTTTTAATAATCTGTATATAATCAGGAAACTCAACAAGAAAGAAGTTAAATATAATTAAATTAAGAATTTTGTGGTAGTTGTGAAGCCGTCATATTCATCTGGAGAACTGTTTCATTCTCAGTTGGTTTTCTTGGCGTATATTTTCCGACCAGGTTCGGAGATAAATTTTTCAAAATTGATTTTCTGAATAATTTCATTGTTTTAAAAAACATAAATAGGCTTAAAAAGTCATAACTATTAAATAACTAACATGTATCGCCCTTTTTTTTGAAAAAAAAATTTTAGGAAAATTTAGCAAAATTTTTTAAGTTAAGAAAAACGTGATAAATAAAAATAAATTGCACATTATGCAATTTTAACGTCATTGATAGACTTCTTGATCCCTCTGAAGGGTCACAAACCGCAGGATAAAAAATAGTTTAAGAAATAAATATTTTATTCGCATTTAAATTTAATGGTCATGATTTTCCGTCAAAATTACTGCACGTTCTAATCTAAAAATGACTGTAAAATGTGATTAAATGTAGCTGTCTTAAAACTTACTGTTTGTTACAGTCTGAAGGGTCCAAGGCATAAATGTTATAAATTTCACTGCATTTGATTGGATTATTTAGAAGATATCCCGTTTTTCGTGCACTAATTATCATGAAAAGTCCAAAAAACGAATTAAAAAATATTTTTATTAGTTAGATAAAGTAAATGCTATAAAAAGAACTAAAAAACTCTCTAGTTTTATGTATTACTCCTTCTTCCTCAATAATTAATTTCTTTTTTCCCTAATGACCCAAACATCAAACACCTAAAAAGCACTTTTTCAACCTAGTCGGATACCTTAAAAGTTTTATAGAAGTTAGCAGACATGGCGGAAATTATTTGCTGAGGTTCTTAATGTGGGAATTTTACATCGGAAACAATCATATGTAAATATGAAATGTTTAGTCTAAGTTCCTTAGGGCTGTCTTCACCAATTGTATGGAGAGCCTGAACTAAACGCGTAGCACATTTTCAGGCCGAAAAATGTCTCGATTTTCATGAAAACTCGCAACATTGTAATTCATTCATCTGTTTATAATATAGCATTTTTAAAATTTCAAAACATTCAATAAATATTTATTTTTACCTTTTAACATATAGAGATACCTTATGGGAGAAATAGGGTATACGAGAAAAAATTGCGAAATGTATGTACATTTTGTACCCGAAAAAATGGGTCAACTCAGTTAAAAATAAGTGTGGTGAAATATGCTGCTCTCTGTAAGATGGTGAAGCCACAATATCTTATTAATGTTGGAATACTTTTTTTATCCAAAACATTCTTCCAAATCGGGGGCCTATTCTTTAACTTAACGTCGAAAACAGCTTTAAAATGAAAAACATACTACAGAGAAATTAAAATCTTATTTTAGTTTTGAGAATTTTACTAATCTTTAATAACTCAAATAGTTGATGATTTTAATTGTTTCCATATTAAATCCATTCGAGAAAAGAAGCAAAATTTCGGAAAATGTGTCCCCAGTTTGGGTGACGACCTCATCGTTTGATCGTGATCTGCAATGTCACCAATAGTGTTGTTTATTGTGACGTAAAGAAAAGCAACGTTATTAACAACTTGCATTTTTTTATATTTTCAATCTGAAAATTCCTATTCTCTGTATGAAATTTAATTCTTAAAATAAAATATTTGTGTGTGTGTGTGTGTGTATATATGTAACATTATTCAAATTTTATAAAATATTCTGTTTTAATTTGAAATAACTGAGCTGATTGTTTTGTAGTTTTTTAATTATAAAGTTTTAATATAAGAGCGATTTCTTAAAAAAAATCCAGAAAATTTACTTAGACAAATAAAGTCTTTTTAAATATAAGAGAGTTGAATTTATCCATGCATTTTCTTGTTTTAGGTCAATCTCCTTGATGGGAAACGTAGCTTAAACATAAACATATTTTTGAAGCAATTTCGCAGGTAAAGATTTTTTTACTATGAATTTTTAGTAACATGTATTTGATTCAGAAAAATATCTTGGATAGAGCGAAAAAAATCATAAGTGTTAATTTTTAATTCGTTAAAATATTAAATAACAGTCATCGATATGACGCAGATGTTAGTAACTTTTTTGTTTTGGATACATTTAAATATTTCTCAATCTTCATACTTTTATTTAAAAACTGATATGATCTCGATGGCAAATCATGTGTGCTAATAATAAATACCATTAGTCATTGTGTATTTTTAAAATTCATCTTTTGTATCACGTATTCTTTTCGGTAAGATTCAATTCTTGCGAAATTATAAAATTAAATTTGTGTGTATAAGATTGTATTGCATTTTATTTAATGAAATTTCAGTTTTATAATAAAATTAGAATTGTTTGAAAAACATGTTTTAATGACTATCATGTAATTTTTAAAGATTTAAATAAGAGATCATCTCCGAGCGGTAAAAGGAAATTTTAAGTAGTAGCTATATAGTATGTTTTATTTTTGTTGTTTCCTGACTGTTTCTTTCGATTGAATAAATTGTTTCTTTATTTACTATCGCGACTTTACAATAAGTCTTTCTGATGTCATGATGTAGATATTGAAAAATGTGATGTATATGTCGAAACGATTATAAAATAAATTTTCCGTTTGTATTTGCGTAAAAAAATTTAATAATCTATCAATGCTCTTTTTATAATAATTTCAAAAGAGTAATTTAACACATGTATTTATAGTTTTAGAATTGAGTAAAGTAAGACAGTAATAAATACGGAAGATTTAATATTTTGCAGTCAACACAAATTTCAACTCATATTTCTCATTGTGTGAAATTAAACCTAATGATTTAACTGTCAACATAACCTGGAAATGTACTTTATTGCATATTCATATACTCAAGTGTTTTCCCGCCTTTTCCCCGCTTCGAATTCAGCAAGAAAAGTTTATCATTCCCTCAAAGTAGCTTGCTACTTTAATTACTTTCAACATGCGTAGGAGTATCAAAATAATAATTAATTATCATATAATATAAAAATTTTGTTTATTTTCCTTTTCTATTCGATTTGTAGACAATCGGTATGATTGATACGTTTTTTTTTTTTTGTTTGTCCTTGTATTTCGCCACTTTCAGCCCTTTGTGAAGCATTCTGGCTCAAGATAAAGCGCGTGTGATATATGGCATCAATCAATCAACTACGTTCGGATCTCCTTTTTTTGCTTTCTTTACCATAGTGAGTCAGCTATCATGCAGACGCGGGAAAAACGATTGAACATGAAAGAGGGAGTAATAGGCCAAGGCCTCTTTGCCGCGAATACGATTTGTTCTTTGTACTCTTCCCATGAGTTGTGCCGGTTTTCCTAGTTGCTTTTTCATTCACCGAAATTGGCATATAAATGTTTTTTTTTAAACTCCGTTTATAATTAGTGATGGAATTATTCTTTGAATAAGAAACACAGTTAAGTAATTTTGCTGACAAACGAATGTGAATCTGAACAGTTCCTAAGCCTTTCGTTACGGGGAATGTTTGTTTAAATACAAACTGACGTTCTTTCATAAAATATTGCTGACTGACCGTTGAAATTTTTTGATAAATGAAATTCTATCATTTGCAATTAAAAAGAGTTTCGTTGAGTGAATATATGAGTCATCAGAGAAAAATAAATCCCGATTTATTATCTCCCATGAGAATACTATGTCTTTTTACTGTAGTAATCTGATTAACATATTCCCTTTTTTTCTTACGCATGTAATAATATGAAAATGAATGAAACCGGTTCATTTATTATTATTTTGATATACAGCTGATAATATATGTGGGAGTCCAATTAAAATCTTCGAATAAAATTCAGACTCTTCAGAAGTCGGGATTTTAAATTGGCGAGGTGGTTGTCTAGGGGTAAGTATTAAAGGGTTAGTGATGAATTAGTTGAATCAAAGTCATTTAAACGCAGATACTTCATTTAAGTAAAAAATAATTTATTTAAAGTTAAAGGGGAAAATTTACAAGGGGAATATTTACAAAGGGAAAGAGACATGCAGAAATTAGATTAATTGAAAGTTGAGTTATACCTTTAGAAGACGGGGAAATTAATTACCTTTCTCATGCTTGGACTGAAATCGCGCTGGGTGCGAAATGCGCAAAAAACGTGACGTATTGAACCGGCGGGGGTTAGTAGGCCTCTGCCAAAAAATTATTCAAGCCGGCGCTCCGAAAGCTCACCAGACGGCGCTGCTTCAGAATGTGGTAATAAACAAAATTGACATTAATAGTCCTCTGAAAAGGATATGACTCAACTTTTTACAAAATGGTTTCAAACGGAAAATCCTACATATATATCTCACTTAAAAATATATTTACGAAATCCATTTAGAGTGCATTTTTTATATACTTTGGTTTTAGTCAATTTTTGTTGGGTTATAACATTTGCTAGAAAGTCTGTTATTTTTCTTCCAAAAATATGTAAGGGTATCGAAAAAGAAACGGTAATATAAATAATTCGTTTTACATTTCATATTTTTTACAGTTTTTTACACTGCATACTTCTATTAATTATAAAATTTGTCATTCTCTTTTTTTCCCCATTGACACCTTGTTAGAGCTCTGAATCTCCCAATTTACTGAAATTAAATACACTCTGTCGCAAAAAAATATATGCACCCAGAAGAAATTGAGCTACATTCACGAAATTTGGTATGCATGTAGTGTATATGAAAATAAACAAATGATTAAAAATTCAGAACAAAATATCATTTTATTAAGCGGTTACAGCTTGCAAAAGGTTAAAAATCAGTAAGTAGTAAAGCCACTTCTGGCAGCTATACAAGCCGAAATTCGGCGTGGCATCGATTCAATTAGATCACTTATGAGCCCCTGTGGAAGATCCTGCCATAGTCTTTGCATCTGCGCAGTTAATTCTCCTGTATCTCGGGACGGCTGCAGTTGCCTTCCCAGCGCGTCCAGACATGCTCTATTGGCGAAAGATCTGGTGACCTGGCAGGCCATGGTAGGACGTCATATCCTTGAAGACATTGTTGGGAGAGTCGCGCAGTATGTGGACGAGCATTATCCTGTTGATAAATGGCACCTGGGCGACTTGATAGCATGGGTAGCACAATCGGCGTTAAAATATCGTCCACGTATCTGCGAGCTGTCAAAGTGCCTTGAAGGACCACTAAAGATGATCGTGTGTCACAAGAAATTGCTCCCCACACTGTGACACCTTGTGAAATTGCTGTATGCCGCTCGACAATAAATGCCGGATCGGACCGCTGGCCGGTGCGCCTCCAGACACGTGTGCGGTGGTCATCAGCACTGAGACTGAATCGGGATTCATCACTGAAGATGACACGTCTCCAGTCTGTCACACTCCAAGTTGCCCGAGGTCGGCAAAAATCCAGTCGACACTGCCTATGATGTGGGGTCAGTGGTAAGCGTCTTAGCGGACGTCGGCTCCTCAAGCCAACTTCGGTCAGTCGTCTCCTTATGGTTTCTCTTGATGGCACTGGATGTCTGGAAGGAGGTAAGTGGCGTTGAATCGATGCTAGCGACGTTGTTGGTGCCGAAGTGGCCACTCTTCTGATTGCACGATCCTCGCGATCATTTGTGTTCCTGGGACGTCCTGACCCTCCGCGACGGTACACTCTACCTTCTGTGATCCACTGTTGACAACACCGAGCAACTACCATATCGCTCCGACCGAGGTGGCGCCGATACGTCTATTCGACCAACCTGCTTCTCTGAGGCCTATTATACGGCCCCTATCAAAGTCCGTCAGCTGCTCGTACTGCCGCCGGTTACGTCTTAGAGGCATCCTAAGTCTCAATATCGTCTATCAAAGTCATCAGATTCGTTTGGATAGCCGTACGGCGCTCGTACTCATGCTTTTAAACTCTCCCAGTTGCGCAACTAATATGCGCATAGCACACTTAGCCTTGTCTCATTGGCTTCGAAATTTTAATCATTTGCATATCTCTTACCAGACTACATTCTTGCCGAGTTTCGTGATTGTAGCTTGATTTCTTCTGGGTGCATATATTTTTTTGCGACAGAGTGTATATTAATATGCTAATTAGTTGTCATGAATGAAAAATGATGTGAAGGGGAGAAAAAATACTCACCAAGGAATTTTATCCCAAAACGAATGCGAATGTTAGAGGATAACAGGAGTTGTAAGGGAGAGGCCATTAGAAATCTTGGGATTATTATTGCTGCTTTATTTCATTTTTGACTAACTCATGTAAAAAAAAACATTTTTCAAATTGATCGCTTCTGATATTCATTAAACACAGTGTTATATAATAAAAAATATCGAGATGAATTATTCATCAGATTAATTTTATTGATGGACTACTTCTTTGAAACTATTTTGAATTTTGACAGGGATAAAAATTATTTAGCGATAGTCACACATTCAAATCTTTAAACATACGTGTATATATACAGAGTGTCCCAGGATTATTGGAACAAACTATAGAGGGAGTAGGGGACATCACAAGGATTCTAATTTGCATAGCAATCCATGGTTGGAAAAGTCATGGAAATTAGTGTGACTGGTACAAGAAACGGAAGAGACACAAGACTGAGATCTGAAATATTAATTGTTATATTAGATTGAAATATTAGATGTTACATAATTGGTCAAAGATGTTACATGTGATATTGTGGTACTCTTTGAAGATGGTATGGGTGTAGGCCTTCACTTTGCAAAACACGATATACTCCGAGATCCTCCTACAGCAGCAACGATGGCTCGTACGCTGGTACTCGGATTCCTTAGAACGGTATCCAACACATTTTGTTTCGTGCTTGGAATTCTAGTAACTCGTGGCCCTCCCTTACTATGCCTATTACCTCGTAATGATCATTGTTCACACAAATTGTGATGCAAATTAGTAAGCATCCCCTGGTCCGATGCATCTCTCTGTGGCTGTCTTTCGTGATGAAATCTTTCTTCTGCTCGTGCATTTCCTTCTGCAATCCGTTAATCATGTGTATATCTGCCTATAATAGGTGTTCGTGAAACATTCCATACTCCTCTGTGGGCGATGACATCTCAAATAACAACGATAATACAGGTCCGTTTCCTCTATTGCTCTTATGAACAAAGCTACCTAGCGCCAAACAAAGACGTTTCCACACATGGGTTTCTATACAAATCTGAATACTGGTGACATCCCCAACCTCCCCTTTAAGTTGTTTGTCCCAATAATCCTGGGACACCCTATATGTATGGTGTGTGTCGGACTATCTAAAGCTAGCGCATTGCAACAGAGCATCCGGATGGTGTATAACTTAGATGACATTTCATTTCTAACATATATGATATTATAGTCCTGTCGACCCCACGTAAATTTTACTAATCCTTGCAGACAAATTCGCTAACAGTTTGAACAAATGTCATAATTTTAGAGAAGTTGTGCAAAGCAGTGTTTCCCAATCCACGGGCCGCGGACCGGTACTGGTCCATGGGTCAAATGGTATCAAACCATCCAAGGAACATTAAATTATTTCCATTTTATTTACTGTAGTGTATTTCTCTTGGGTTTGTTCGACTTTCCATGGAAGTCATATTTCATGTTAAATCACTTTATATTCATTTTTTTGGTGTAACTGTATTTTATTCTGAAGGCATATTGAAATACAATAAAAAATTAAAATTATTAAATCAAAATACTCTAGAATATGAACAATCAACGTCCCACCCTCAGCGAACCGCGGAAAATTATCAAACGTTGACCGGTCTGTGGCGATAAAAAGAGGGGGCTCTGAACGAAATGAAGCAGGGTGGTCTAATTGTAAGATCGCTTGACATTTAGGTCAAACCGGTGCAACCATTTGACAACGTTGGCAGGAATGGGTGAATCATTGCTATACAGAGCGTTAAGAAGCAGTTGACCGAGGGCGACGACAGAATGGGAGGACTAAGTGATCGTTTTATCAGTGTTCACAGCCCCTGGTACTACTGTATGAATGATCAGACATGTAAATGGAACATCAGTGCTACAATCACCATTGATAGAAAACTCAGCGAACGGGGTCCGCGGTAACGGACCCTTTACGGTGCATACCGCCAAACGCTTTTGCATTTTCCCCGCACATTCTATCCGCACAATTTGGAAATAAAATGGTTTTGAGCAATAAGTCTTGCTTCGAACATAGCCTCTGTGACCAGTGAGGAAGTGTCTAGGGTTGCCAGATGTCCGGTTTTCGACCGGACTGTCCAGTTTTCTTCATGTTAGTCCGGTCAAGAGAATCCGGGTAAACCGGACAAAAGAATGTCCGGTTTTAAATACATTTTGCGTAATATCTGGTGCTTTGGGCAGACAACCAACACAACGAGTAGGATTGTAGGTACCTAAGTGTATATCTACATGGTTTGGACACGCGTGTGCATGTGGATAGGATTGCGCAGCCTGAGCCACCTTCGGTTCGGATTCGATTCGGACTCTCGACCTTCCTCTTCCGCTCTATCCCTCCAAGCTCCTACGGGGGAGGGGGAAGGGGCCCGTAGCGGGGAGTCGCTGTCAGTCCATAATTGTTCTTGTTGTGGGTATATTCGATTCCTATTATTTGTGTCGCTGTCGTGGTCGCGTATGTGTGTGCCAAAATGGAAGACAAGGAAGCATCTAACAGCAAGGGAACTCCAACTAAGAAAGCAAAAAGAGTTTGTCATTATAATGTTGATAGGGAATCGAGTTTGGTTTGGTTAAATAAATGCGATGAAGACAACACAAAAGGCTATTGCAAATTGTGCAAAAATTCGTTCACTGTAGCTTATGATGGCTTAAAAGCAGTTACCCACCACGCTGAGGCAAAGAAGCACAAAGAGTGTGAAAGTGCTGCAGCCATGTCTCACCGAATGAAGTCTTTCTTTACACCAAAAGGCAGCGCCCAAAGTGAAAAAGTTGGTATTGCCGAATTAACCGAGATTTACCATAGTATCAAGCACCACATTTCTTATGTTGCTCAAGATTGCTCCTTGAAAGTATCAAAACAAGTGGTAAACGATTCAGATATCGTAAAGCAAAAAATGACAGGCGGACGAACTAAATGTACAGCTTTGGTAAACCAAGTTTTGTTTCCGTATTCAATGGAACTTGTGCAGGAAGATTTAAAGAATGATGTTCCCTTTTCGGTAGCGACTGATGCATCAAATAAAGGTAATAGAAAATTTTTTCCAGTTGCTATTCAATATTTCTCACCAAAAAGCGGCATCTGCCATAAAATAATGGATTTTTACGAAGACTCATTTGAAGATTCAACATCTATTAAGGAACGTTTATGTGAAGTCATGGATAAATCACGACTCCCATGGAGCAGAGTAACAGCATATGGAGCGGACAACGCGTCTGTTAATTTTGGAGTCAATAATTCCGTTTTCAAAAATTGAAGTCTGAAGAAAACAACGACATAATTGCTGCTCACTGTAATGACCACATATTTCATAACTGCGCTAAAAATGCATTAAAAGTAATGCCTGTTGATGTCGAAAATATAGTGATGAAAGTATTTGCAGAGTTCTCTTGTTCCGCTAAGAAACGAGAAGATTTGAAGGGAGTGCTTTGATTTTTTCGAAAGCGAATACAGAGAAGTCATTCGTCACGTTCCTACAAGGTGGCTTAGTTTATTTAAAGCTCTTGATAGGATGCTTTCATCATGGGGGCCATTGAAAAGGTACTTCATAGAACGAGATTCTGATAATTGCCCTGCGGTTCTCTGGGCTATCTTATCAGACCAAGAAAACGAAATTTCAGGTGAAGCTAATCCTACTTATAATGAACTATATTTGTATTTCACTCATAACTTTATGACTTCTTTTCAAGAAATTATTCTGTTGGTAGAGAAACATACCACAGCAGCATTTAATCAACATAACATAATGGTGAAATCTCACGACACAATTTCAAAGAAAATAAATGACAAATATTTCGGAATTAAAGTCCATGTGGCATTAAAAAAAGGCCATCTTCCAGACCATGAAGTTGAAAAATTTACTAAAAACGCTACAAATGCGTATCACCGAGCTCTAGCTTACATAGAGAAGTGGTATCCATTTGAAAACCAAAATTATAAAACGTTCAGTTGTTTGAATCTCGAATGCGAAAGATTGCCCACGCTGGATCAACTGCTCAAACTATGGTCAATATCTCCATGGAAGCAGCAAACTCCCCCTGAACAGATTTAAGATGAACTGGCTGCACTTCACAGTGTTTTTCCTTCACTCAAACTCGAAGGTAACTCAATTGAAATGTGGTGCGAATTCGGTGCAGGAGAAGCACCGAATCAGCTGAAAATTGTGCAGTTTGTGTGCAGTGTTCCTGTATCCAACGCTTTTGTGGAACGTATTTTCAGCGTCATGGGAAACGTATGGACAGACGAAAGAAATCGTCTCGCTGTAAATACAGTAAAAAGTGAATTCTGCATTTTTTCAATATAAGCTCTAGTTGCACTGAATTCAAAGATGCCATTTCGACCAATAAACCTTTGTTAAAAGCAGTGTCATCAAATGCCAAATATACAAAGAAGTAGATTGTAAGCTTCTTTGTCATTTTCAGCAATATTTATGAGATAATAAAAAAAATAAAAAGTTGTCCGGTTTTTTCCTCGAACATATCTAGCAACCCTAGAAGTGTCTGAAGACGTTCAGGACAGCGGTTGGATATTTCTCTTGACATTCGTCCGCATGGTAAAGTAATAATTAAAATGATGGTCATAGAGATACCGTAAAGAGAAGTTGCTTATTTGTTGATTTATGCATCGCTATATTGGCCTTGCATCTGTTGTTTTGATTTTAGAATGGTCTTGGATCCACTCTCTCAATCCCTTGTACGTATTGCTTTGAAACGTAATCAATCAGCGTTATATTTTTAAGTTTTGGAGCCTGTTGTCCTCTCTTAACATCAAAGCTCACCTGCAACCGAATTCCAACAGGACAGTGTGTGACCACACGTGGCACGCATTGTTCAAGACTTCTTCGTGCACCAGATTATATTATTCCCTTGGTTTGCCTGTCTTCTCGAATTATTGTCAGTTAATCACAGCTGAATTATAATTTTTAAAAAATATTTTTTTTACTTAGTTTCTTGAGGATTTTGATCTGTATCTCAAACCATTAATTTAGTTATGTCACTCGGGAGGAAATCAGTTATTTTTCAAATAGACTGAAATATGTTAATGTTGTCATTATTGTATTTATTATATATGCATCAAATTACTGTATTAATCCCTTGAACTCTAGCGTTGATAAATGAGCGTCAAAATTTTCTAAACTAGATTCATTTACAGTGTCACTATTCTGAGGATTAGTTTGTAATTAGTCAAAAGTGTTTTCAACTTAAAAATCTCACTTTTTCTTTTTCCTCAACAATTCGTATTATTTCTGTTCCTTCTGCAATTCTTACTTTTTCTTCTCGTTTTTCCTCTTTCATTTTGTATAATTAATTACACTGGTAAAAATTCCTTTGTAAACGGCTCGTCATATTCTGTGTTTTTGTTTTAGCTTCTCTTAAATTCTATAACTTTCTAATTATAATTAAATCTATAGCAAAAACATTTCTATCTTTTTTTTTATCCATACTCGAGATAAGTTATAAAATACACCTAAAATATGCATTAAAACAGAAATTCAAATGTCAGTAATTTTAAATTCTGATATTGAATATGAAAATAAATTATAAGTTTAACTTTTGGATATATATGGGATACCTTCTGTGATATACAATGCCTTCAAACGTTCTTGTCAGGCTTGACCTAATTTCTTAACTGAATTCAATTATGTATAAAATAGAATTCTCATAATTTTCTCTACTTATCTTCTTAAAACTAAGTCGAATAGCAATTTGTTCTGGCCACGAATTGGGTGACAATTCCTTATAATTTGATTTTAGGAATAATTGTTTACATTGATGTTTGGTGATTTATTTACAAGTAGGTCAACGATGTATATTTTCAAACATATTATAATTCATTGCGTGGGAACGCATTTTCACTGATGCCACGGGACTGTTTCGTCACGACGTGACGACCAAAGTCCATGCTAGTGTATGCTCCGGTATTTTTCCCACGCTAAGCTCATGGACACCATTACTTCGTGTTGGCATCACTTATTATACACATTAGTTTTTGAATAAAATAATTAATTAAAAAGGGTAAAAATGCAATACAGGATGAAAGTTGCTTGGGAAAAACCCCCATCTGAGATACTTTTTAATTGTGATTTTTTAAAATAAAAAGGGGAAAAAACATGTTTCATTTTCTTTTTTATGCTGTAGATAATTAAATTTTAAACTTTCAGGACTTTCAAACAAATTATGAATAACAAGAAATATTTTTAATAAAAAAACGTTTTGGGACGTTGAATGTAATTAAAACGCGCGACCTTTTTTTTAACAGGGGTGGGCAACTAACAAGTCAGAAAATCTGCTTTGAACCGAGATTACTTTCTTGTGCGCGATCAGAGATTCGTTTTTTGTTTTTTATTATTAAGGGGTGTTGGAAAGCTAAGTACTTGTACATAGTACTTGATTTTTTTTTAAAGAGATTACGAGCAGAGTTTAAAGGACGATGTTACAAGATTTCAGAATTTTTAAAAATTCAACCTTAATTCAATTTGCTCTCTTATTCCGTAGCTACTGCCGCCCAGCCAGTATGGTGGATATGACCCTCGGCTTGTAACCGTGTGGGTCCGGGTTCGAATCCCGAGTAAGGCGTAGTTGTATTTTCTTCGGTAAAAAAAGTCGGACATTCGCCTGTAATCGATTCCCCTCTCGATTGGAAAGCAACGCACCTTTTCTTGTTATATGCTGGGATCATCATCATCATCTGTAATAAATGTGTATATTCTTCTGTTGTATGTTTCTATTCTTCCGCTTGTATTTTATATGTATCTCAGGATAAAAACACACACGATAACTACATTCCATTACTACTGATATTGATACAGCGCCTTAGGAGCTAGGTGTGGACTTATATTGAGTTGAAGTTAGACACAGTGTTAATAAAATGTTTAATGCTATTACTTTGACGTTATAAGTCTTTGTCAGCTGAAAAATTTCTATGTATGAAGAAATTTGTGGGAAAATTGTTCTTTTTTTATTCTAGTCGACATATATTTGTGAGCAAAGTTTTTCTTGCATGGAAATCAGCAAGAGTAAACGTAGATGCAAGTTGGCTGATTTAAACTTACAAGCTGTGATGAGAATTTTAACAAGCAATCTCATTTCTGATTTTTAAAAAAATGTTTAAATTTATGATAGGATACATTTGTCTCACTAAACTGATACTAAAATTAAATGTGCTTATTGTTATAGATAATATGAAATTAGCATAGTAAAAAAATTAAATAAAACTGCAACTACTTTAACTTATATTTATTGTTATTTTTTATAATGAATGCAATCATTTTAAAAAGAAGCAACCCTCCGGTATCTTCCACTACTAATTACAATGTGACCCACGAGTCAAGCAAGTTGCTCACCCCTGGTTTAAATTATACTGAATCTCTTAAATATAAAAGCATACTAAAATAATTTGAATTTTTGTTGCTGGTGTAGCAATTCTTCCCTGAATTTTGCAATTTTGTGTTTCGGGAATTCTTAAGTATATTAAAGAATTTTCTCTTCACTCTAATGCTCGCAATAAAATTTTTAGAAAACAGTCTTTCTCTTAAATTTTTTTTTTTTTTTTTTTTTTTGCATTCGGCAGTATTTATTGACTATTGTGTTCATATCACAATGTATACTGATAGACGAAATTTAAGGAGAAGAAATAATTATTTATGTAGCGCAAAAATCAATTGTTGAATGGCAAACTCACAAATGTGATGTTGCCAGAACATGGTTCATCACATCAGAGAATTCTTTAGGTTATAAAGGGTGTTTTTTTAGAGGTATAGAACTTTAAATTGCAATAAAACAACGATGTATTATTCGATTGACATGAATTTTTTTTTATTCGAAAGATAATCTTGTGGCATTACATTTTAAATAATATGCTTTCTGGCATAGGACTGCCACGGCTGGCTCGGATGTAGTCCAATCTGAACGTCCAATTTTCGATGACTTTTTCCAACATTTGTGGCCGTATATCGGCAATAACACGGCGAATGTTGTCTTCCAAATGGTCAAGCGTTTGTGGCTTATCCGCATAGACCAATGACTTTACATAGCCCCACAGAAAATAGTCTAGCGGTGTTAAATCACAAGATCTTGGAGGCCAATTCACAGGTCCAAAACGTGAAAATTAGGCGGTCACCAAACGTGTCTTTCAATAAATCGATTGTGGCACGAGCTGTGTGACATGTTGCGCCGTCTTGTTGGAACCACAGCTCCTGGACATCATGATTGTTCAATTCAGGAATGAAAAAGTTAGTAATCATGGCTCTATACCGATCACCATTGACTGTAACGTTGTGGCCTTCATCGTTTTTGAAGAAGGATTCCACCAACCCATAAAGCGCACCAAACAGTCAGTTTTTCTGGATGTAACGGTGTTTCGAAATACACTTGTGGATTAGCTTCACTCCAAATGCGGCAGTTTTGTTTGTTGGCGTAGCCATTCAACCAGAAGTGCGCTTCATCGCTAAACAAAATTCGCTTATGAAAATCGACCATTATTTTCGAATATAAAATTGCGCAATTTGAAAGCGTTGTTCAGGCGTGAGTCTATTCATGATGAATTGCCAAACCAAACTGAGAATAAATCACTTGACAGCTGTTAAATCGGTCGCCATCTTGGAAAGTAATGCCAACTTAAACTTCTATACCTGGAAAAAAAACACTCTGTATCTACCAGTGATTATACATTTTAAAAAGAAACACCAAACTTCTATCACATCAACACAAATTACTTATCATCTGTTAAGGGGACATAGTACGATTCAATTGACAAATGTCGGTCAAAAACTCAAATCTAATTTTTTTTTGCCTAAATTATTTTTTATCTACTTTTCTGTACTCTCACAAAATTTGAAAGCTCTTAAGTTTAAAAAAACGTTAAGTTGTGATAACCTTAACACGTTCGTTTTTATTCACATCCGAATGGCAAATCAAAACTTTTAAGCTGACTGATCTCAGAAAGATAAATTAACTAGTTTGACTGCATTTAAATACTAAGGCTTTTTTTCTACTGTGCCTAATACTTGGAAATTTTTTTCACTTGTTGCTAATAGTACATAGAATAAAAATTGGTATGCATTTTTCATCAAAGCGGTACTTATTTTTTTAAAAATAATTGATTTTAGAATTGACACATTTTTAAGGAATTTTCAATAAGAATTCATAAAAAGAAGTATTGTACGAATATCAATTATGCTACAGCAAAACCGATACCAACTTTTGTTATACACTGCTGGACAATTGCTAAGGACGGATAACACTATCATCCATATCAACCACAAAATGAAAGGAAGCAAAATGTGGAAAATTAGAATAAGTGCGGGATATTAGTAAGAAGAAGTATGAGTATGCAAATTTTTTTTCCACGTCTGTTCATCACGTGATAGTGTTCATAAGAGCTTTAAAGGTTTTGACGCGTGTGGACAGTTGTTTCAAGTCAAAGTTTTACAGGAAAGATTTAATAGACGAACTTAAAATTTTTGGCATGTCTTCCCGACATCACATAGATGATTTTATACGTGGCCGAATTATTGGAAAAATCGAAGAAGGGCGAAAAATAACAGATGTTGCCAGGGAGTTCGACATCGCTCACAGCGTTGTTTCACGGCTGTGGAAGTCATTTAAAACTACTGGAATGTGTGGTAGACGGCACGGGGAAGGTCGTGTTAGAAGAACGACGCCTGCAGAAGACAGATATATCGTCCTATCAGCAAAAAGGAACAGGCGCACCACAGCTCAGCTGGTGGCAAATCAGTTTCTTGCTGCCTCAGGAAAGCAGATCTCCCGAAAAACTGTTGCCAGACGTTTGAGGGGAGGAGGACTATACGCACGCAGACCTGTTGTGTGTGTCCCATTGACCAGACAGCACCGTACTGCCCGTTTGCAATGGTGTCGTGAGCATCACAATTGGACTGAACAGGACTGGGCATGCGTACTATTCTCAGAGGAGAGTAGGTTCAGTCTGTCATCGGATTGTAGACGCCAACTAATCTGGCGTGAGAGTGGTACTGCTTATCGTCCAGAAAATATCCAGGAAAAGGACCGATATCCGACATGCAGTATCATGGTGTGGGCCGGCATCATGATCAATGGCCGCACGCGCCTACATGTGGTTGCGAATGGGACTATGACGGGCCAACGATACATTGATGAAGTTCTACTTCCTCATGTTCGTCTTTTCCGTGGTGCTGTCGGTGATAAATTTGTTTTTATGGACGACAACGCAACATGTCATCGAACACTCGCTGTTCAGGATTGTCTAGACAGCGAGGGTATTCAACGTCTCGTATGGCCAGCGCGTTCTCCAGATCTAAACCCCATTGAAAATGTGTGGGATGCTTTGGGGAGGCAAGTTGCTGGTCGAAACTATCCTCCGACAAACAAGAACACCCTCATCCGTGTACTCACAGAGGAATGGAATAAATTGCCTCAACAGCTGCTGGATAATGTTGTGCAAAGTATGGTACGACGTGTGGAATGTTGCATCACACTCCACGGTGGACATATCCCGTACTGATACCTTTCTTTAAGGTGCCTGCTAACTTTTAGATGCATTGTTCTATTTCTCCGTACGCAGATCAAATGAACATTTTTTTTTCTTTCAGATGTTTCACTGCTTTTGTACTTTCCAGAACAATAAATATTCTTTATTCTAATGTCTGAACAGTGTGGCAACTATATTTTATCCTACTAGGCCTCATGTCTCGCTTAATGTTATGCTACATAGCAATTTGTGATCCGTCCTTAGCAATTGTCCAGCAGTGTATATACACTAGCTAGAAAAAGTCTGCGTTCACTCATAACAAATCATAGAGCTAAAGTAAAATTTAATAGAAATATAATTTTTTTTCTAACAAAATTTTATGAATTTGTTTACTATTATTTAAATGTTGAGCATGCAATAATTAATTAGTTTTGAATAAAAACTACGTAAGATAGCGGGTTTTTTGTAGCAAAGCACGCAAATAGTAGGCAGAAAAAGTCTGCGTTCACAATTTGAATATTCATGATTCCTGGAATTGTTATCAACAGGCGGCGTTATAGGTTAATAAGAGTTTTTGTATTCATTTACCAAGTAAAATAGCTTAAAAAGTTCAGTGGCGTAACTTACACCCCCGCATCGCGGGGGGCAGGGCTCTAGAGGGCCCACAGCCTGACTATCGCCAAGTACCTACCCTTTGTAAAATCCAACTTGGGGGCCCAAAGCCTGACTTTGCAGGGGGGCCCAAGTGTTTTCCGTTACGCCACTGAGAAAGTTGTTATGCAATAGCTTTTATATTTTTGTGAGATACGAAGTAATTCATTGACATGGAAAATAAAAGGAAGGAAATTAGTATCAGTGAGCTTAAAATCATTATGAAAAATGTGGAAAAATGGAAAAAGTCGTCGGGATATAACCATATCCGTTGGATGGCAGTATTCATCTATCTAACGTGATATTACTAACTTTAAAACTGCAGGAATTTACACATCGAAACCTCGTTCAGGTCGTCCATCTAAAATCACAATCAGAGAAAAACGAAGTTATGCTATACGTGGTGAAAAAAATCCGCGTTTGACTGGAACTCAAATAGCAACAGACATTCATGATAAGTTTAACAAAAACATTTGTGCGGATACTGCAAGAAAAATCTTGAAAAAGGCCGGATACTGTAGTCGAGTGGCTCGTAGAAAGCCTTATATTTCAAAGACCAATGGATAGCTTTTGAAAAAGAGCATATACAAATGCTTTCTGAGTTCTGAAGGACTGTGATATTCTCCATTGTGAAGCAAATTTTACATCTTTGGCATAAATTGGTATGCAGATAACCTTGTACGGCTCTTCAAAAAGAGCACTTAGTACCAACGGTGAAGCACGGCTGCGGTGGAGTTATGGTGTGGGAGTGTATGGCGAGCACTGGTGTTGGCAAGTTGTAGTATATCGAATCAATTATGAACAAATATGATTACCTTATAAAAAAATTTAAAGGAAAGTGCCACCAAACTCGGCCTTGGATCGTCATTTCGCTTCCAACGCGACAACGATCCTAAGCATACCGATGAGATTGTGAAGCTTTGGCTATTGTATAATGTCTCTTAATCAACTGCACACGCCCCCACAGTCACATGATCTGAATCCTATAGAGCAATTATGGGATTTGCTGGAGCGTAAGATTCGTCAACTCTATTATATCTAGCAAGGATATGCTGAAAAGTGTTCTTAAGGACGAATGGGAGAAGATAGCGCTGAAGAAACAATTAAACTTGTTAATTCAATGCCGAAACGGAGGTTTTCGAAAGACGGGGGTTATCCAACCAGCTATTAAATATGGCTCATTATCCTTTTTAAATATTTTTTATAGCTTCTACTAAAACAATGAACGTAGACTTTTTCTACTTGATTTCTGTAGTTATCGCTACAAATCTGTTTTTATTTTAAAAGCTTTGGAAGCAAACCAAATTTACTTTTTTATTCTCAATACTTGAAATAAACTAAATAAAAAATATTTTTTAAAAAAATTTTGGATTCCAGTTTTTAAATTCCCCCCTCCCCCGTTGTTTTTGTAAGCAATAGCATGCGAACGCAGACTTTTTCTAGCTGGTGTAGTTTGACGTACTTGTAAATCCAATTTCATGCGTGTGCATCAATCTTTGTAGGAGGAGAGAGAGAGTAGCATTTTAAAATTACTTCATAAGTTTCAAGTTCTTCCCTTAAAAAAATTAAATGGTTAGTTTTTTATGAAATTTTTAGCATAAAGTCTGTTTTATATCATACATACACATAGGAGGCAACCAAATAAATTATGAAAATCATTGAGAATTAAAATTTTTTGTGTAAATCGTATCATATCCCCTTAATGGATGTGTTATTTTAAATTGTACTAAAATACTTTACGCAAAAGGAACCTGCCATCTAAAACTAAAGGTACGTGTGTGAATTATGATTTTCTTAATGTTACTTATAAACTAAAAGTCATGATCTTTCGAATTTTCTGCAAACATGCTGTTAATAATTAAATGCAGATGCACGATCCAACAAGGGCATTCACAACACGATCGTGGGCAGGTTGTTTCGTTATTTTTTGCGCGGATTACATTTTCAACATCCAAGTAATCATTGCTTGGATTTTTAACCAAGCAAACACTCCTGAAAAGTTTCTGGATTGAAGGTTCTCTAGCATTTATCCTTATTAACTGTTACTCTCTTAGGATTCGAAATTTCTTGGAGGAGGATTCCACAGCTTTTCATTTCTAATACCATTGCACTCTTTGGATTTCTAGCTTCTTAGATGAAGGTTTTCTAACATTTGCCTAGCAATACTTTTGTTCTGTTTGGAATAGTGTGAAAATGGACTACCGTTCCTTATTTTTTTAAATTTCATAATTGCTTTCTGTGAAACATCATTTCTACTTTCCTTTCTTGCGTGTGAAGCCAGAAATAATCAGAAAAAGGATAATGAATTTCGGACGTTCATTTTAAGAGATTTGCAATATTGATGGGATATGGTTGCTATTCCATCCCATTATATTATTAAAATTAACGTGTTAATTTTTTGGAAGGCTTTTTGTTCCTTATTTTGGTGTTTCAGTTCGTTCTCTTATATTCCTGACAATAATTTTTTTTGTTCCAGTTCTCATGAAAGTATTGTAAGGATACTTGAAGATGGAGCTCATCAAGATCTTGGAGCGGAAAGACTTAGAGGATTATTGAAGATTTTACCCGAAGCTGATGAGGTAAAAATGATTTCGTTCATATAATTAATGTATAAGCTGGGTAAGACTTAAGACTTTTTTAAGACAGGGTCTTAAGACTTTTTGAGGCCATGTGCCCAGAGAAATCTCATTTTTTGAGGCTCTAGGCCCCTATGCAAAAGTAGGCCTTACCAGTGATCTTTAAAAGTAAACAGTATATAGCATGCATTGTCAAATAATCGTACAAAAGGTAATTTGAAATAAATAAATGTACACGAATCACAATCTCACAAACTGACTCCGAGGGTCGCATTTAAACTCTATGAGTTGAATGATTGTTTATGATATTAGGCTTAACCCTAGACATGGATAATGGTCATCACATAATAATAGTCTTGCTACTTTTGCCAATTGACATGGAGTTTGAAATTCCCTGTTTTTCGGAGAATATGTATGGGAATAATATTTGATTATTAGAATTATCCGGATCACACACATGGAGTCGAGAACGTAACGAGGCCCCACCGAGGGTGAGGCCCGGTTGGCCCTTGCCTTAAGATGTCTCTGTGATAAGTAAAAGTATTGAACTTTTTATTCAATATGCTTCTTTCTTTCAATTTATTCAAACGATAAGCTTAAGGTTCGCTAAGATAATGCTTCCACGTGATGCAAACATCATGATCGTGTAAGAATGCAGAACTTTTTTATAATGTGTAATACATCCACGTGTCACGTTATTATAATATTTCATTTCATTTAGAAGCAAAATTTAAACTAGCATCTTGTATCACTATTCTTGGCACGACTGAGCATGCTTAAACTCATGATTTAACTCCTGAGCTCTTCTTTGGATCTCAAATTAAAAATGGCTATTTGAAAGCCTGTACAATCGTGCCTTGACATGAACATTCTGCCTCGCTCGTGTAAAACATCCTAATCATACGAAATGTGAATATTCTTTCCGACGAACACCTTAAAGATTCCTTGACAATTACAATGTATCTTTGAGCAGTATGTTAAAGGGAATGAATGACTTAGAGCTGACCATGATCACGAATGCAATTATTAGTTATTAGGTGTGATTTGCTTTGTTTCAAGGAAATAATTTATTCCATTAGCGCTTCAAAAATGGAAGCTCATTCTAAAAATCATTAATTTTGAATTACAAAGAACTCAGTTAAGGATGTGATGGTTCGAAAGAAGCATGTTTTTTTTTTGTATTTGAAATTCTTCTACTGTTACTCGCGGTCACCTTTAATTTTCTTCCCTATGACTTTTCATGAAATAGTTCTATAAAAGCAGTTCTCGAAATAGACATTTCTTCTATTGAAAGAAAATGTACTATCACAGAGAGAGAGAGAGAGAGAGGTTAAATATAAGATTTCTTTTTAATAGTAGGGTAATTGTGTGAACATTTTAATAGTTTGTATAATTCTGGAATGATGCGTCGTTAGAAAATAAAGAGTTCGAAGTAAAGTTTTAAAAAATATATGATTTTTAATATTTTTTTTTGTTTATTTAAATTAAAAAATTAAGAGAAAGATTAGAATGACTGATTCCGAACTAATCTTATAAATTAATTTTTAAACTTCTTTCTATTTCTTTATTAAAAAAAGTGAAATAATGAGTTTTATAAATAATAATAAATTTTAAGAACAAGTTTTAAGGATCGCAATGAATAATTCTGGAAGAAATCGCTTAAGCTCAAATGCTTACAATTTGTAGATATGAACGAAAAGGCCATTGGTTTCGTTCTTTTAATTTAAAATATATTTTACTATTTTATTTATTTTTGTTAATATAATTAATTTAAAATATATTTTATTGTATAATTTATTTTTATTAATATAATTAATTTAAATATATTGTATTTCGCAGAAAATACTAAAGGATGCATAGACCCTACATGGCTTGATTACTAAATATAATACTAAAGAAAACAAAAACGGAAGAAAACGAATATTTTTTTAATTATGTATTTTTAGAATTTTTTTATTCGTTACATTATTTATCAATCTATCTAAAAATAAACAGAATATGGTCATCACACACAAAATAAATATAACTTCGTCGTCGTCGTTTTTATTTCTTATATTGCATTGAAAGATTTTGCTGTTTTGAAATGATAACGTGGTGTAATTCAGGCTCCAATATTTCTGTTGTGCTAGTGTTTTCTGGAAATTTCTGACTCAATTGAATCATGCAAACTTCTGGCGAAATTGTAAATAATTTTGCGGAGTAGGGTAATTTGTTCCATTTTCATCACTCTATATTTAAATAGTTTTAACTTGTTACTGGAATGACTTGTCGGCATTTGATCAAAACCAACTAATAAATATGTTAGGACATAAATTAACTACTATCGTTAAAATAGGTAGAAAATAAGCTATAGCTTGATAACCATTAGTGATTTAAAAAGATAATGTCAGTTGGTACAACTTTCATAAACATTTGAACTCTGTAGACATACTCAAATCCTAGGATTAGATTTAAAAAATATTAACCCATTTTGATAAAAATTACAAAGTTTTTTTTTTTTTAAATTTATCTTTAACTTCATTTGAATTCTAATTAATCTTTTGACATTTTTCCTTTTTTACCCCTTCGTTTTTTTATTCAAATCTTTACGATTTGGGTTAATAAGTTACCTCCATTATCATCACAAAAGACCTAATTCTTTTTTCTCACAGGTAGAACTATTGAAAAATTTTGATGGAGAAAAAACAAAACTAGGAAATGCTGAAAAATTCTTGCTGCAGTTATTGGAAGTTCCGAGGTAAGTCTCGGTCATTTTTAATGAAATATAGAATTACGGCTTGTTTCAAAGATGCTTGAATTGCATCTCAGTTGATCATTAATTATGAATTACCGTATTTATTCGAATCTAAGCCACCATTGATTCTAAGCCGCACCCCAAGTTCTCAACATCTTTTTGCGAAAAATTAAAAAAATGTGCATAAGGCTCAACAATATACGATGCTTACGTAATTAAAAAAATTTTTTAATAAGAAATAATAAGAATTTAAAAATTAATTTATTTTACCAGTATTGAAATCTTTCAAATACAGGCATGAACCTATATTTATCTAACCGTACGTATCATGTTTCGAAAATGATTCATCACTCCCAGTGTCGCAGCTAACTTCGGAATTGGTGCCGGCGTCGCCATTTCCCATACGGTGCACTTGTTACGTAACATTTTTCTTTAGAAATGTTTTATAGAACAGTGTAAAAGAATTATTAAATACTGTTAAACATTTGCAAGCAAAAATTGTATCATTTCGTTTACGCCATCGACATATATTTGTTTCATCCGTGTCAAATTTTCAGTGGCTGATGCTCTGTTTCCTTTTTTTCCTGCATATAAAACTGCCTCTCGTTTCATACTTATGTCATTGTGAACTCGTCTGAATGCTATTAACGATATCTTTGATGTTTAGGTGATTAAAAGAAAGCGTATGCACACACACACACAATTCCCAAATACGAGCAGACAACGATGTTTAGGATAAATTGAATACTGGAGATATACTGTGGGATGGAATTAGGCGTCGATGCAAGTGGCCAGAGTCGACGGCTACATTTTTCCTTTTGAAAGGGGGACTCAATTTTCCCCATCCAACGGATGTTTTGCCTTCGATTCTAAACCGCACCCGATTTTCAGTAGCATTAACACTGGAAAAATAGTGCGGCTTAGATTCGAGTAATTACGGCATATTGATTTTTAATTTTTTAAAAATAATGACTGATGTGTCCATGATATTTTATTTAGTTACAAACTCCGCGTTGAAAGTATGCTTTTAAAGGAGGAATTTTTAGCGAATCAAGAATTCCTAGAAAATAGCATTGAGACGATACGATGTGCAGCTCAAGGTACATATATATTTCTTTTTATCTTTATTTATTTTTTTTTTACTTTTCAAAATTTGTTACAACTTTTTACTAGAAAATAAATAATAAGCTGGATTTTTCTTTCCGAATTAAAAAGTGCTCCTATATTAATTTGAAGTTCTTATAAATACATATGCATTGATTTATATTATGTTTTGGCTCGATTGAATAGGGAATGACAAGTCAAAAATTTTATGGGTGTTAACCCTTAAAGAGCCATAAGGTTTCTAAGAGTAAATATTAGTATGATTATGTTTATTTTAGTTTGTTTAGGTGTAAAATAAATAAAAATCATAAGAAAAATACATAGCAATGTGTAATTTTTTTGAAACAATGTATCAATTCAATTGGGATCAATGTGTTGTTTTATCAAGAATTCGTTTTCATTTGTTCTAGTATATATACTTAATTACAAAATAACAGAAAACGTGGAAAAACTCAGTAATATGTTATTATGTGTCACAGTACACCGAAATAAGAATACAACACGGGTGTGTTTTATCAATGGTGCCAATCAATTTGATAGTTTTTTGTTCGTTTTATTATTAGTAGCAGTTTTCACATAATAAAACAAAAAAAAACCCGTGTACGTAATTGATTTAGGCATACGCTGTATTTTGATATATTCTGCATAAAAATTACAGATAAGGTTATAATTAAAATACAACAGTCATCAATTTTAAAATGTTGGAAATGTTTTTCTTAGTCATGAAAGGATTAAGATTAGTATTTATCTTCATTTATATATGATAGTTGCAAGTTTTATACATTTTAATTAAATGGATTTTAAAGAATTGTACATATATATATTTTAGGTATTATTTATTTTCATTTTTTTATCCCATCACAAATTAAATTTTTTCAAATATTATTTTTTTATTACGTTTTGGAATTAAATTTTAATTTATATTGCAAAAGATAAAACGATGAAATATTGTATCAGTGTTTTAAATTCAAATGTGTAGAATTTCTATAAGTATAAAAAAGAAATAAATTACTTTATTAGAGCGGTTTTTAAATTTTCGATCGCCCCCACCCTTTATGTATCAGCGTAACGTCGCGAATCCCCAAGATTTTGAACATTCCTCCCCGACTTAATCAAAGTACATGTTCTATTAGAGTTTTTTCATTAGGGACAATTTAGTGATCTAGTCTAGTGTGGCACATCTTTCAATTTTTCCACGAGGCCTTTCAGAGTCTGCAAAAGAGGAAAATCTCAACTTTGCATGAGAGACTTCGCGGATCCCCTAGAAATGCTCTGCAGACCCCCGGGGGTTCGCGGACCTCAACTTAAAAACTACTGCTTTCTTAAATTCGTGTTACTATTTTATTCACGAAGAGACAAAACATAATATGCATAAAAATGACTGGTGTGTTTTCCCCCTTATTTTCTAATGTTCTTTTTTAACAGAATTGGAGGAATGCAGAAAATTGCACGAAGTCCTGTACATGGTACTGGTTGCTGGAAATTTCTTGAATGCGGTAAGTTTCATTTTTTTTATGACGTTAAATAACTGAGGGAGCCGTATAAGTTTTTTTTTTTTAAATAATGAAATGCAAAGTGTTGTAAGTAAAATTTTTTAAATTTATCTTTTAATTTCTGTTTGGTTCAATTCTGTGAGACGTTATTTGGTTGAAATTTTCTTTTTTGATAAATTCTATGAAAATCCATTTTGTTGTTATAGGGTGGATATGCGGGCAACGCCGCGGGTTTCAAAATGCTATCACTTCTCAAATTAACAGATATTCGAGCCAACAAACCCAGCATGACATTGATTCACTATGTCGCCGAGGTAAAATAAATTTTAGCCATTTATTTTGAAATATTTTGTTTTCCTAAAAACATTTTTTACTTATATATCATTTTTGGAATTTAATGCTTTAAATCGTGATGTTTCAGCAAGTTTTGAAAAAGCGACCAGATCTTCTTGAATTTCCGGAAGAGATTCAAAATTTAGAAGAAGCATCCAAGTAAGGCATCTTTCCTTTATTTCACTTTATTAAAAAAATACTTGCTTTTTTGTAAGAAATCCATCTTTAAATGAATTCAGTACTGTATTGTGTAGTATTCATATTCATTCTACAACTATTATATAAAGTTCAAGAGTAAGCAAATGTATGTATGTGAAGCTATCTTCTCACACGAAACGTTGAATGCAGAGACACAATATATTAACATCGGCCTATTCATCTATTCAAGGGCTTTTGGCGACGGACCTCGTAATTTTAAACCATGGTCAACTGACGAGGACACCTGATCTGCCCCCCTTCTCCTAAACTGTTGGACGCAGAAACGCGCCGAAAGTACCAAAAGATGGGAAATAGTCCGAGGAATCCAAATTCCAAATGGGAAAGTAAATTTTGAAGTTACTGTTAAAAATATATGAATTAAAAACGTAAAAATGTATCATTGGTGTACCCATTTGAGGATACGCCATCTAATGTGCAAGGATATTACGTTGTGTTCTTGAAACTGCCGTGGCCGCGGTAACCGAGTGGTCAAGATATCGCATCGTGGCTGGCTTTGTCACGAGTTCGAGCCCAAAATCCGCCGTGTAGGGGAGCGATGCACGTAAAATCTGTCGAGAGCTCAAACGTCTTCCCGTTGGTGTGGTAGTTAGGAGAGGGGTGCCAGCTCAGGTATCGTCCACGTCACTTGACCATGGTTCACAATTACGTAGTCTGTCTCCAAAAGCCCTCAGGTGCAACATTAATATTCACTCACTCATTTGAAACTGCCGTGTCGAAACCAGACAAAAAAATAATTCCGGAGAATCGATTATACCACTTATTTCATCAAGACACGGTGTAATTTTGTTTTTTAAACAAAATAACAATATTTTGCAATTTTCTTTTTTTTTTTTTTGGGGGGGATTTTTTTCTAAAATGAGCTTTCTTTGATGCGTTTTTACGTATAGAATGTTATAACGTTTTGATAAATCGAGCTTACGTCCTGAAAAAAGATATTCATATATAATAGTTAAATATTATATAGCTATTTATTATTCTGTAAAATGATTTTTATCTGTTCATGCTCTGAAAATGTTTTACTGTAGTAAACTGACGTTCCATTTTCATTCCTTATTAGAAATTATAACATTTATAGTATACGTAACTATATACCTTTCGGTATTAACTCTTTAATACATATTATATTATATTTTTCATTAAGAATCTCTATGGAAACTCTGAAAACCGATGTGTCATCTCTGTGCCAAAGAGTATCAAAAGTTTCAACTCAAGTAGCTGTAGCTGAAGACCAAATTCGATCCCAAATGCAGGATTTTATAGAAGTATGTAATATTACATTAGAGTTATTCTATATATAGTTGAGTGTTGCTTTTCAGTATTTACATAAGTGATCTTTTAAATGTCGATAGTTCGCCGAAAGCAAAGTGGAAACGATTCAAAATGAAATCAACGACCTTGAAAGCGTCCGACAACGTCTGGCGGATTTTCTTTGTGAAGATACTAGTGCATTCAAACTAGAGGATTGTTTTAAAGTTTTCCACAACTTTTGCACGAGATTTAAAGCTGCTCTTCAGGTAAAGAACAAATTATTTTGCTAGAACCACTTCCGTAGGTAGCCCTGTATCAAAATTCCTTGGAGGACCATTTTTGAGTACCTCTACATTTGTACAATATTTTGCTTATTGCAAATTACAATATTTTGCATGTTGGGTCCCCCGTATTATTGATACGGCTGATACAGCGCTAGCTACGCCTCTGGTTACAGCCCAGTCAGTTTACGAGTGAAGAATTTAGTACAGAGCCAGTATGGGTTTTTTTTTTTATAATTCTGAAGACATTTTTGTGTATTAATTAGGTTGTAAAAAATGACTTTTCTCCTTCTCATAAGTGTTAATGAATGCAACAGGGTAGGTAGATCACGGTTATATGAAGAAAAAAATAATGTTATTAATCGAAACATACCAATGCGGAAAAATTTTTTATGGTATGGAGGATAAGAGAAAAATATTAAAAAATAATGTTGTTGTGTTTCCAACCCTTGGAGCAGGAAAGCCTACACCAAGTTCATTTGACCTTTCCGCGTAATAGGTCACACACCAGGTCTTGCTCTTCATACAACTGTCGCAGGGAAATGCCCCAACAGTGCAGAAGATGAGCAGAAGCAGGGATAGGTAAAGAAAGACTTTATCCCCTGCACACAAAAGTTATACTCCGCAGATGACTGCTGCTAAAGCGCGCCAAGGCCGTGTGATGAGCCCTGGAACTCCTGCACTGTATATATAGGCCAGGACTCTTAGCTGCGTACCAGTGGTGAGCAGAATGGTTTCGCCTAGTCAAATTCATTTTAGTTCTTTGGAGGGAATGAATTTCCGAATGGTTTAAAACAGTGGAACTGGGGTTAGAAAGATCACAACCCCTACCAGCCAGCTCATCAGCTGCTTCGTTAACAGGCACACCCATATGTGATGGTATCCACTGGAGACAAACTTGTTTCCCCTGACCAAGCCTAGCTAATTTGGATAAAATATCTAGATCAGTACTGTCCATAATTTTTGGACAATTCTTCAAATATTGGATGGAGGTTTTGCTGTCTGTCAGGATCCAGATACTGTCCTTATAAGAGTTAAGAGCACCACTAATAGCAATGAGTTTCGATCTAAATAATAATAATTTCAACATTTTAATATTGCCACAAAGGGTTTGAATTTTAGAATCAAAATAAAATTATTTTTCCTCATTGTAATTAATCAAAAGCAAAGATAATTGAAAAGTGAATACTGAGTAGTGAATAATACAATCTACATATATCACTATATTTCATAAGCCCAACTCTCTCTCCTTAGCGTCAAGTCAGTCGTGTCCAAACTTTTTTCCGTCTTCCTCTTTATTGTGCACTGTAATTTCGACAGTAGTTTTTTTTAAAAAAATTCGGTGCTAAAAATGCTTTTGAATGTATCTAATGTTTTTATTCTTTCTTGTAACTGCTAAGTAGGTGTCTTTTTATCGCAGTAAATGCGAAAAAATAGTAAAATGACCATAAAAAACTCAAATACCTAAACTTCATTTCCCTTTGTGGCAGTACTTAATAGAAAAATTATTTATTTTCCCCTTCATCTGTATACCAGAGAACACATTTTCCCGCATAAATGTGTTTTTAAATTCTGAAAAAAAATTTCGATTCACCGTCATGATCAACTAATGATTATTTCAGAATTTATAGTAAGGGGCAAAAAGTTCAAACAAGGATTTCAGAGTAACAATTAATCAAAATAGTAAATTTTATACCTGATGTTTTTACATGTAAGTCTGTAGCGTTAGTTATAGAAACCCTTTTCAGGAATGATCACAATGATTTCATCTACACTACGTATGCAATTTAATTTATAAGCAACAAAGATAATTTACTTGATAAGCACTTAAGGTGCATAAAATTCAATCTATCTATAATGACATTAAAAAATTAAAACATTTATTTATAAATTTTGTATACAATTTGGTTTTATTTCTAGGAAAATGAAAGGCGACAGAAGCAAGAGAAACTCGCCGAGGCCAGGAGAAAACAGCGTGAACAACAAATAGCTTTAAAAAGACGAAGCCTTGAACGTAAGTAGATAATGATAGTAATTCTACGGTATTTAATTACTGCGGTTCATATGTAACGTTTTGGATGAAATTTTATCTTAGCGTCTTTGATTAAATTTTTCTATCAGTTATCTCAAGATATATGAATTTACCATTTTGTGTTGAAAAAGCAACTCGAGATATAATTAGTATTTGTCAACCTGTTCTTAATTGTTTGAATGTAAATTTAAGTTGCATAACAGATGTTTACTGTTAAGGCTTAAGATGATGGAATTTTCTGATTGTATACATTTCTTCAATGACTGATATTCTTAATCTGTGTAGTGTTTTATTTTCATAAATACATTTAATTTATGTAACTGAAGTCCTTTTCACTGTTATGAAATTACGTCTTATATAGATTAATAAAAAAAACAACATTTTTCTTATCTAAAATGTCATATTTTCTCTTTTAATTTTACGTTTTACTTATGTGACAGAATCACAAAGTAAAGATTTTTGAATGAAAAAAATAGAATATACACACACCGCAAATTTCACCTATTTCCGTCACTTATATCTGTACAAGTTATAAATTCGATTAATATTGGGTGAAAATACGAATTTTTCGAAAACGTTTATCCAACTCCAAGTTAAAAAAATACTTAAATTCGTTAGCTAATAATTATTCAAAATTAAATCAAAACGTCCTAAAATCGTATGCATTTTTTTTTCAAAAGTAAATTCTACTGTACAAAAATATTCATCTTTGAATAAAAGTCGTTTTCAACGATATTACAAAAGATTTATAATAGAACATAATGTTGGGGCTAACTAAAGGCAATTTATTTTGAACTTTTAACTGCTTAAACTTATTTTCAATTATTGTTCTGTTACTTTAGAAAATTATAAGGATTGTTCTTTTTTTAGTTACAGACACCCGATCAAGTGCTGACGCCGATCACATTATGGATCAACTTTTGGGCGATATTCGAAGTGGATTTCCAGAAAGACGTTTAGGAGATGTGTTCCGCAGAAGTAGACGCGGTTTTGATGCAGACGATACTCTCAACAATGGAACCGATGAAAAGAAAAAGATACAAAATGCTCTCAAACGCCACAGTGATCCAGCAATGTTGGAAAAGTGTGGTGATAACAATTACCTGGACGAGAAATTCGGTAATTTTAAGAATCGAAGAGCCAGATACATGGACGAAACAAATGGTGAAGACATAATCGGTTTCTTGCAAAATGCTGGTTCTTCGGAAATCGAAGCAAAGGATCGACGATCTTTTGGAAGTGTTGAAGACAGTCTTGAACGTGTCTCTGTTCGACGCTCTGGTAGAAGAAAACGAGTGGAACACTTAAATGGTGATACTCAATCTAGAGAGCGCACCGGATCCTCTCCTCCTCCAGTTATAGCGGCCGTCGAAGTTCCAGAAACAGAAATGGATTCTAAACAAAGACTTCGCGCCAAAATTAATGACTGGATGCTCCAAAACGAAAAAGAACAAAAACGCGATAGAGACTTACAGCTTAAATTGCTGCAAGAAAGAAAAAAACGATTGTCTAATGGACAGTTAATTAATGGCGATGCTACAAATATTGAAAAGAATATCCTGGAAGAAATTGAAGAGATCGATCCAAAGCAAACAATCCTTGATCAAAACTACAATGGTAGTTTAAGAACAAAGGATTATCCTTCAGATGAAAATAATACTTTTAGAATCACAAAAAGTGCACAGTCACGACACAATGAAAGCTTCACACAGAAAATTATTGGTCTTATAAATGCAACTTCAAAGGAATCTACCCCATTTGCAAAAACGAGACTTTACAGTAGCACAAGAGAAAGTAGTAGAACTAAAGAAGAACTGGAAGAGAAATCGAAAGACGATTCTGGAATTTCCGACGTATACAAAAGACAGTTTTCTTCACCAGAAAACCAGTCAGACCTGAGTTCCTCACCATACTCTGATCATGATTCAAAGGAAATAGTTAATGAAGCGCCAAAGAAATTGGAAAGTAATTTCGATCGGTTTGCTGCTTCACGAAAAACTCAGAGACGCTTAAAACTTCGGGAAATGCGAATCGAAGCTGAAAATATCAAAACAGTTAAAGAACAGAAAACAAGTCCTGATCAAGAAAGTGTTTCAACTCTTTCCCCAACCACTCCTATTACAGACGAATGCCTATCAAGCCTTTGTGAAAGTCCTTCTCCTCAAACTAATACATTTTGTACAGAATCTCAAAATGAAACCATCCAGAAAAGCCAAGGAGTTATGGATAATGAGAATATGAAGTGTTCAACTGTTAATGGTGTGAATTCAGAATCAAATCAAATAAACGAAAGTAGTACAAAAATAACAGAAACTAACGAAAGGGGTACATTTAACAGGCAAAAAAATACATCTCTTAGATCTCGTCAATCTAGACTAGCAAGAAGAATTAATTCATTGTCTGCAACAGTTACATCTCCAGAAATAAGTGAAACTAATACATTAATTGTAAAACCTGAAAAGTTACTTGATGATTCTGTCAAAAGTAAACCAGAGACAAAATCACTCGCAAATGGAGAAGCAAGTGGGACTGGTGTTTCATTCAGTCAAGAAAAGAAAGAAATTACAAAGAATATTTCCAAAGAAGAGTTAAATGAATCAAAACAAAAAAGTGGAATAGGTTCCACTCCAACAAGTAAAAATAATGGAAATCCCCCAAAGTCAAATACAAAAGGTAACACCAATGAAACACTAAAACTTAATGGGCACATTTCTCATAAAGTAACTGTAAGTACTGAAACAAAAAGTAAGGTTTTGCTGCCTAAGTCTAACACCAGTAATCAGAATTCAAGAACGATACCATCATCTTCAAAATCACGAGTGCCTTCTCAGAAAACCACTACTAACATCCCTAGTGTTATTAAAACAACTCAAAATGTTAAAGTCCAACAAACAATTCATAGACCATTACAAATAAATAACAGGACAGTTGCACAAAAGGCAGAAGTAAATGGTAAACGGATCTCACCTAATCAATCTAAAACTAGCAATGCAAAATTAGCACCTTCCATGCCCAAAGTACAGTCCAGTATTAAAGAACCTAGAATCAATAATCTAACAAATGGCGAAACAGAAAGCTTAAAGAATGGAAAAGGTAGTCCAGCTTCAAGTGTTTCATCTCTTTGTAGTTTAAACACGAATGTTAAATTGATCAAGAATGACAAAGCTATAAACAGCAAGTCATCTGACAGAATGAGTACAAAGAAAATAACTATTAATCATAATGGTAGTGTAAAATTTATGAAAGGAAATGTGTCTTCCAATAATAAAGTAACACAAAAGCCTCCCAGTACTCTAAATTCAACCTCAAAGAATGAAAAGAACAACACTTTCAGAAAGAAAGCTTTTGTTTAGTCATTAGCTTCATGTTTTAAAATTTTGTTTCTTTGTACATATCATATTCTACATTGGAGATATGTAGTAAACGTGAAATTTGTAAATACTGCTAATGAGTGACTAAACTGTATCACATAAGAATATGTGAAACTTATGACTATTTGAAATGAAATTTTGGTTACTTTAAATCAAAATGGAACATATATATTTTAAATAAATACAAATGAAGCCTATTCAAGCTACACGAGCTTTTACAAATGAACTTTAATCAAGAGCTTCCACCCCAAGTCATTTAATGCACTTTGTAGTAATGAATTAACTATATGAATTGCATTTTGATAGCATATTTTTTTGTATAAAATGATGTATTTGCTCTTAAGAATGAAACAAACCTTTTAAATTTTTTTCTTGAAACTTATATGCTGTTCTATAAAATGAAGAAAAGCTGGTGGAGCATGGCATTAAAAAATTAATTCATCAAATTAAAATAGTTATTTATGGATTTTGAAATTGTTAGTGGATAATGTGTATTTTTTCCAATATATACTCAAATTTATCATTTAAAATTCTGTAGCAAAATTTTACATAAGCATATTTAAATTAATAAAATATTCTTCAATTCAGAATGATATTAAAATAAAAATAGAGATCTAATTCGTTTCTTAAATTTGCTCTTAAGAACAATAAAATATACAATGCTTGCTTGAAGGTTTTAAGTTGTATAAAATATTAAATTGTTTTGAGAGATGATACAATTTTTTACATGTATTCAATATCAATTTTAAAAAACATTTTTAATGTAAAATAAGTTGATTTTAAATGTTTATTTTTTAAAAGCCAAAGATTCAGTGCCTTTTTTTTAACTTATTAGGATTTTTAATGCAATGTAAATATAAATATGGAATAAAAATATTAATGTTACAATTGTTTTTCTCAACATTTATTTGTACATTTTAGATCACAGAAAAAAGTTTTTTTGTATTTCTATAATAATTGTTACTCAATTAAATAACTTTTTAAATATAATCTGGTATGTTTTGTTATCAATATTTTTTTAACACATTAAACTAATTTCATTTATAAATTAAAAATCTATTATTGTTTAAGCTATAAGCTGTGATATGTTCAATACTTAAAGGAAAAAAAATCAAGTTTTAGTAGGTAAATTCTGAGAAGAGTAAGAGTAATTGTGCAAAAATATTTCAGTAATGGATATACAGATAATATAGCCAAAAAAAAAAAAAAAAAAAAAAAAAAAAAAAACCAGCCCTCTCATGCTGAAGCATCAAACCTAGGATTTTCAGCACTTATGTTTATTTGTCCAAATATGTATTCTAAGATTATAAATATTGCGCTTATGCATTATGTCGCTTTGAGAAAATAACAAGGTTCGTAAAAATTGTGTTAATTACATTATCAAGTAAATATACAGTGAAAAAAAAGAGAGGATGTCAAAAAAAAAAATCATAAAATAACAATATGCAAATATTCGGAAGGCAACACTATCAAGTAAGGAATGCCCAAATGAGTAGTGTATTGTCAGGACTTTCATTTGTATTCAAATGACTCATTTTGATTCAACTTTTGCATTTCTCAAGTAATTTCATTTAATTTTTACAATATTTGCATACTTCATAAATATAGGTTTGAAAGGAGCAACACACAATAAAAGTATTCTAATATATATAATACTTAAACTACCTTTGAAATTCACTTTTAAGACATATGTATAAATAACATTTGTAACATTGAAAATGCACACACACACACACACCAAGGATTGGCCTAGAAATGATATAAATTTTAGAGTAGGGACACCTCACTGAGAAATACAAATGATGCGAAATTGGCAATTCTCTAACACACATTGAGTAAGATATAAAGAAACCTGCAGAATTGGCAGTATCTGTTTTATTTCTGCCGAGGAAATAACCAGAATTTTTGATGTTGTTGCCTTGGGGGGTACATGCAATGGCAAAGAATACTAGACTGCTGACAAAGTTCAAGTTAAATGATTTTATAAGGAATATGGTGATTGAACAGAGTAGGGCAGGTTGGTTCACAAGTCAACTCATACAGACATTTACCTAGTTGTATCCATGATGCACTAGCTGTGGGAAAGATGATTTGAACAAGGAAATATGGCAAGTTTGAGGTATGCAGATACATCAATACATGTGAATTGATGCATCCACCGACAATCAAATGGGGCTCCGCAAATTACTTCTGTCACCAACATGGTTTGCATATTGACCAGAATCATTATTCATTGATTAGCTTCTTTCTCCTTTTACATTATGTTCGCAATGTAGAAGGAGTTGTTTTCAATGCAATGGTATAAAGTCATGTACTCGAGCAATCCGTGCTTCTGTTTGTTCACCAGTCCCTTTGTACAAATCCAGCTAAATCTGTGGAACACACCACCACATGAAAATGCAGCATCATGGTTTGTGGCACAATTGCATTTCATTTGCCATTCATATTCCAAGCATTTGATGGCCAAAACCTAATGTGAATTTTGTTCTGCAGCAGGTGACACTCCTATCCTTTTATTGAGAAGGGGGTACCCACTGTGCCCCTTACCTACAGGAAACAACTGTCCACATTAGCCAATGCGCTCTGCAAGGAAAGCACAGATGCTTCCTTAGCCTACATTCTTAAACATGTCTGAGACGTGATTAAATGCAGTTTGCATACCCTGCTACTGTCGTTTTCAAAAGATGAACCAGAGCAAATGGATACCTCAGGATGTGCCATCTGTATTCTCATTGATTCTGAATCTACGTAAAAGCAAAGAGCAATTTTGTTTTTTCCCACAATGTAATTCGTCTTTAAATCCACTTAATGTGAAAGAAATAAACATGTATTTTAATTAAAAATAAGTAATAAAAATTTAAACTTTGTGCCCTACAAAAAAAAAAAAAAAAATCTTGTATACTACAGAAAGCTTCAATTGGCTGAAATTTTAATAGGATACAGAAATTCTCTGGGAGACTTGGTGTAGTATTAATAAAGAAAGACACTAGCATATAATTTCCATAGAAATTATGTCTTGGTGTTTATGAAGAGATTAACTAGATAAATTTAGTTTATTACATGCGTAAAATATTACCCTTCTCTCAAATGTTATAAATAAAGAATTTACAAGTGGAAGAAAACAAAAACATTTATTTTACAAATAGTAACTGCAAATAACTTCAAATAATGATGAGATAGATATTCAAATAAAGTACCAATAAAACAAAACATATATATAACCGCTACATTTTAGCTTGGGAAAAAAAATCATGAAAAATATAAATAAATATTTTACAAGTGGCATTATTGAAGTACAAAATTTGGATACATGAACAAATCAAGAAGCTGAATACATTTGTAGACATACATAATCAAAAAGGTTGACATTTGATTTTTTTTATAGCACATGAATTTAATTGCAAGGAGTATACATATCACAGGCAGATAACTATGTGCAAAAAGATAATAATCGAATTAATAATATATTAATATACATAGCATACAGTGGAAACACTATAAAGTATTGTATACTATAATGAAAAGAATTTAGTGTTTGAAAAAATATTAAAATTGAAAAAACAGCAATATTTAAAAGCTAAGTTACTTTGAAATCAACTAAAAATATCAAAACATTTTATAAAAAAAATTAATATAAAAATAAAAATATATAAAAAGCAAAAATACAAAATTCAAGGGAAAAAATTATAAATTGAATATTGATTAATACTGAATTTCAAATAACCTTTCATAGTAATTGTTTAAAACAGAGTCTTCACTAAAATTTTAAAATAACGAAAAAATCTCCAATTTTTATTTTACACTGTGAACATTAAGTATGAATTGCAAAATCCAAGAACAATTAAAATTGAAAAATAAATAAAATGCAGCCAATAGGATCACTGCAATTACAAAAGGTCATACTTTTATTGAAATGATAGACCTAACATGGTTTTTTTTGTCCAAAATTTCACTTTATTTAAAAATGAACTTATTTACAAAATCAAAAAGTAAATAAATTCTTTAGATAACATAATGTTTTTAAAAATATAAAAGCGTAAGAGCAAGAAAAGTTTAAAGTTTGTTACTCGAACATTAAAAAAATGCATATCAATTTTTAAAAAAATGAAATAATTGCATTTTTTTATAATAGCACAAAATACATAAAAATTATAGTAATTTAATTTTTAAAAATATAATTTTTTTCCCTCTCATTCTGAAAAATTTCTATTGTGTTCCAAAATCATTAAAATGTACACATAATACATGTGTATTCAAATTCTGAATTCCGACTAAAAATACTTATTTTTAGCTAAATTTTTTTAAAAAAATTAAACTTACAGACCATTAAAAAATCATCATATGTAGATTTATTGAAAGATTTTTTTATAGTTTTGCAATTTTTTGAGCAAGATGGAAAAAACATAACAAATTTAGAATGGTTACATGTAAACATAAATAATTAATAACATGAGGCTAAAGGTTGTTTCTATTCTATTTCAAAAATAAATAATATATCTAAATATACAACATCAATTTAAAAATGCATAAATTAAATTTGAGAAAATTGGTTGCCTTTTATATCAGACATTTCATAAAGAGAAATTTTGAATATTTCATAGAAATATTTTTTGCCTACTTACTAAGAATTATTTCAGTGTTGAAATGCAAATGTGATTGGTTTATTAATGAGCAAACCTTTTCAAACAAATCATCAGATGCAGTCACAAAAAGGATTCAATAGTTTTTCTCTCAAGACTTTCATGAGAAAAAAATTATTCCATTTAAAATAGCACATTTACTTGTCATGTTCTATGTCATTGACAGTATCTACAACTAAAAGTTAAAAGACAACATAATTATTTAGACTGTCAAAAGAAATGTGTGTCAAAAGTGTTGTTTGATAACATCTTCAGCTTGTACATTCAAATCTGAATTGTTATCGGTCATTAATTCTCTCGTAAGTCCAATTCCTCTATATTATATATTTTATACATATTTCTATGCATAGAGAGAAGCAATTTTTAAAATTTGGAATTAGCTCTGCAACATAATTTCTTTCCTTTTTATATAATATTGAGGCCATTAACTGATTGCACAGATCAAGCAGAAACAATCTAAAATATTCAGTTTCTAGCCTCCCCCATACAAAAATACAAAGGAATTTTACTTCAATTTTAAGAAGGAATACTGGATTGAAATCCGTCAAAATTGGATATTTTTTTTAAAGCAGCACATTTTTTATACGCAGCACATTGTTAATGAAATAGTTTCAAATTCATATATTCTGAAGAAATAATTTTATTAAATTCAATATTCATTTCCTCCAAGAATTTATTAAAATAAAATAACATGAATATTCATGGTTAAAACATACCAAATACTGTGAGATTATTATTAATTTTTTAAATAATAATTTGTATCTTTACTTTGACTTTATCCATAATGAAGTTAATACTTCATTGTTCTTTGACAGTTCTAGCTTGGGTAATGTACATCAATAATGAAATAGAACTAAATTAATTATTGGTGGAAAAAAAACCTATTTACATATAAATTGATATTTCACCCATTATTCTTTCTCAAATACCATTTCAAGTTAATTAGATATATAGTATATTTTTTTAATTTAATTCCTTTAAGCCTGGGAAGAAAAAAACTAGCACAGGTGAATATATTTCCCACTTGATACAAAATACATAAATTAATCTTTTTATGCAACAAATTTTATAAATCTATAACAATTTCAATACGTGAATCATTCAAATCGGACAATTAATGCATCAATTCATAGCATTTATCTTCTAATTAGGTAAGCAAACAGATATCAAAAGTAGCAAAAATAAAGATCATTAAATACAAATGAATTCAATTAGCATTCATGTTAATTGAACTAATACAGATCTATTTTTTTAAATATCTAAATGCAATTAGCAGTTCCAATTTAAATAAGGAGATGGACAAATATATTGCATACATTTTTTGTGCGTATGGATAATTTAAATCTTAAGATTTCTTTTTCACCTTACAACTGAATGTAGATGTCTCCAAAGAGGGGCTATTACAATGAATGATATTTCATTGAGATATTCAATTCTTTCTAAGCTTGAGTTTAATTTGTTTATATTTTTGGACATATTAAAGCTCCCTATGTCACTAAATCTTTGCAATAGAAATCAAATGAAAAACTTAACTTAAAAAACATTCATACAAACAAAATAAAAAAAAATATGAATTTAATTTTGGTGTTCTTCAATGCTCCTCACAAATAATCCCATCCAACAGTTTTCAGTAAGCACATTCAAATAAATTAATTTGACAAATTTATGTACAGTGCAACAAATGATATCACCATGACTCATCCAATTTATGAACTGGGAGCTTCCTCCTGAGGTTTTGGCTTATTAAGTATAGGAAAGATGGCTTCCTTTAGTTTCTATAAAATACAAGAAAATTATTTTTAAACAGAATAAATACTTAAAAAATTTGAGATAATTTAAAATTTTTTTTTTTATTTTTCATTTGTATTGCTTAATTCTACAAAAACAAGGTCTGTTTCAATCATATAGAAAATGTTATCTTTTAAATAAAATAACCACAACAAATCATGACTGAGTGTAAAAAATAAATAGTTCATTCTTTTAAATTTATTTTAAAACATGGGAAAATATTTCAAATTCTAATCGAGGATCAAAAATAAATTTTTAAAAATAATTCTACTTCTCAGAAAACTGTACAACCCACCAAACTATGCTCTGTTCACATTTATCCTAACTACATTAGCAACTGAAATGAAAGACTATTTCATGCTTTCGAAATGATGCACTATTTAAATTATAGGTTTAATGTTTTTACTATAGATCAAACATAAATCACAAATTTAGAAAATGAAACAATTTTTTTTTGCCAAATCTGCAATTAATAATTAATATCCAACAAGCAAGAACACTAAAAGCTGTGGATAAATTGCTGTGTGTCATAATGAATACGTATATATATAACGTAGCCCTTTTAAGACAAAAAACACAAATGCATGTTTGCCATTCACAGAGCTGGTAATCTCTTTTGTGAGCATCTCTCCAAGGTTGGTGCATTTTTTTGCTATCAAGCCTACATACATGAAAATATCAAAATATGAATGCTTGGTAATGCTCTGTAGAGTATATAAATGGCTTATATTCTGTATTTACATACTTCATTTACTTCAGTTATTTATTTGTTTAAATACATTTTTCATAGTTTTTATGTTTAGTATTTGTTTTATTTATTAATTTTAAACATTATACATTAGATAACTAAATGTTAAATTAAAATGCTTTTTTAATGAAAAATTTGGAAACAGTGATCTACACATTGTCCTATGTTAAAAAATGATGCATGTGATAGAAGTGAAACTTCTTTGGCGACGTTGGACATTGATTATTTACCCTAATATTCCAAATTGACTGAGTACATGTCTCAAGCACCTAATTTGCATGAAAGGTATTCGTGGCGAGTTGAGTCTTTTTGATACCAAATCCAAAGTAGAAAGATTTCCTGGAATTTCTGGGTATACAATACCATTATATTTTGATAAATTTCATATACTTTTCCTATTTAAACTTTGTCAGCAATTGTAGCATGCTTTAATGTGTCTCTAAATTAATTCCCGGTAAAATATTTTTTGTGCTCAGAAACAGACATTATCAAATCATCTCTAAACCATAATCTATCATAAATTGAACAATTATCAATGAATGGCTTTTGAAAATCTTTGTCAGCATTTTTATGGGAATCATAGTCTTTGTAACGTAAGATAGAATTTATTTTTGATTTACATGCATCAGTTCCAACACGCACTAGAATTGTTGAGGGCTCTGTAGTTAACGGCACAGGGTGGTTCACACACACTAAGTCCGTATTAATCTGTGCATTAAGAGAGTATTTTGCAGTGTTTTTTTTCCGTGCTTGATATTCTCTCATGTACTCTGATGGAGATTCCGCAGAAGCACTTAATAAATTTACAATATTTTTCTGATTTTTTTTTTTTTTTTTTTTTTTTTTGTCATTTTTCGACTAGACTTGCTGCTAGTTTTTCTTTCTTTCACAAAACCCTTTTCCTCTTTGTGCATTTGATTTAGGCACTCTGACTAGAATTAATATAATAATTCAACGCAAATAAAAGTTAAACAAGCAAATTAGCTGCCGAAAATATCGCCATGTAGCAAACAATCTAAGAAAATATTTCAAAAAAGCATGCTTTTACAGCGAGAGCTATTTACACCATAATGTCACTGCATCTCATGCAACCGTTGATAGATGTTCCCGGGTCTGGGGGGAAAGGACCCCCAACAGGAAGGTTGGCAAGTCGACCAATCAGAGGTGAGCAAATATCCAACTTTTACACGGATACGACGCAAGTCACGTTGGGTCCCCGCTCCCCCTTTTCCTCCCAACTCGCTATCCTGTCATCATGGTGACGATTCGGGGGGGGACTACTTACGTTCGCTTTTTCACTGTTACGCAAAACTGTGGACAAATTTCTCATTGACTCTCGAGCGCTAAGAAGTTTCCCTTCAAAAACCTTGTACTTGTAATAACTCATTTGCGACTTTGGAGAGGTTTTGCAGAAAAGCGAGTAAATGAAAACTAAATTTTCTATTGTGGATAACTATGGAGATGTAATTTATTTTTATACATATAGATGTCAAAAATGTCCTCACTAAAATTAAGATTTGTTAGATCATTTAAGAACAGAGCACAGGTAGAATATATTACAGCGTCACTATCACTGCTCTCTGAGTCTGTTTCAGAATCAATATCTGAAATATTTTGCATCTGCTATTTCAAGTTCAGACAAACATCTCTGATGTCTCGACATTGTAACAGTAAAAATAGAAAAATTGCACTCACAAGATCTAATTATCCATTAAAAACTAGACTACAAAACACTAATATTCAACACTAGTGAAAATAAAACTTCCCTTCTTACCATAAGCAAATACCATAAACTTATTTGAAGAGCCACCATAAAGCATGCCATTCAAAAGCACTCCTTTCCCTTTACGTTTATATAATCAAAATCTATGTGTACATGAGCCATATTTCTCTCCTTTTGAGAAGGTCAGATGTGTGATGGCTAGGAGTGAATGATAAAATTGCTGTGGCATGCCAGCCAGGAAACAAGTGTGTTTTTTGCTGGTTTGTATGTGTGACAGTCGGCGCAAAGGAGTTAAGGATTGTCAGAAAAAAATATATCTTAATATTAAAATTAAAGACCTACTATAGTAATCTAAAATCTCTAATTTAATGCAATAATGTTGCAGTAGCCACAATGACCTCTCTTTTCAGAAGCAACATATCAATTGTTTTATAAGCAATTAAGTACACCCATGGTATGTTTGTACTGCAATTTTTTATATTTCAATTGAAAGGCAACAAAATTCACACCCCTCTTTCATACCTTTTAAATTCATGCCATTGGAAAACCTCACATAACAAATAAAATGTTATTTCTGAAAATTTCAGAATTAAAACTTGCATTTCATTGAACAATCAAACAAAAAAAGAATTATTCCTGTAGATAACTTATCTTCCATCTATATTTTCCAGATACTTATGTCTTTATCTTACATCAAAATTTTTATTATATATATCGTAAAATCCGGCGTAAAACATGCACCTATACTTTCAAGCTGCAATTTTTAACTTTTAGGTATAATCAGTGTATAACGCGCACCCCATTTTTACGAAGAAAACTGAAATTCATGTAAACTGTAGTCTTATGTTTTAGTTATTTATTCGAGGTATTATTCTAAGCTTTAGAAAAAAATATCATATTTCTAGAACTACAACTCTTTAAGTTCATAAGGAGCGTCATTTTTAAAAAGAAACAGTAGTTCAATATATGTAGAAGTCTAATATATTTTTCATTTTTAAACCCGATGCATAACGCGCATCCCTCAACTTGGATCTTATTTTTGGTATTAAAGGTGCATATTATATGCCAGAATTTATGGTACATATATATTCAAATACCTGACAAAATATTATAAAAAAAGCTTTCTGTATTATTATCTAATGTGCAACTATATAAATAGAAAAATTACAGAAACTTGGCTTTTTTTAAATAAACAATTCATATTAGGTCAATTGTACAATGTACCTGATGAATAAAATAATTAAAGGGAATCCCTAAATTTTGGTTAAACTGTAAGGTAAAGATATAAAAAAAATTTTTTTAAAAGACTTTCCATTAAGGTGATGGCGGGCCATTAGTTTAACACCTTACATGACATCTAGATGGCGTTGGCTATTGTGAAATTTTTGGCACAAATATTTGTCTCAAGACTCCCAAGATGGGCAATAAATTTCTCTCTCGGGTAACCTTTTCAATGAAATTCTCCCCTTCAGCGAAAGGGAACACGCTGGGGGCTAAGGGAGGGGTGACAGTCGTAAAACTGGTAAAATTAATGTTAGCTCTTTTTTTTCTTTTTCGGGGGAGGGGGTTAAAGCAGCAGAGTGAATCTTGACCATGAAAGACTTCTCATTTCTGGACATTGGTCAATCATCAAACTTTTTCAACTCTTGGAATCCCTAGAACTGTAACATGTATTCGAGGAATCCCCTTCCTCGCTGAAGGGAATATATCTTAAAATAATATTTAAAGTATATAGATAAACATATTTTTGATATTATATGTAAAGACAATTTAAAAAAAATATTATATTTTTTATTAAAAAAATTTATGATGTAATTTTAATGTTATTTACTCATTGATAATATAAATTTGTGATCCAAATGTCACCTACGCATGCATTATACTTAGTAACTGAGATGTGTTCACAATTTTTTACACAAACTATCGACGTATAAGCTTTTTAAAATTATCTGCAGTAGCATTTCATATTCCGTGTTCAATTCGTTTTTGTATTTTGTTTTTGTTGCCTATCGCGTTAAAAATATTTTTCACTTTCTAAATACATTTTTGTGAATGGCATGAAAATGTTCATAGCTGTGTGAGAAATTCTGCGTATATGGCATGAATTGGTAACCTAAGATATAGGTCTTCTAGCTTAAATTTAAATTTTAGCATCGAATCTGTTCATATGTCGATAAATTTTTTTTATCTTCTTCATTATAGGTGTTTTTTCCCCCACAAATGTAAAAGGTTTCAAAATATTGTACTAACTAGTATAAAATTACTTCGTGGAACTCGGGATAGCAAATAATAGTATATTCACAATCTACTGCATAAAATAAAGTTTTAAAATTCATTTATTATATTACAATAAAAGTTAAAAAAGATCTTTAGATAATTGTGGCTAACTGAATTTCATGAGAACATAAATCCATTTTGCATACATATTTGTTATTTTTCTTTCCCATCTTTTTTTATTGGGACTCGTGGAACACAGTTTGTCTGTCGATCAATTCTCTAGATAAATGATGTACAGAACGAAACTGTTTAATTTTTCCTGAACAAATGATTTTTAAAGGAAGAATAGGTGGATTTAAAGCAATGAAAAATTAAATTTCACGTTTTAATGAACAAACAGTATGATACAATTTTACTTTTATACAATAGAACAGGGGTTGGCAACCTATTTCACGAGAGGTACAATTCTCAGTGGTACCCTGAATTACTCAACAAATGTGTCAATTTTTGAGAGGATGGAAGATGATAAATTTATAATGGTCCTTATTATACGAAGATCTCCAGAATTATGGACAATTGCGAAATTTCGAAAAAATCGGAAGGATATCTCGAAACATAAATTTACAGCTATTTTGTGAATTATTGGATGTCATTGCTGGTGAGATTTGATTGTTTGAAAAGAGAAGATCGCGTGCACTCTGCTCTCCGCTTTTGGTTGATTTCGAAAAAGGCAAGAAATTTCTCTGTATGTGTGTGTGTAGCACACTTCCTTCAATAGAATCCTCCCCTTTCTCTGCAGGGGTTAGAGGGCCACAGTCTTTACGACTGTGAAACGAAATTTCTTTTGGGGGGCGGGGGGGGAGTAAAATAGTGTTGAATCTTGACCATGAGAGAGATCTAAAATGGCTTTCTTACTTTTTCGACTCATGGATTCTGATAATTTGTTATGAATGCTTTATTCGTTTCTAACTATGGAAAAAATCCTATGTATTTTGCAATCTAAATTTTAGGAGCTGTTCTTGTTTTAATATAGATTTTACCGTCAAATGTCTTTTAAAATGTCAATAAGTTGTTCGCTCTCCTTGATTATAGGTGTTTCTATCCACAAATAAAAAAAAGTTCATTTTCCATTACAAAACGATTTAGTTGTGCAAAAGCAATGTATTAACGTGAATAAATTTGTTTTGTTGGTCCACACACACTGGGGTTGCAATGATATCACCCCAGGGGGCAACTGATTAAAAATTTAATTGACAACACAGACACAGATATCGTTGCTCCCGACTCACCTACACGATTTGGCTATAACTCCGCCTCCACAATCGACTTTGCTCTGACAAGAAACTTATATTGGTTAACTGATATTATTTCTTCGCCCGAGCTTAGTTCCGACCACAATCCAATAATTTTAAACTTTCAAACATCTATTCAATTTAATTTTCCTACCAGGAACGTTTCCATTAACTGGGAACGCTTTCGGTTTCACCTCTCAAACACGCCCACTTTTCAACCAATCACAGCGCAGACGGGAGAGGAGATAGAAGAGCAGGCCTCCACTCTCACAAACCACATTCTTAATGCTTACAACAACGCATCCATTAAAATCTACGCTAACAATAATTTTTACATAGACAATGAGTTAAAAACACTCTTTAAACTTAGAAATAAGACACATAAACTTTACCAATTCACACGAAATCCCACACATAAAACAGATCTCAACAGAATTCAGAATAAAATTCACAGAAAAACACGAGCATTCACACAAAAACAATGGGAGGACAAACTCGCTTCTCTAGACACGGTTGATGGCTCCTTATGGAACATGACCAAAGGTTTTAAGAAGAGATCCCCCATCCCAGCCCTTAACGGCAACACCAGGATCGCCTATACAGACGACGAAAAAGCTGAAACTCTAGCGGACTCGCTAGAAAATCAGTTTCAACTCAACAACATTTCTAATCCAACACAAGACTCAACCCACACTAGGCTGGTTTCTAGGTTCCTTAATAACGAAAATAACTTTGACGACTCTCCTACTAACACTAAACCTTCCGAAATAATTAACATTATCAATAAATTTAAAATCAGAACGGCCCCCGGCCGAGAAGGAATCACGACAAAAATGTGCAAACATTTTAATAGATCTGTAATCTTCCAAATTACTTATCTAATTAACAATATTCTTAAAGTGGGTTACTTCCCACAACTATGGAAAACAGCATCGGTAATTCCGATCCTTAAACCTGGGAAAGATCCTATCCTCCCAGATAGTTTTCGCCCAATCTCATTATTACCTGTTCTCAGAAAAATAACTGAGAAAATTATTCAAAAAAGACTATGTCTACATCTAAACGATAACGACATCCTAATCCCTCAACAACATGGCTTCCGAGCCGGACTCTCCACATCACACCAGCTTCTGCGGGTGGTGGAGTACATAAAATCAGGATTCCAAGACCGGAAATCTACCGGCGCTGTTTTCCTAGACATCCAGAAGGCATTTGATAGAGTATGGCATGTGGGACTACTCTACAAATTAAAATTAAAACCCCTCCCCACTTAATCAAATTAATTAATTCTTTTTTAAATAACCGTTCTTTCACGGTGAAAGTAAATAACTCACATTCTTCAACAGAAGAATAATTGCTGGAACACCTCAGGGCAGTTCCATCTCTCCGATTCTATTTAATATCTATGTTAACGATATTCCTAGAACCAGCCAATCCACGATTTGCATATTTGCCGATGACACGATCCTGGCACAAAGTAACGAACTCCAACTCGTTACTCACTTCCTACACAAGCACATTGCTAAACTAGAAGACTGGTTCTCTACTTGGAAAATTGCTTTAAATGTAGCAAAGACAGAGGCCGTCTTCTTCACATATCACATCAAAAAAGAACCACCCAAGTTATACCTTCACAACACACACATACCCTGGTCTAAAAACACCAAATACTTAGGGGTGATCCTCGATAAAAGGCTCACTTTCAAACATATCATTCGCGTTCGCCGAAATTTTAACATTTCCGTCGCTAAAGTTTTCCCTTTAATCGCACGGAGAGAAATCGTGTTTATCCTTAAGAAACAAGTTGCTTATTTATAAACTCGTTCTCAGACCTGTACTACAATATGCAAGTCCAATCTGAGGCCACGCAGCCTATTCTAATATTAAAATGTTAGAAACAGCTCAAAACAAAATTTTAAAAATAATCACAGACTCCCCTTGGTACATCAGGAATGATGAAATCAGATTCGCATTAAAAATTAAAACCTTAAAAGAATTTTTAAAAAAATCGCGATTAAGTTTTTCAACAACATAGATAATCATACTAATCGAGCAATTGCTCCCATTGATAAATATAACATTAATCCTTTATCTAACAGACCACGAAATATCTTAATTTAATCTCTCAAATCATCCACTCTCTCGAAATTCACAATTCCTCTATCGAACTCACTCTCGACCAATAGGAACAGAGCGAGCCGACCACTAGCATCACGAGCTCTGAGAACGCCTCGGCTTCCAGAACTCCACCTCCTCAGACACACCCACTTCAACAGGTTCCGATAGGCTGCCCCCTGATTGGACCACACAGACTCTCACTAATTCACTCATATAGGCGCCCATTTTGGGCGAACTTTAAGCAAATTTTTATTTCAACACTCAGGCATTTAAATTTAATACTCAAGTCTCTAATTAATTTCTCACACACTTAAATTCTCATTTTATCACATTTTAATTTCTTAACTACTTTTACTTTTATTCAATCACACAAAATTTTATAATGACGCAGCAAAGGGCTAAGAGATAAGCTGAACCCATGTAACCACCCAGTATTTCATGATAGGAGTTTGAGCTTCCCTGCGGGAAGCAGGTACTCCAATAATCCATCAACTTATATAGTTTTGTTGGTCCCGGTACAGTAAACAATGGAATGTTCACAATCTAGTAGGCACTACATATAAAGAAAAACGATTTAATATTCTTTTATAATGGAATAATAAATGTTTCTAAAAGTATTACAAAATAAAGCTCTTATGTACAAAAAAAAAAAAAAAAAATGTTTCAGAAATTTCCAATTAGGTATACACTTACACCTGTATTACATTATTAAAGGTTTAAGGGAAACAATTTTGAACAGAATTTTCTTTAAAAAAGTAGTTTTATAAATGTTAAAAAAGTTAAAGGTTATCAATTTTGATATTTTTCTAAGATAGTATGCAGCTATTTCATTAAAAAACTGGTTAATTATGATTTTGACCATTATTTTACATATAAAATATTTTTCAAATTCAAAAAATATTTTTATAAGAAATGGTACGTAAATGAAAATAAGCATTACAAAATTATTTCATGTTCAGCAAAAAAAAAAAAAAAGGAAGAAAGAAAGATATTTTGAAATTAAAATTTACTTTTGTAACTTTAGAGAATGATTAAAATATCATTATAAGGGAGAGAAAATAGGCTGGCAATTAATTATCAAGCACAATTAATCAAGCATATAATATATAAACATTGCCTTTATTTTTTCTAAGAAATTTATGTTTATTTAATGAATATATGTCAATAACAATTTTTCAATTTGGAAGTTAACATTATATTTAAATCAAAGAAAATTGCATTATTGTTTAATTTTTGGGCATATTTGGTAACAAAATAATAGTTTCATTCTATGTAGGAATCCAAATAAATTATTCTTCCTCTCTTTCTGTTTTAGTACATAGGAAAGAAATTGGAAACTTTTATTGCTTTTTTGTACGTTTCTTTCCTAAAGACTTCGGACCAACAAGTGTTTTCCGGTCCCCTCTGAAGTGAAATTCCCATGAGATATTATACATCGTGGGGTGGATGACCAGAGTACTTAGCTCTTCCGAGCTATAACCTCTCGTCATTAGGATTTCGAGTGTTATGACTCTTACATTTTTTTTTTAAATAATAGTACTTAAAAGTAAAAAAAATTTTAAGGACAGTAATAGAAATAAAAAATTTAAAATTAAAAGAATGCATTAAGTGCTTGAAAAATACCATAAGATGTTGACCTCATGACATGACGAGATGCCTTTGAAAGGACGCTAAACGGTATTGTGGCTGACAAAACGGCAAAGTAATTTATCATATAGTGATTATACTGAGTAACAGATTGTTTTTAAACAATAATTTATGGTAAAATAGCTTTGTAATAATTAGATTGACTTAAGTTTTCTAGTGGATAGATTCAATATCTCCCCCGAAAAAAAAAGGTATAAATTGCTCTTAACTGATTATGATATTTCCTGAGAAAATGAATAGAAAAAATAAGAAATGTAAAACTTTTTAACATTTGAAAATCGAGCAATTTGATCCACAATTACAAGATAAAAAAAAAGCAAACATTATTAATTATAACAGTTATATTTTTCCTTCATTTATAAAATAAATCATTCATTTTAAGTCTTCCAAAATTAAAAATTATGAATATTTGGGTTTAAAAAATGAAAACACCGTTTAATTATTTAGAAAATTAAGTTTCAATTTTTTAAAAATTAGTGTTTTTAAAAGTTTATTCAGCAGATATATCTTTTTCTGAATGCTTTACTTTCTAATTCAAAAATGAACTAGTAATAAAAATCAATATTTTAATTATAGTAATAAAATAAAAACTCCAATGAGCAATAAATATATGTTCATATCGTAATGCCCAACATTTCTTTTTCCATAAAGAATTCATAATAAAATTTTACTACTTAAAATTTTTTATCATATTTAACTAAAATGGATAAAATTTGAATTAACATTAATTCTAAATTTTATATGTGTAAAATGTAATGCGCAAAGAAAAATCCCAACTTCTATTATGTTAAAAATTTAGTCAAGAACTTGATCAAGTTATTGAAAATGTTCAATGACAGAAAATGCCAGACAGTATTTTTTAATAGAAAAAAGGCAAAAATTTAAAGATAGAGAGACTTTAAAATCGCGATATTGCCATATTTATTCGAATCTAAGCCGCACTTTTTTTCCCGATGCTTAGGCTACAAAAATTCTGGTGCAGCTTAGATTCGAAGACTGAAAAAAGTTTTTAATGCTGGTAAAGTAAATTAATTATTCACTTTTTATTAATTCACCTTTATTATTTTTTTTTATTTCGTTTAGTTAGTGATTGAATATAAACGTCATATTGATCAGCTACACGAGGGCTTTTGGTGACGGACCTCGTAACTTTGAACCATAGTCAAGTGACGAGGACGACACCTGAGCTTGCACCTCCCATCTCCTAACTACCACACCAATGAGAGGACGTTTGAGCTCTCAGATTTAACGTTCATCGTTTCCCTACACGACAGAATTTCAGCGGTACTAGGCTCGAACTCATGATACGCCAGCCACGAGTACGTTACCTTGACCACTAGGGTATCGCAGCCACTTTTCATTCCGTAAATATATCATATATCGATAATATATTTTACACTATTTTTTTTCACAAAAATGTGCTGAGAATTAGGGGTGCGGCTTAGAATCTGAACATAATTAATTGAAAAAATAAGTTTCTGTTAATTAAATTAGAAAACAATATTTTGTGTTAATAATTGTTCCAATGGTTTATGGTAATTGATTGATTGAATATTAACGTCGCACTGTTCAGCTACACGAGGGCTTTTGGCGACGGACCACATAATTTTGAACCATGGTCAAGTGACGTGGACAACACCTGAGCTGGCACCCCCCTCTCCTAACTACCACACCACACCAACGGGAGGACGTTTCAGCTCTCGCCCTACACGGCGGGTCTTTAGTGGTACTGGGTTCGAACCTGTGACAAAGCAAGCCACAGTCCGATACCTATACCACTCGGCTACCGCGGCCACATGGTTTATGGTAAAGTTTTACGTGAAATATAAAATCGATGGGAAAATTTTTTTTGTTAATTAAAAAGAAAATAATATAATAATAATAATTGCATTACAATAATTAGATTAAAATTTTAATTTGTCAGTAAGGAGTAGTAATTTGTGTTCTTATTGTGAGTTAATTCACAACTTTCGATCAAGTATAAAGTAAGTATACTTTCATTCTTCGTTAAGTCATTTCGCAGAATTTAAATATTCTTACAGACATTCCTTCAATGACAAAAAAAAAAAAAAAAAAAAAAAATCTAAGCAGTATAATTATAACCGATTTTTTTTAAAGCACACATGCAGAAAATATTTAAAACTTTCCTAAATCGGAAAGTTCGTCAGATTTGAGATGTTAAATCTCTGTACATCATAAACCTTTTCCATTGTCCACTATTTGTCACAATTTGCAAGTTACCATAATTTCAGCTGGTGGCTATATTTCAGAAAGATATCGCCAAAAATAAGTATTCGCTTTTCAAACGATGGTGGTGCCATCTGTTTGAGATAGTCCTAACTACGCCAAAAATAATTCAGAATGAACTTAAAATTTAAAAAAAGTTAATTAAGAAAAACATAAAACTTAATTCTGGCTACACTAGTCTAAAGAGGGAAGCTTGCTTTCTTATATACTATTTAATTCTACTCTAAAAAAATTTTTTTTTCTGTTAAAATGTCTTTTGCGTTTCCACCTCCTATACTTTAACATAGAAAAGTCAAATTTCATTTTGCAAAAATGCTGAAAACTGTGTAATTTTCCAAAAAATCAAAATTCAAGAAACACTATCCTTTAAACAATTATTTTCTTTATATCCATAAAAAATTTTATTATTATTGGAGCTTTTTCCTGCCCACAAATGTCTTTGCCGTTTCATCCCTATCCTTTAACATTGACCGAAAACAGCCTTAAGTATTTTGAAAAATAACGCTTTCTTTTTTGTAGAACCTGTGAAACTTGAGAAGAGCATTAATTGTATATAATTCTAATTTTTATTTCATTCTTCTTTTGCATTGTTTTTAGATTGCTCTAATTTACTTCATTCACAAAACCTTTCTTAAAAAAGCATCTAAAAGTAAGAATTAACTTTCTTTAAAGGAAAAAAATGCATTATATAATGTGTGTTTACACAGGCAATCATTATGATATATGAAATTCTTTCTCACAAGGGAAAAAATCTTTCAGCTGAGTTAAAGGAATACTGTAATTTTTTTTCTTTTTTACTAATAACAAATCTATTTTGATGTTTTTAAAAACAACAAAACTCATGCTTCATATAAATATAAACATTAATATAAATATGCACCACACAAACAAGTAATGTTAAAATCAAACATTACCTCTTTCTGTGCGACTATATTTTCAATGGAAACTGGGTAATTCTCTTGCATTTTAAGCTCTTCTAAACTTTTAAACTGTAATTGCAGCCAATGTTCATTTTCATCAACGATTCTCTGCACCTAAAAAATTAACCAATAAATAGTATGATTATTTAATGAAAGATTCATAGATAATATGCCTAGATGTAATAGATTTCTATTAAACAGTAAAAAATAAACATTTCATAAAATGCAATAACTTTTAAATGGAATAAAGAAATAAAGATAAAATAATGCGAAATAAGTGTTAATTTAAACCTCAGTAAAGAGAAACAAAACTAAAAATATTCGGCAATTTGAATTTACTTAGGTTTCATAAAAAATCATTCAATAAAGGTCAATATAAAATGTTTTCATCCTAAATTTCTAACAATAGTTAATTACTGTTATATAATGTCTAAAATTATGTAAAGATATAAATAAAAAGAAAATCATTACAATTAGTAAAAGGAAATAATCAATACTTTTATTCATTACCGAATAAATAACTATATCAAATAAACAGATATAGCCCCAACAGACACAAAATAGTAAAAACATTTATAAATAAATAAAGTACAACATCAAAAAGTATTGGAATAAATCTTCAACCTGAATATACCTCAATTTTCTGTCTCACCTGAAATTTCCTATACGATGAATTTCCAACAAGTGAAGTATAAGCAGATATTGATGCTATTAACAGATGTAGTTTTGAATAAACTTTATTCTACCCATCGCATTGCTTAATAGCAGGTGATCTTATTAAGATGAATTTATTATGACTGTTTTTCAAGAAGTTTATAGGATTTAATGTTAGATTAATATTTTTGGGATTGAAAATTTTTTAATTTTAATATTAATAAATTTATTGTTTGGAGCTTTTCAGATTTTGATTTAATGGTTCTTGAGTTACAGCGTGATTGATTGCAAATTGATTTAATTATAATTTACATAAAAAAGTCCAGCTCTATAGCATACAATAACTTTTGTTTATTTAATAAATTTTCATGAATTTATGAATAAGAGGATGTTTTTTAAAAGAAATTTAATAGCTAATAGCTATTTTTTTAATCCTGAAGTTATTAAATACTGATACAGGTTAACCTTCCGTAAGTAGATAAACAATTCAAAAGATGAATTCCTTCTTACTGAGCGAGTGAGTGAATATCAACGTCACACTATTCAGCTGCATGAGGGCTTTTGGCGACAGACCACGTAATTTTGAACCATGGTCAAGTGACGTGGACGACAACTGAGCCGGCACCTCCTCACCACACCACAGCAATAGGAGGACGGCTCAGCTCTCGACAGATTTAACGTGCATCACTGCCCTACACGGTGGGTCTTTAGTGGTACAGGTCTAGAACTCAAGACATGCCAGCCATGATCCGATACCGTGACCACTGGGCTACCGCAGCCCCTCCTTCTTACTGAACTGAAGATATATATATATATAAATTTTTTTTAATACAATGTAAATAGCATTTTTTCATATTAGTCTATTATTTAAATAGTGACATTTTCTATATAAGACAAGTCTTCCAACTAAACTGCCTAACAGGAACATTTCTCATCCACTAGAGAAAGTTGTATGTATATAGATCTATGATATATTTCATGTATGTGTGCATTTAAAGTAATTTGTTAAACCTGCTTAAGAATAAATAGTTGCATTTAAAAAGGGGGAACCACTTTTAAATTTCATTACAGCAAAAAAATTTCATAACATTGCAATACATTTATCATTTATTTAACGAATTCAATTCAAATAATTTACAAATAACTATCCAATACCTGTTCCATATCTTTAGGTTCAATGTGAGAGTACATCTCATCACCAGACATAAAAGCCTTCAGAACATTTTTAGCATTGACAAGCATGTTGTTAAATTCTGCTAAAAGAAATGATTTTCTTTCATAGCCAAACTTCCTCTCAAATACTGGATCAGCCATTGACTAAAAAATATTACATGATCATTATTATTATTTTTTAAATACACATAAAAATAATTATAGAAAATGAAATTTAAAAAATTTGGTTTGGCTATTATCATATTTGTTTGATATACAGAAATACTTACTTTTAACTCTGATAACTTCTCTTTATATTCAGCTTCATTCTGATCTTCATCGTAGATCCATTCTTCAGTTTGATTCAATTTATGGAGAAAGTCATCATACTCCTACAATAAAAATATCACAATGTAATGCAACTTAAAACTGTTCACTAAAACTTTATTTAACTTAACATAGCTAACTTACAACAGAATACCTGAATACAACTTTACAAGGGTGGTCCCATAAGTACCCGGCCTGACTGAGATATAATTGTAGATGTTTGACAAATATCACTGTATTAGAAAGTACGCAATCTATAAAATGTATTTCACGTTTGAAGATGCCATGTTATTTAGCATTTGTTTGGCAACCATCAATAGTGAACATTTCAAGTAAATTTGTGAAAATGGAGAAAATTGGTCAACGTTATGTGATACTATACTTTTATTTGAAAGGCCTAAGCCCAACCAATAAAAAAGCTGAACTAGATTCTACTCTAGGTGAGGTGTGCTCCTTTGCTTACAACAGTAAAATATTTGGTAGCAGAATTTAAACAAGGCCCTACGAACTGCCAAAACGAGCATCGCAGTGGTCAACCAAATGAGGTGATGACTCCAGAAATGGTGAAAAAAATTCCCAAGGCGGTACTGGATGATCATCAACTGAAAGTGGGCTAGTTAACAGACCTAGTAGGCATTTCAAAAAGTGCAGTATATCCCATATTTTCTAGAAATTTGGACATGAGAAAGCTGTGTGCAAGATGGATGCTACGTTTGCTTACACTCAAGCAAAGACAGTGCCATGAAGATGTTTTGAGTGTTTAGCAAAGTTTCACAGCAACAAAGTGGAATTTTTGCACTGTTTCATTACCATGGATGAGACAGGGTCCCTCACTTCACACCTGAGACAAAAGAACAATCAAAACAATAGACTGAAAAGAGCCAAAAGACTCAAAAGAAGGCAAAGACTGTTCCCTCTGCAGGCAAGGTCATGGTGTCAGTTTTTTGGGATACGCATGGGATAATTTTAATTTACTATCTTGAAAAAGGAAAAACTATCAACAGTGAGTATTGTACAAGCTTACTGCAACGTTTGGACGAAGAAATTAAGCAAAAACGGTTGCATTTGGCTAAGTAGAAAGTGTTGTTTCATCAAGACAATGCACCTGCTCACAAATCTGTTATTTGAAGTTATTGAACATCACTGGGAAAAGTATGTAGAGCTGAAAGGAGATTATGATGAAAAATAAATATATTTTCTTCAAAAATTTGTGTTTTCTTTGTTGGGTCGGGTACTTCTGAAACACCCTCGTACATATTACATAAAAATGAATATTTGATAAAAAAGGATGTTTGAAGCATTTAAGTTCCATTCTGGGACAGTAATATACATATAGAATATAGACTTAACTATTTGCAGTGAAGTAATTATTAATAAAGATAGTAATAAAATTAATAGTATACTGTATAGAACATAATTATTATGTTAAATTTCTTAAATAAAACATTAGTAATTAATGTTAGTTTGAATTACTTTACTTCCTGATATTTATTACTTATTTTTACTTAATCATAAATATCACAACCAGATAACTTGATTTGATATCCGAACATCTTACAGTTCATTGATTTCACTTTATAATTTTAAAATTTTATAATTGTTTTCACATTTTCTATATATAAAATGTGGTTTACTTTATTAAAGAATATATTTATGAAAAATTATTTTTAATACTCTTAGTAATGATTTAGGATCATTAACAAATTACTTTTTAAAACATTAAGATTTCTACAAATTAACTTCACAAATACAAAAATGTACATTATTTCTATAATTGTATTTTTCTCCTCTCTTAAATTTTATATGAACGCAATAATATGAACAAATAATGTCATGATAAAATTTTGTTTAACCTAACAATCTTATACCCTAGCAAAGAGTTTCTAAAATACAACTGTAACTATTTTATATATTAGATTTATAATAATTAAAAATTATATTATATAAGAGCACCATAATATTTTCACATAAACTCCATTTGTAAAAGGAAACAATTTACAAATAATATTCATACTTGTTTATCTATATATTGCTTAAGCTCATCAGATAACTTGCTTCTCATATCATACACATATTCTTCAACAGAGTTTTTTGCATTAATCCTTTTTTCCTCAGAGCTGTCCTGATGGATCATTTTCATCTAAAAAATAATTTCATAAATTTGTGACATTTCAGTTTTCTAAAATGCAAACAAGGAGAAGTATAAGATCTTTTGAATCATATATATCTCAATTAGTTATAATAGTTAATATAAATAAATGACACACTTTCCAAAAATTGAATTCTGATAAAGAACTATGGTACTTTTTAAAAACACACACAATAGTATTCCCACCCCATTTACATATATATTAAGGATTATTAAAAGTATATTGTAAAAAGAAAAAAAAAGAATATTTGGTGCTCGAGTATTAAACCACTAAACAATTTCATCAAATCAAAAAACATCATCCAATGCTGCAATATGCAACAAGTGTGGGAAAATTTGTTCATCGATGTTCAGACGCATTAATTTTGTTTGTCTATGCTCGAAAATAGAGTATAACAGTCTTTATAAAATTCTTATCTTATTTTGTCATGAGAAATTAATAAAATTTGAAAACTATTTTCTATGGAAGCTATGCAGGAGATCACTTAAAATATATTGTGATTTAATAAGTAAATACCCAAAAGACTGAGGGATTTATTTAGTAAAACAACAAACATCATAGAAATTGTAAGACAACATTTAGGTTCATATTTATGCAAACAAATGTGTTGTTGTCTATGTAAAGAACACTAATTTGTTGTAATATTGAAAGCAATTATTGTGTTTTACCTCCTGAATAATGTAGTTATCAGATACTTCATTTACTTCAAGTGTATGTGGGTTTTTTTAATAGCATTGTGTATACTTATTCTAAATTTTTGCCAATTTATTTGTTGGCAGGTTAATACAGAAGAAGCATGCACAGGAATGTATTTTTGCATATATGCAGAAACAATAACTGCACTAGGGCAATGTTTTTATTAGAAAAATTGCCCAATAGTATAATACTTGGATACCCAAAATTTAAAAATACATTCAAGTTAAAATAATGTATACAATAACTTTAAACATCAAAACAAAAAAGTTTTTAACAAGGCTTAAAAATTTAAATGCGAATTCATTTAATGTATATAAAATTGCCTAAATACACACTCCAAGTATACGTTGCAAAATAAATAAATAAAGCGTATCACTTTAGTGATACAAAAATATTTTTACTGATAACTACTGTAAAACAAAACATCCAATTTAAAGTGCAGCAGAAAAAAGAAAATTTGAAGTGCAAATCAACATTCATGACGTTAAATGAAGATGTATGCAGAAATTATTGATGTTGCTTGTGAAATGAATTTTTCACCACAGATAATTCACACAGACACCATCGTTTATTATAAACATAAATATGATGAAACATTAATAAGGAGCACACAGACCATTTACTTTTATTACCTGTCCAAATTTCTAGAGGAATTTTTTCCTTTTCCTTTCTGTGGTGTTACATTAGGTACTTGTTGGTACTAAAACTAATAGCTTACACCCAAAATTTTAATGGAAAAGTTAACTTTTATATAATAAAGATCTGGGCTTTTTTAGAAGAACTTGATTCACTCTTCCTGCATTATCGTATGAAATGATTAAGTCATGAAATTTTCCTGAACTAGCAAGATAAGTATCATGATGATAATTCACAAATTCTAATAAATTGTCGGTTCTAAATTTTTTGAACCGTAATATCAGTTAAATTTCCAGATGTAACTTTAAACTTAGAAATATACATCACACACTTTATTTTTATTTTTTAAGAAATAAATAAAATACATCTCAGAAAAACCATACACTATTACCACGAAATATTTTGCACTACAATAAGATTGTTTGATTACGACCACCTGTAGTAACCCAAGAATTTAAAATGATTGACATTATCAATGTAATCTTTCATTTTAAACATATATATTGAATTTAAATGCCATAACTTGTTACATGAAATCTCATAATAATCAGTAGAGCTATTAGAAAAATAGTAATCACACAAATATATACAATAGTTCTAAATATATTTTCAATCTACTGTTATTTTTAAATGCTTCAGAAACTAACTTATCTTTATCAAATATCAACACAATTATTATCTAATTTAATCTTGCAACCCTTATCCATCAAACATATTATATGGACAATAAATTATATCTTAGTTGAGGAATATAATTAACATTGTCTAGAGTCAAATTTTTAGGGTTACAACATTTTGAACTTAACAGTTTTTACTTCTACAATTCACATTGTTTCACAACTGATTTTTGATTCTTTACCTGCTAATTAAATATTCTTTATTTCAGGATTTTATTTGGGCAACATAATCAACACTTTCGTTTCTTATTCTTATATCAAGATTTTTGAGTTTGGTAAAAGAAATTACAAGAAATACCATACATTAGACATTCACCAGGCAAGGTTAACCTTATACAACCTACACAAATAATAACTGGCATTTCTTGTAAACAGCTTATGAGGACAGAATAAATAGTGTTAGTCAACTGCAAAAACAAGATGTAGGGATAAAGCCAAACAGTTTGAAATAGGCTTCATCAGGGTCCCTTTGCATGTAAGCCAATGGTATGTATTCATTGACCTCAAGTCACTGTGCAATGAGAAGGTGGGCTGCTGAACATCAAATTTAGATGCAATATGATTATAGAGTCTCGAGTGCAATTTACTGATGAGTACTGAATCAGCCCGGAGTGTGATACTTGACACTTTTTGGAATGGAGGGAAGGGAGACTTGAAATAACTTCACACTCATTTGTAAAAGGATTACAGTATGGATGAGGTGGGACAATGGTATGGACTGGAATCAGCAAAGATGGGCATACAGATTTGCATAAACTAAATAATAATTGATGACCCAACATTTGGAGATGAGGTACTGAAACTCAATGTGGAACTTCAAGCTGAAGCCTTAAGCTGTAATTCCTTTCCTTTAATGTATGATTAAGTCACATGTCATACAACTTGAATTGTGGAGAACATGCATGAAGTTAAAGCAGTATGGCACTTGAAATAGTCAGCATTTTCTCTTGACCTAAATCTGATTAAGCACATATTTGTAACATTTTTGAATAATGCATTGCAGTGAGATCAATGCCTCCATTTACTGTCCAAGACTTGGAGATTGCAATTCTTCATAAGAGGAGTAGTATTCCTCAAATTATCATTAGCTAACCATATTAAATTTATGGAAAACAGGCATACAGCACTGTTAGCTGTGTTCAAGGGTACAACAAATATTAAAATTTTTGTAAATCTTGTTAACTTATATATATATATATATTAGCAAATTTTTACTCTGAAGCAACTTTCCTTGTCCTTTCCATCATTGAAAAGTATTAAAGCTCCCATAATTTTTTACCACATTTTTTCTGTTTTGTCTTTTAATACACAAGTACCAAATTCAGATCTGTAAAATAGGATTTACATGTGATAACTTCATAAATAAAACTTTTCAGATAATGTTACCTATCATCATTTCCGAACATAATTTTTCAAAATAAAAAAATATACCATAAAGAAACAAACAAAAACTTTAGAAATGTACAGCAAATTTGAAACACTGCATATTCCGTTAACAAACACTGTTTTATAAATTAGCAATAATGCTTTCATATTAGAAGAGTTCCTGAAACTAAAAGAATAAATAAATTACACAATATTGCATAAAATTCAGAAATCCGATTGCAACATATAAATAAAATTTCCATAAACAAGGTCTGTTTTACTGTGGCATAACACTTGATCTTACTTAGTCATAATTACTCAAGATATTTTTTTCAAGCTTCTTACAAACACTAAAATAATAAGGCCTTGTGCCTTGGATTTAAAAAAGAAATGAATAAATGTTGTTTTAATGACTGCTAAAACTCTTAACCTTCTTGAGTTACTAAAACCGTCTGAAAGTAAATTAAACTTGTAATAGTGCTTCACAGATCACATAGAAAACAATTATCTACATTTATTTTCTTTTGAGTTTCTCCTTAATTTTTACATGATAATTTTTTTTAACTTACTTCAGATTCTATAAATGTTTTTATTTCACTTTCTGACAACTGAGGCACTTTGGAATCAATTTGAAGCTCGATTTCTTGAGGAGTCCTCTTGTGCTTCTTTAAAGAAAAGAAATTCTTTTTTTCCTAAGAAAAACAGAGGTATTTTAACTTAATTCCATAAGTTATATTTAGATTAGTAATAAAATTTTCAGTAAGAAAGCAATTACATTCAGATTATAAATTTTTTATATGTATCCAATTTTAAAAAAAAATTTTATGATTAAAACAAGAATCACACCTTTAGTAGTAAAATAGAAGCAATAAAAAATAATAAGATATACTGCCTCATAGAAAAGTATACTATTCTATTAAGTAAAAAATGGAACTAAACATAAAAGAAACTTTCTTTTTTTCATTTACAAAAAAATAATGAAATCAACAATTCTGTGAAAAATGATCTATGCACATAAATAAAAACTATAATATTCTTACAGTCAAAAAACAGGAGACCCATCCACTAAAATGTTATTAGTTTCTGTATACGTAAATGCATTAAAAAATCTTAGTGAAATATTCCAATTCAAAAACAAAATTGGTGGACTGTTTGTTTCATAAAATGAATCCAGCTTTTCAATATTATACATATGTATCATTTTTTTTATCTTTAAATGGTTACTATAAGAAGTGATAAAAAAGGCTCTAAAGAAAACAATTTGATTGCTACCATAAATTTGAAGATTAAGAATAATTCTCAAAAAAAGGTTAATGTGCCTTTACAATTTTCTTCAAAAGTTTGATGTAAGTGTGTAAAAAAGTGCAAAACACACATAAGCAGTTAATTTGCCAGAATACTAGTTTGTCTCCCCTCATTCAGAGGAAAAAATCAATTACTATAACTCACACTATATTTAACCATTAGCAAAATTGCAAAAGATCTACTAAAAATTTTATTTGCAAAATGATTTAGCACTGGAATTTGACAAATTAAGTTCTGGAATAAATTGTTGCTTAATTAATCAAAAACATTTTTTTTCAAAGCCTCATAAAATGAAAATAAAAAGATTTTTTCTTTTTTGGACAAACTTACATGTAACATAAGTTTGAAAAATTTTAGGTTACACTAAATTAGTTTCAGAGAACTATCAAAAGTTACCCAATTAAAGATCAATCTTTCAATATAATCCATCTATACACAATAATTTTAATTCTATTTTGCAAATTGGTAATGAACTAATCTATAATAATTAAATTAATGAGAAAATATTTATTCTAAATATAGCATGCAAAATAAGAGCTAACAATGAAAAAAAATTCATACTAACAAGTGTAACCGGATAACCCGGGCAGCAAATAACAAGAAAAATAAGTCAGTACATGATACTTTACACTTCTTTCATTATTTTAAAAAATGGAATAAATACATAAAATAAAATCACAGACAAACCTCACTGACAATAGGATCAGGGGATATTACAGCATTTTTTGGTTTTAAATCCAAAAGATCTTCAGTTTTTTGATCTAGACTTATATTTTCTTTGGAATCTTTATCAGCAATAACAGCAGAGCAAACTTGAAATATTCCATGTATATTGATACGCAATTTGATTATAATTTTAACACTCTCTCCCGATGGCAATTGATGTACATTTTTAATGGCAAAAGAACCTGCAATTGATGTGAAGTACAAAATGCTTTACTTTATTTTTTATCATTTAAAAATAAAAAAAAGAATCATATTTGCCAAGCTAAAGAAATGAGATGTTACCTATAAAAGATTCATTTTCTTTCCCAGGGAAGTAGAATGCATTCAGAACAAAATCTTCCCTTCTAAAGAATGTTAAAAGCTTGGAAAATGGGACAGGATGATTTCTTTGATACGCTTCAATTTCCCTGAATAAAAGGGAAGAAAGTATTCAATTACACCTTACACTACAAATCATTGAATATAATTCTTACATTATCTAAAATAATTTCTAAATAATTAAATGCAAATAATCTCTCTGCAATATTTTATAATCACACTATACATAAATAATACAACAGTTATCTTAAGCCTACTTCAAAAACAATATTGCAAATAATAAAATTTGAGAGTTTAATAAAAATAATTAAGAACAAGATTTAGAATATGCTACAAATTGTTCACTAAAAAAAAATACCTTGGATGTTTATTTAATTTCCCAGTAATAGTATTCTTTGAGTTATTCTATTATTACTAGGGATATGTAATATTTCCACTGGTCTTCAATAAAGTTAGACAGGGAAAAAAATATCAAAACTTTAAATTTGTTAAAACTGAAGTTTATTAATATTTTTTTTCAATAAAATTCATTTATGGGAAATATGTGTAATAAAATACCCTGTTCATCATTTTCAAATTGTGAAAACTTTTGTGATCTCAACATTCTTGGAAAAGGGTGTTTTATAATAAGGAAACGTTTAGTGCCTTTTTAAACCACAATTTTAAAATTGCTGCTATAAACCAATACATACCCTTTTTCATTTTTTGTTAGAGTCCACATTAATTTTATAGCATATGGCTGTACATCTGTAATATGGAAATCTCTGACTTTAACACCAGGAGATAACATAGCTGCCTGAAAAGAAATAGCAAATTTTTACATTTCTAATCACGTGGGAGAAAAACACATTCTGTAAAAAGTCAAAATATTAATTAAATTCCTTAAAAATTATAAATATATTTTACATATTAACATAACATTTTAAATTATTTACATGCTTAATTACTTCACTAAGTTATTAGCTAAAATACAACTAATTTTTTCTAGAAAAATATTTTTGAATTGTTTCAAACATCACACAATATCATGAAAGATATATCGAAAATTACTTGAAGGGCACATCCTCTAGCAACTGCTTCATCTTGATTTAAAGTTGTGCTGGGTTCCATTCCAAAGACATTCTTAATAATGTTCTTTATGGCTGGAATTCGAGTTGATCCTCCAACAAGTTCAACACAATGAATGTCAGTTGGTGTCAAACCTATAAAATAGATGAAAACCAACATATTTCAACTAACATAATCAACTAAAGAGACAGTTACTTTTATTTTATTCAATAATATTAAGTTATAATTAAAAGATATATATATATATATATATATATATATATATATATATATATATATACACTGGCCTCAAAAAGTTAAGGTACAACATGTTTTTCGAAGCTCACCATAAAAAAAATGGCAGTAACAATAAAATGCATAGTTTACATGAATGATAATAACGAACTTTAAAAACATTAATGCAAAAACAATTGCTACCACTTTTATTTTATAGAAAAGAATGTATATTTATTAGTGAGAGAAAAATATGCAAATATCAAGCTTTCGTACTTTTGTGTGTAAGTTGTGTTGATTTTCAACAGTTGTTGGCAGTTTCGTTGACAATAGTCAATAGAGTTTAGAAAATGTCTCGGAGACGTCGTTTACCCAATTCGTTAAGGTGGCGGGCAGTTGGATGGATGGAAATGGGATTGTCGCAGGCTGATACTGCTAGACGTCTCAATGTGTCTCGTAGTGTTGTTCAGCGACTTTGGGATCAATACCAATCCGAAGATTCTTTGTCCAGAAGACCTGTTCCAGGCCGACCACGAGCTACAACACCTGCAGAAGACCGTTTTCTAGCTCTTTCGGCACGAAGGAGAAGAACCACTACAGTGCCGTAGCTCGTTGCAGACCACTTTCAAGCATCAGGAAGAAGAATCTCCGCTACTACGGTGCGAAATCGTCTTCACAATGCAGGTCTGTATGCAAGAAGACCAGTTGTGTGCGTTCCCCTCAACGGACGACAGCGAAGGAACCGCTTATGCTGGGCAAGAGAACATGTTTCTTGGACGCAGCAACAATGGGCTTCTGTGCTGTTCACAGGCGAGTCCAGATTTACAATGGAGAGTGATTCAGGGCGTCTACTGATCTGGAGGGAACAGCGCACTAGATACCATCAATCCAACACTGTTGAAAGACACAGTTATAGAGGTGGTGGAATCCTGGTTTGGGCAGGGATCTCGCTCGGTGGCCACACCATATGTGGCATATGATCCATATGTCCGCCCATATGCTGCTGCTATTGGTAACGACTTCATTCTGATGGATGATAATGCACGACCTCACCGAGCTCGGATTGTTGAGTATCTGGAGTATCACGGTTTGGAACGAATGGAATGGACAGCTCAATCTCCAGACCTGAATTCGATAGAACATCTTTGGGACTATCTTGGCAGAGAGGTTGCTGCTTTAAATCCTCCTCCAAGGTCGTTACATGAGCTGAAACAAGGCTTACTCTGTGTCTGGTCTTCGCTTCCTATTCCGGTGTCCGACAACTTAATAAACAGCATGGGAAATCGATGCCGCCAATGCATTCAAGTTAGGGGTGGACACATTCCTTATTAGAACCCATTTTTGTATTGTTTTTATGCCATTTTACCACATAACACTGTGATGTGCTGTTTTCTCCAAGAATGGACTTTTCCGCAGAGATTGCTTTTTTTGTTATAAATCGTTTTTGCAATACACTTATACAAATTTCTATGACGCATTCAATAAAAAACTATTTAATGCACATATCCTCCAAATTTTTTGTTTCTACATTCATTCATTTGCAAATTAGACACAAAAACCCGGTTGTACCTTAACTTTTTGAGGCCAGTGTATATATGTTTACACTCCGAATTAGTAGGTTATGTTTTTGTTTTCCTATGTTATTTAGTTTAATGATTTTTTAATATTTAAATTTTACATACATAATTCTTTCCTTTCCTCTTGGTACATAGTATGACAAATTACAGGTGAAGGTTGGCTGGCCGCAAAACTTGTTTAAACCTGCAATCCTGGTTCCTAAGGCCAGGAGTTTGTCATTATACTATGTGCCTTCTTCCTAATTTTAGTTATCTTAGGTATATAACTATATGTTTATTTTATATTTTTGTTTATATATTTGTGTATATGTATATATATGTATACATTTATATATATGTGTATATATATGTATATAATTATATATTGAAATTTTTTTATATTGGATTATATATATATATTATAATGTTCTAAAAGATAAATGTGGAATAATTATATGCAATTGGTTAAATTTCATTCTGTCACTTTTTAGTCATTTGACAAAGAAAGAATTGTACCACTAGTACAATTTCTTTTATATATTTTAGAATACAAAAAAAATTTCCTAAATAAATTTTTTTCATGAAATGTTACTCATCTGAAATTAGGGATTGCTAAGTGCTAGAATAAGCATTCAAAAATATAGTTTTCAATACATTCTAAAACATAAGTAGTGACACATGAAGAAGGAATTATGAGAACTGTCCAAAATTGTGTATGCATATATCTTACAAAAAAAAAAAAAAAAAAAAAATTACAGAATGTTATTTTTTTATGGGTAATGATTGACTAACTGGAGCATTGAAATGAAGAATCCAGAGTTGTCAAAATCATCAGATTTTCCCCCAACGGGGTGATTTGGATTCTAATGAGCAGGTGTATCTGACTATCCCTGGATCACACTGATCAAATCAGTCTATCAGAACTTGTAGGGCCAGGAACCCTGAGGAAGGACATTTGCCAAATGAATATATGTCCAGCTAGATGTCAGCTAGCATCAAGGACAAAGATCAGCCCCTATTTCTTCCTTTTTTTTCATTTTGTAGTTAGCTATATTTCATGAATAAAACATTAATTCCTCATGATATTCCTGGTCTTTTGTTTTCAATACATGTACATCAGATCTACTGATTTTCATTTCATTCAATTAACTCACTCATAGCATAATCCTTTTAATGATATAGAATGTATAACATTCTTAATTTTTTCTCATTAATTGAACTTTTAATTTTCAAGTTTTTTGTGCATTTTATATTTAGATAAAAAAAAAAATTTTCTTCCATATTTAGGCAGATAATTGTGTATTACCTTATAAATATCAAAAGTAGATACCCAAAATATCTATGTAGGGAAACAAGATCTTTTTTCTATTAAAATTTTTTTTTAATACAAAGAATAAGAGGATTTATGCTGGAAAACTTTGAAACATGCTTTGGTTATTATTCTAAATAAATACTGACCGGTTTCCTGTAATAACCTTTTGAAAACTTCCTCGATTCTTCTAAATGTCTCAGCACAGAGTTCTTCTAATTTATCTCTAAAGTAATAATAATAATGAATAAGTTATAGAAATGTGAGAAACTTTTTTAACCCAGACATGAAATAGTAAGAAAAGTAGCTTACCTTCCCAGACTACTACTGACATCTTTATCATCCATAAAACATTCAATATTCAAAGGTAATACTTGTGGATTTGCACTAAGGTTTTTTTTCAGTTTTTCACATTCTTGCAATAAGCGTATAATAGCTCTTTGGTTTGAAAGAACATTCAAATTATACTTGGTTTTGAATTCTTGACTAAAATGTCTTACCATACAGTTATCAACATCTCGGCCTCCAACACAAAAATCCCAAGTACTACATAAAACCTGAAAGTTTAATCATTAAAATAAGTTTTGCACAATTTTTTAAAACGTCTTAAAGTGAATAAAGAGTATCATGGTACAAAATGAAACAATTTTCCCCACAAAAATTATTTATCATTATTTTGTATAAGATTAACAACAGATCTGATGCATTTGTAAATTATACAAAACTTGCCTCTTTTTGCTTTTATTTAGAATTGTGGTGAATCATCAAATTCAAGATAATTTCATCAAAGGTAAGCATTCATAAAAACTGAACAATGTGTCAAAAAGCTTTATTAATTGTACAAAAAAACAGCAGTAAAATTTGCATTAGTGCTAATTAAACATGTAGCTATGTAAATGGAAGACCTCCAAACTAGCTGATATTATATACTTGTATACTGATAATGGTTTTTCAGAGAATGTTATTGGATGCACAAGTGGTTTCTTCATTATAAGACATACTTGTATTTAAACATAATCCTTTTTGTGGAATTTTTTTAGTGTTAATTTATTTTAATGTTGATTGTAAAATACTGTAATTTCAACATGATGTCTCATTTTCTATCTTCAGCTTTAGTTTAAAAGCAGTTGTACACTAAATGCCACCCAGACAATTATATCATTCAAATTTTCTTTTTGGATAACTGCACTAATTTTTTTTTTTTGATATTTAAATAGATAACAGATAAATACTGTTTACAATTAGAAAAAAAAATTCAAAAATATTATTAAATTAAGTTTAATAAAAAATAAATAGACCATTGTATTTAAATATAATCTTTTTTGCAAAATTTCTTTAAAGTTAGATTTTTTTTCAATATTAATAAAATGCTGTAATTTTAATATGTCAGTTCATTTCCTACTTTCTTGCATAAATCTAGAAGTGGTTATGCATAGAAAACTAATAATTAGAGGCAAAATAAAAATTCATTTTTTTCAAACTTTGCGAGCTTAAATGACAATATATTACAAAATATTAAGTATTATAATTTGACATTGAATAAAAATTACAAATGATGTAACATTTTAAATTATGAGTAAATGCATAAGGAAAATAAATAAAGCAATAATGAAAAAAAAATTAGCTATTGATTTACCTTCAGTCTCCCTTGATAAAATTCACATACAGATGATTGCACAGCTGAATGTCCAATATCAACAAATACAACTCTTTTGGGTTTAGTGTCACTTAAGTCTTGTCTATAAAATCCATATGCAAGAGCAACTGAAAAGAAAATTTCAGGATCTAGAACTAAATATTAAGTTTTTTAATGCATTTAAAAAATTAGGAATTGTTCTTAACACATTGACTGCCATGTACATTTTATGTGGTTTCCTGTTGCACCAACATGAATGTTTTATTATGCGATGCATATTCATAGTATGAAGCCAAGTGGCACAGTAATTGTGTATCACACTTCCATGCTGAAGTTCCGGGATTCAGGTCCCAGACTGTGCAAGGTCGACTCAGCTTTTCATCCCTTCAGTGGGCTGATAAAGGAGTACTGGTCTTGCTTGGGAACTAAACAATGGGGGTTTTCACGTCAAACTGACCACCTAACCGGAACATCTGCTCATGCATCTTAGCGTCCTATGTAACGTATACTGAGATGGGCACTGTAGGCCTTGGCCCTCATGGGCTGTTGTGCCACTGAGTTTAATTTAGTTTATTAATTAGTATATACAGCAGAAAATAATATATATAGCAAATAAAGTAATTATACATAATGCATTTTTCACAGCAGTAATTGGCGACATGCGAGGCTCTGTAGATTATTTGTGATTATCAATTATTAACTGTTACTCACCACCACCATTTCGCTGGGTATTTCATAATGTTGTATGAATATATACTGTTTATATATATATATATATATATATAAATTATTAATATCTAAGACCTAGCATTAACCATTTGATTGTATTAAAAAAATATTACAATCCTAACCTCTTGATTTAAAAAAAAAAGAGAGAGAGGTCAGGATTTCTACATAATAATATCTAAAACTGAAATAGAATTATCTTTTACACTCCCGTAACCCCCTCCCCCAAAGAGGATTTTTGCAAAAACCATTTTTGTGGATCTCTATTCAACAAAATAAACATGCTTGCCAAATTTGAAATCTAAACCTAATAGTTCAAAAATGGGATTTTTTTATCAATAAACCTCGTTGATTTCCGAAAGAAAGCAGATTTCCATTCAACAAACAAAACATGCATACCAAATTTTGTTATTGCAGGTTTAGTAGTTCAAAAAGTGGGAATATTTTTTTTATCAATATGCCTCAATAATTTCTCGCTCCCCCACAGGAGTTGATTTTCGTAAAATCCATTATTAGTGGAACTCTATTCAGCAAAAGAAACATGTTTACCAAATTTTAAATAGATGCATCTGACAGTTCAAAAACAGAAAATTTTATTTATAACACCCCTTAAACCCTCGCCCTTTTGGGGGATGATTTTCGCAAAACTTGTTCTTAGAGAAACTCTAGTCCATAAAGGGAACATGCATACCAATTAAAAAACGGGATTATATTTACTTCCAACACCTCTTAACCACTTGCAACCTCCCTTATGGTATGATTTCTCAAAACCTGGTACATAGTGGATTATACTTCATGAAAAGAACCTCTCTGCCAAATTTCAAATCTGTAGTTATCATAGTTCAAAATCAGGAATATTTATCCATCATGCCCCTCAAACCTCACAACCCCCCTCAGGGATTGATTTTCCCAACTCTTTTAGTAGCAAATCTCTATTCCATGAAGGGAACATGCTTGCCAAATTTCACGTCTGTAGGTCTTATAGTTCAAAAACGGTAATATATTTTTCTACAACTTCCCTTAAAACCCCTCACAATCCTCTCTTAAAGTTCAATTTTCTCAAGAACCCTTTTGTAGAGGATCATTACTTCATGAAAAAAAAACGGCCTGTCAAATTTAAAGTTTGTACGTCTAATAGTTCAAAAACAGGAATATTTATGTATAACACCCTTAATCCCTCACAACACCACTTGGGGGTCGATTTTCGCTAAACCCATTTTGTAGTGGATATCTACTCAATGAAAGGAATCTGCTTACCAAATTTTAAGAATATTGGTGTAATAGTTCAAAAATGGAAATAATTCACTATAATGCCCCTTAATCACCCGCAACGCCACTGAGGGGTTGATTTTCGTAAAAACCATTTTGCAGTGAATCTCTACTCAATGAAAGAAATCTGCTTACCCAATTTCAAGACTGTATGTCAAATAGTTTAAAAATGGAAATAATTATCTATAATACCCCTTAATCCCCTGCAACGCCACTTTGGGGTCAATTCCTGCAAAACTCATTTTATAGAGGATCTACATAAGAGGTATGTGCTTACTAAATTTCAAGAATTTATGTCTAATAGTTTAAAAATGGGAGTAATTATCTATAATGCTCCTTGGTGGTCAATTTTTGCAAAATCCGTTCTCAGTGGATCTCTACTCCATGAAAGGAACATGCCAATCAAATTTCAAGTCTATAGGTTTAATAGTTCCTGAGATATCATGATGAGCTTTTCTCCTTTATATAAAGGGTGTTTTTTTTAGAGGTATAAAACTTTAAATTGCAATAAAACAACGATGTATTATTCGATTGACATGAATTTTTTTTTATTCGAAAGATAATCTTGTGGCATTACATTTTAAATATGATTTCTGGCATATGACTGCCACGGCTGGCTCGGATGTAGTCCAATCTGGACGTCCAATTTTCGATGACTTCATAAGCGAATTTTGTTTAGCGATGAAGCGCACTTCTGGTTGAATGGCTACGTCAACAAACAAAACTGCCGCATTTGGAGTGAAGCTAATCCACAAGTGTATGTCGAAACACCGTTACATACAGAAAAACTGACTGTTTGGTGCGCTTTATGGGCTGGTGGAATCATTGGTCCGTACTTCTTCAAAAACGATGAAGGCCACAAAGTTACAGTCAATGGTGATCGGTATAGAGCCATGGTTACTAACTTTTTCATTCCTAAATTGAACAATCATGATGTCCAGGAGCTGTGGTTCCAACAAGACGGCGCAACATGTCACACAGCTCGTGCCACAATCGATTTATTGAAAGACACATTTGGTGACCGCCTAAATTCACGTTTTGCACCTGTGAATTGGCCTCTAAGATCTTGTGATTTAGCACCGCTAGACTATTTTCTGTAGGGCTATGTAAAGTCATTGGTCTATGTGGATAAGCCACAAACGCTTGACCATTTGGAAGACAGCTTTCGCCGTGTTATTGCTGATATTCGGCCACAAATGTTGGAAAAAGTCATCGAAAATTGGACGTCCAGATTGGACTACATCCGAGCCAGCCGTGGCAGTCATATGCCAGAAATCATATTTAAAATGTAATGCCACAAGATTATCTTTCGAATAAAAAAAATTCATGTCAATCGAATAATACATCGTTGTTTTATTGCAATTTAAAGTTCTATACCTCTAAAAAAAACACCCTTTATACAGATTTCAAACTGTTATGCTTCAGCTGATAAGCAGTTACTTTGATTACTTTGCCTCATTCAGTACATTCTATAAGCAGGTAAGTGCTTTCACTATACTTTGTAAGTTTTGGCATCTTATACCTTTTATTAATTTTTTTAAATTAGCCTTTGAAAATATGGCTATAAATGAAGATTATGTATCAAGTACTACATAAAATGATGAAGTTTTAAAAAGATCAAACAATATTGATAGTTATTGGATAATGAGATTACCTGATATGATAAGGGCTTACACAATATGTTGGTGCTGAATCGAGTTTGAGAGTAATACTTAAGAGTTGATGATAACAATGATATACAAGAGTTTAAAGTGAATTGGTGTATTCCTTTTGGCAATCAAACAAGATCACATTTCCAAATTAGTCTGGTATCAATATGTCGATTGGAGATTTTTGCTTGTACAGAACCACAATTTTTATTTTCTTTTTGTCATACATGAAATACTTTAAATTATCACAAATCGAATATCTATGTTTTGTAAACATAATCAAATGTTTCTTTTATATCATTATGTGGATGGGCTTAGTGTGATTACCAAAAACTGAGCAGCATTGAAGTAAAAATGAAAGTTATAGCCTAACATTTTCACATACAGTCATGTGAAGAAATCAATTCAAATTACTTTTGAAGTTATTCATCTTAGCAATATTAGAAGAAAATGATCCATATTTAATAAATAGACTGTCTATAAGTATTCATATTTTCAATCTAAGCAAGAAATTTTAGGAAATATAATAATCTAGATGAAATATTGAGCATATGAGCCAATCATTAATGCCATTTTGAGGCCCCACACAGTATCTTTTGAATATATAAAACTTTTATGATCGAAAAAAATATTCAGAATTAGTGTTCTATTTTTAACATTCAGTGAGAACAACCTTAAAAAATATTATCTTTCAAACTTTCCATCAACATGCCTTGAAATTTCTTTAATTTGATATATGATAGTTTACTCCAAAATATATAGCAAAAAATTATTTAGTTGCCAAGGGATTTTACACTCCTTTATACCTCAACATAAATACAAGAAATCAGTATTTGAATGCTGTATTGGTATCAGTCTCAATAAAGACTATGAAAGAAATGCAAAAATATTATACAAAAAATCATTCTTAAAAGATGAGTATTTGCAATTGGCAATGTGTCAAGTTTGTGTGAACTTAGGTGATGATTCTATAGAAAAAAAATTTTATGCTTTATGTATTTATTAATGTACTTTTTTACATGAGTTATTTCTTGTTTAAATGTAATGTCTTGTTTCACATTTTATTTTCAGTAATTACAAACCAGTATTTACCTAATACTTTGAAAACTAAACATGTTGCTAAAAATTCTTTTTCAGAATTAAAAATTTAAAATCAATTTCTTCTACAACTAATTTATCTTTTTTTAGTCAAGGTATTACTTTGAATGGCAATTATGTTAAATTTTCTACCGTGGATGACCATGAAGAAGTAATTGCTTTCAATGTATTTGTCACATGGATTGTCCACATCAAAATTAGACATTAGATTATTTATGAACAGAATAATCAGAATATATTATAATGTCCCTATCACTACTCTCAGAGTCTGTTTTAGAATTAATAGCTGAAATATTTTGCATTATTTTTTCTACTTCATGTTCACCTATACATGTTTGACCCTTCAACACAGTAATGGTAAAAATGGAAAATTTTTGCCTAAAAGATCTAGTTATCCATAAAAAACTGGACTGCAAACCCAAATACCCAACACTCTAGCAAAAATAGAATTCTCCTACTTATTATAAACAAATACCACATGCTCATTTAAAATGCTGTCATAAAGCCTGCCATTAGGAAGCATTCCTTTCCCCTATGTTTATAAAAGCAAAATCCCAGTGTACGTGAATCCCATTTCTCTCGAATAGCGTGTCAAATCTGCATGCATCTCAAATCTTATGGACATACAATGACATCTTTTGCCAAAAGTTAGTTTTTAAAATGTTCCAGGATACTAGCACAAATGTGTAACAACTAGGGTGAAAGAGAAAACGAGTAGGCACTCCATTTGGGAAGTGAGTGCATTTCTTGCTAGTGTGCATACACTTAAGACAGTCAACATGAAAGGGTTAGGTACCAATGAAAAATAGAAATAATTAAGCATTATTATTATTTGAGCACATAGAGAAAACCCATAATAAAAACTTCATACAATGGTTCAGAATAAAAAATTTAAAGTGATAATATTACTATAATATAAATTTAGCAAATTTTCAATTCAAAAATTTGGAATACAAAACATACCAGCAGTAGTTTCATTTAAAAGTCGCAACACATTCAAATTAGCAACCCTGCATACATCCAACATTGCTCTCCGTTCAGCATCATTATAAAATACAGGAACCTAAGGGGAAAAAATGGATTAAAAAAAGATGGAATTAATTCCTGTGAATTCAAATTAAGCTCCTTTTACTCAAAATTAAGCACTATATTATCATGTACACTCATGTCAAGAAAAAAAAAGGAGATTGTGAATAAAAATATGAATTGAAGGCTTGAACATTTTTTTTCTCTTACTTTTGTTAGCATTAATTTACCTAACGTGGCAGGAATTGATATTAATAGAGGTTTAAATCTCATAGATGCAAATCAATCACAACACTACCAGAATAACTACAAGGAGATGTTAATTTTTCGATGTCTCAAAAAAGAATTAAAATTGGCAATTGTGAAAGAAGCTGCCTGTTTAGACTGAACTTTGTTGGTTAGTACTTTCCTACTTATATGTAGGCCTTAAAAAAATAATTAGTAAAGTAATTTTCTAACTCATACTTTATTCTTTGCAATGATCGGTGTTGTATGGACAAAATAACAAATAATATATGTATGTATAATAAAGCAATTTTTGAGTGAAATTTTTTCTTCTAAATTTCATCTATATATTACACTGCACTTTTGCTAAAAGAATGATCAGATATTAATATTCCTAAGAAAGCTGTCATATTGTCATACACATTATATCATAACATCATTTTTCTTAAAATATTTGAATTTATTAAAAATAAAATTTATTAACTTAATTTTATTTCCTGTAATTCATCTATTCAAAAGTACTCTAACTATAATTTCTTGAAAAAATATGCCAATATTACTTTAAAAATCTTTTCATTTTGTATAATCTAAAATTACTCATATTTATATGTTCAACCCAGATAATATTAAAACACTTCAGCAGGTAGATTTATATATTAAGAACTTGATTGATAGTAAATTTCTTATCAAAATTAATTTCCACAACTTCATTAGATAAGTAAAATGATTAAGAAATATTCTTAAAATTAGATAAACGGAAGGCTACAGAATAGTAATGATGGTACAGTTAGGGCTAGTAGAGGCAGAAAAACATAACACTAAAAGAAAATATTCTAATTAAGGTTGTATTTGCCTCATGTTAATGAACAGGAATCAATTAGGAAACATTTTTTTTACAAATAAAATAATCAAGTATTATTCCTAAACTTTATTAAGATTATTATATGAGATAAGGATATTTTAATGCTTTACTAATTTCTGCTGTGTGAATCTATAATTCAATTAATCTATATTAATAAAAGAGACTTTAAGCGTATGTGTTTCACCTCTACAGCCCAAACCAAGCAACCCAGAAGTATGAAACTTGGTACATAATTATTCTAGGTCCTGATGATGTGCACTACGAAGAGTTTTTTTCGAAATTCGCTTTAGATTTTTTAAAATTAAATTTTTAAACGATTTTTCCATTTTTTTTTTCAACAACTGGGTTCTTAGTTCTTTGTTTTGGCAACACAGTGTATTTGCTTGAAAAATTTCTGCGCTCGAAAATCTCAATTATCAACTTTTAGTTGCAACATTTTTTTTCCAGCCTTATAATCAGCTACATCATATGCTGAGTTAAAATTTTTTTTTTATTTATGTATTTTAAGTATTTGTTACAGAGTTTATTTTGAAACAATATTTATTACAGTTGGAAGATGCATCACTCTTCAAGCTAAGACTACTTTTTATTTTTTCAACAATCAGATTAGCTTGATATGCATTTTTGTTTTGTGTATTGATCTAATTTGTCATTTCTTTTTCAGCTTAAAAATTTCTTACTTATTTTTCATGTAGTCACAGTGGTATTCATATTTTAATTTCTATTTTGGTTTAAGGCCTCTTAACGTTTATTCTTTTTTCATGTTTACAGTTGATTTTTGTGTAGTTTCTGGTTTTAGATTTAATTAGGTCATCATTCTTAAAATAAATATGAAATTTTTGAAAGCAACATTAAAGTTATCAGAAATTCTTAACCTGGAAAAGAAATGAGACGACTTTAAATCTAAAACTTGAAACAGTACGGAAGTATCAAATGTATACATATAAAGGTTTAAAATGAAAAAAAGAATAATAAACGTGACACACATGGCTTAAACCTAAATCAGATATTTTTAAACAGAATAAGGAGCCCCAGAATTGAATCTAAACCAAGAAATGGTTCGGAATAATCAAATAAAATATAAGCAAAACAGACATGTATATTAAACTAATTTAATTCAGTTATTGAAAAAATATAAAATACGCTTAGATGGAAGACCAATGCCTCTACCTACCAGAAAAATACATAAATCAAAAAGCTTATAACGAAAAATGTTATATCAGATTATTGCTGAAATAAAGTTGCTTTTACAAGAATTCATTTTTGCAGTAAAAAAGAAATTACTGTTTGTTTTCAATGAGGGAAATTTTCACTTAAAAACTAAGCCCTCAAAAAAAAAAAAATTAAAACTTGAAGGCAAACGTAAGTGAATGGCTTGGCGTCAAAAACAGATTTTCGAGTAAAACAACTTTTTTGAGAGTAATGACTTATACTCCATTCCACCTTTGATGAACCGGTTGACGAAAACGAATGAAAATCACCAAATTGGCCAAGTATAAAAAAATGTGAGTGAAAAATTTATTTTTGTTTCATAAGTACGTATCTTTAATTCTATGAGTTCATTTATTACATCCGTTAATAAAACAAACATTTCCTTAATATTTGTGAAAAATTTAATTGCTCTTACTCTGTTAGCATTATTTTAAGTAAGCTTATAATATAAATTATTTGCAATACATTTAAATGTCGTTTTTGTATGTTATCTTAAGGTATAATGCATAAAATAGAATTCTGAAACTCATTGAAAAGTTTGTCTCTTAAAATTTGCTATCCTTCGTAAAACTTTTAGTTTTCTTAAAAAAAATCTCGATGCGCACATTTGAAAAGTTACGTTACTGACATATGCAAAATTTTTAAACATGTATGTTTATGTGTATGTGTTTCACCTATTTCCCACCAAACTAAGTAATCCAGAAGTATAAAACTTGGTTCTCTTTTGACCAGCAGCTGCTGCACCTAGGGCCTTTCCCTGGAAGTTAGTTTTCAATTTGTAATCAATTGAAAACAAACGTACATACATTAATTTATCATGTAACTATTTAAATTGCGATGCACCAAATTACTAATGAATTACACGTATTTTTATTCAACATCGTCAAGATATGTATACTAATAAAACAAACAGTTTGTGTGTTTCAGCTGTACCGGCATAACTAAGAAACTCAGAAGTCTGAAACTTGACATGTAGAAGCTGTGGGTCATTATCCAGAACACCTCAAAGAGTTTTTTTTCGAGATTCGCTTTAGTTTTTTTTAAAATACAATTTTTAAGCGATTTTTCGGCTAAATGGAGATATGTCATCAGACGTGTCAAGTCAACTTTGTGAAAATTAATGTTAAGAGCAGTTTTTTGGGGTACTTTAGCACATTTTATTGTGAATATATTTATTTATAGCTTTTTTAACTCTTTATGGTGGAATTACATTCGTTTTTCGAAAAAGTTGTCTTAAAAAAAATGTTCTTTCTAAATTTCATTTTTTGGATTTGCAACACAAATATGATAAGATTAGATTTCACATGTCTTAGGATATGAATTGTTTTGTATTAAATTAATACTATAATTTCTATTTTAGTGTCACAGTTTTATGTTTGTTTATTTTCTAAACTGTAATTTTTTCTTGCTTATTGTAGTTTAAATTATATGATACCGTGACTCAAGTTTTTAAGTCAAAAAATGATTTGTGGAGCTTTTTGTAAACAGAAGCTTAGATAATGTGGTACTTATGTATTAGTGTCACCACAGGAAAATTGGTGGCATGCGAATCACACCTTGATACCATTTGGCTGTGGTGACGATTATACGCAAGTACTGATAATTACTTATTTTTTAACTCAAATATCAGTGGATTATTTTAGATAATTAAATTAACTTCTTACCTGCTTTCATTCTTATGTTCAAAAATAATAATAATCTGTTACAAAAAACTTTATTGCTTTTCTTTGTTCAACGACAAATTCTAAAACTTGCTTATTGCAACAATAAAGTTGAAAATCCTAGCTAGCAATATAACAAAAAGAGAATATAGTAATAAATTAAACTAATGGAAAAACAGATTGCTGAAATAAAACCCTTTTTTCAAGAATTCATTAACGCAGTACTTTTTTTTTTAAAGTTACCGATGAGTGAAATTTGGAAATTTTAACTTAAAAATTAATCCCTTAAAAAAATTTTAACTTTAATAAAAACATTTGCAAACACAAGTTTATTCTAAGCGAAGATCAAAGCTGCTAACATGGAGAGTTATTTTGAATGTTCACATTGGTGCGATAAAATGCAAGTACCAACATTATTTTCAATTCCATCAGATTTTTATCACCGCAGCCAAAGTGGCACTTTTTTTCACAAAAATTTGACTGTTTTTTTTTCTTTTTCATATAAAACATCTAAGAATCTATTGTTTTGATATCACAAATTTTGCTGAGGTGATGCCGATACGTAAGTACCCTTTTCCTCTATTGTCAAATTCCATTGTAACAAAAAAGTAGAAAAATGTAACTGAAAGAAATAACAATTAAAACTAATTGGGATTAACAGATTGTGATTTAAGTTAAATTTTTATTTTATGTACAAGATTTTTTTTTTGTATTATCAATCTAGGGTTGTGCTTGGGCTACAATTTATCTGATTTTGATATCAAGGTAGTAAGCCCCAAAGTAAGTAAAGCTTGAAATTAAGTCATTACCTGAATATCGGTACTTTAGCGTTATGTCTTACCCACTTCCAACCTACTAGCGAGACAATTCGGTATGGAAAAGCTTATTGATCTTCTTTTATTGGCTAATTCCATGTTTCATCAGTTGCAAAGTAGTACGAAATTATAGCTGACTAGCCATTATTCGCCCGCTTTATTATGTATTTCACGATGTTGTATAAATAAATACTGTTTACATATTCATAAATTTTTGATATCTAGCATCAAGAATTTGATTGTATTGAAAAATATATTTATGGCTGTAACTTTTGCCTCTTGATATAAAAAGGTCAGAATTAAGAATTTCTAATAATAACTAAAGTAGAAGTAGAGAAAGATATTTTTGTGCTCACTTAACTCAATAATCAAGTGAATTTCCACAAAAGCAACTTTAAATGGATCTGTGTACTTCGTAAAATAAATATATGTCCTAAATTTCAAGTCTAAATCTAATAGAGCCCAAACGGAATTTTTACCATCAATTCCTCCGGAGCATTCTTGGCAGATTTCAATTCAACAAAAGAAACATGCAAACTAAATTTTATTATTATGGTCCAGAAGTGATAAAAGTATTTATTTTGATATAAGGATCAATTTGTTACTATCAGACGTGCAAAATAAAATCATTAAAAAAACGTGCATAGAAAAATTTATTTATTATTATATTCTCATTTTGTTATATTGCTCTAGCTAGGATTTTCAACTTTATTGTTACACTAAGCAAGATTTAGAATTTGTCGTTAAACAAAGAAAAGCAATAAAGTTTTTAATAAGAGATTATTATTATTTTTGAACATAAGAATAAAAGCAAAGAAGGGAATTTCACTGTCTAAAATAATCCATTGATATTTGTGTTAAAGAATAAGTAATTATTATCAGTATTTACATATAATCGTCACCGCAGCCAAATTGATGCCTCATGAATAAAATCTGACTGATTTTATATAAAACTAGCTGGTATACCCGTTCTTCGCATGGGTGAATTTAAAAATTAAAAAATACAGACTAAAGGATAAAGAAGTTTTTAATGAGTTAATTTTACGTGAATTGTATAAATTAAACAAAAAAAAGGCTTTTTTCATAACTCAGCTGAATAAAAAAACCATGTTTGTTAAATTTTAAGTCTTTAGATATAATTGCTGATTTTTTTTTATTGTTGTTAATATTATTTATGACGCCCCGTAACTTTCTTGTGGGTCGATTTTTAAAAACACCAACCTGCCCAGCAAAAGTAACACATTGTTACAAATTTTGTGTAATAAATGCTAAAAATAGTGTAAATAATTTTTATCTGGACGTGTAATACCTTAATATCACTTTCTAATGCATTTATTTTATGTTAAATAGCTGTTACCCGCGACTTTGTCCATGTGGAATTTTTCACACAAAAAAGTGTTTATTCACTTCGCAGAGTTTACGAAAACTTTTCTTCTACTTTATGAATCTATGTTTCCTTCTTGTTTTATTTTTTTTCTTTGCTTTTTATTGAGCAAGTGGTGAAAGGAACGCATGACCTTTGACACTGTCGATGGGGGACTAAAATCTTTGAGATCAAAATAGGTCTAAGTAGCAAGTAGGGTGAAAGCCGAACACAAACGAAGCCACAAGGAAGGGGGTGAAAGGGACGCATGACCTTTGACAATGCAGTTAAGGACTGCAAACTCATTAGGATCAAAACATGAACGGGAAATGTCACAAATGGCAGCAACTTAATCAAAGAAAAAAATTTGATATAACTGCTAGCAATCGTTGAGACAGAAGGCTCGCGAAATAAAATAATTCCTATTGAATAAAAATAGTCCCTATTGAAATAAATAATCCCTATTTGAATCGGATATTGCTCACTATTTCATTGCTTTTAATATTATTTTCCCGGAATCCTAATTTTTTTTTTCTAAAATAAAAGTAGCCTAAGTTATTCCTTATAACATTAGCTATCTGCCAGTGAAAGTTTCATTAAAATTGGTCCAGCCGTTTCAGAGATTAGCAGGAACAAACAGACAGACAGACAAAAATTTTAAAAATTGATTTTTTCATGTAAGTACCGTACATACTTTTAAATGCATTTGGTAAAAAGCTGTTATTTTCAAATTACAAACAGACACTTCATTTTTATTTATATGTATAGATATGTTAGAAGCGATATGATATGCTTTGGTATCAAGGTGTGATTCGCATGCCATCAATTTTGCTGTGGTGATGCTTATACATAAGTACCACATTATCTAAGCTTCTGTTTACAAAAAGCTTCACAAATAATTTTTTGACTTAAAAACTTGAGACACTGTATCGTATAATTAAAACTACAATAAGCAAGAAAAAATTATATTATTGTATAAGCTATATTAATGTAAAGTTTTATTATTCAGTTTTTGCATGAAAGAGTAACAAACATCCATACATACAAGCTTTTGCAATTATAATATTAGGAGAACAAAAAGAAAATGGAACTCAATGCAAAACTTATTGGGATTATAAGATTGTAGATAACGTGATTTAAGTTAGATTTTTAGGTATTAACCTATTAGTGTAACCACAACCAAATTGGAACCACACGAGTCTTTCCTTGATATCAAAACAACAAAGATTTTTATATGAAACAAAAAAGATTTGTAAGATTTTGGTGGGAAATAGCACAATTCGCCAGGTGCCAATTTAAATGCAATGATGCTAATAGGTAAGAATACAAATGCTAATGCGAATTTTTATTTGTCTAAGATTTTCTGAGCTGTTTATGGTAATTTCATCAAAATCAGATTATGGATGGGATTGAATGCTCAAAAAAGTAATTCTTTTTTGCAATTTAAAATTCAGAGTTAATGCAATTTTTGTCGAGTTGGCATTATGATTTAACTTTCTTCCACAATCTGTTCTTCATATATATTTTTAAAGATTTTATGAATGTACATTTCTATGACATTTTCTTTGGTTGAAAAAAAGATCGTTTTTCTTCCTTCATCAGCAGATGCTGATCAATGTTGAATATCATGAAAGATATGCATAGTTATTTAGACTCGCACTCCAATGGTGAAATGAATAAAAAAAGGGGCAATATTGAACAATTTGATGCTAAAAAAACAATGCAAAGAAAAATATCAGATTACAATAAAATCGGGCTTAAAATGCTCACCTATACTTTTGAGCTGCATTTTTTTATGTTTGTTATGCTCGCCATATAATGCACATCCTCTTTTGTACAAAGAGACCTGAAATGTACATGTGCAATGCTCTCATGTTTTGAAGTAATTTATTTGAGGTATTACTCCAAGGTATAGAAAAAAAATAGTATACATCTATATAGAATTACAACTCTTTAAAAAAAAAAAAAAAAGCTAATTGGGAGAAATATGCAAGTTTGACAAATACTCTTTTGGGTAATTGCCTTTTAGACTTGAATAATGACAAGGCTCTTGACAAAATTATTACTACTATTTTAGCTAGTGCCAATGTTTGTATTCCAAAAGGCCATATTATAAATGGAAAACCTTTCTGGAATGATAAATTGCAGACTCTTAAGGAAGAAAAAGATTTAGCAAGAGATAGAGCTGATTCTTCTGGTCTTCTTGAAGATTGCATATTGTTAAGGAAAAAACAAGCTATTTTAAAGAAGGAAATTTTAAATGCAAAGCGTGTTTCTTTTAACAAATTTTTAGAGAATTTTGACTACCGAAAGGATGGACCAAAAGCTTTCAGATTCATTTCTGCTTTGAATGGCAAACAAATGCAGCCTTACAAACAACCAATGAAGGTTGGTGGAAAGATTTTGACTTCTGACCTGGATATAGCAAAGATCTTGAAATACTACCGTAAGGTTAGCAACTTTCAACCGAGAAGACAGATCAGAAAGAGAAATAAATTTTCCTCGTGTGAACCAGAAATGGGACAGACTTTTCTCTGCTCCTTTCTCTGATGAGGAATTCCAGAGAGTCCTTCAAAAATTGTCTAGAGGGAAAAGCGCTCGTCCTGACGGTATTCTTCCAGAGTTTATTTTGGAACTCGGTTCCAAGGCTAAACAAACCATTTTTCTTTTTATAAACAAGACTTGGGGTGGCTCTTTTCCGAGTTATTGGAGAAAAGCTGATGTTTTACCCATTTTAAGACCTAAAAAAGATCTGACAGACATACAGAGTTTTCGACCTATTTCTTTAACTTGTATTCTAAGTAAATTATCTGAAAGAATTATTGTTGATCGACTACAGTATTACACCACTACTACACCTGGACAGCTGCAGTCATATTTCTGAGAAACAGGCTGGCTTCAGATGGAGTTACAATACGACCAAACAAATTGTTCGCCTAACTCAACAAATTAAAGACGGCTTTCAAAAGAAGCAAAGCACGCTAGTTGTTTTTGTTGATTTTAAATCAGCATTTGACAGGGTCTGGAGAAAGATGTTGCTCAAAAAACTTTTACACATGAATGTTTCCGGTCATCTCTTTAAATGGATATCAGTGATTTCCTCTCTCAAGGCTTCTTAAATATAAAATATGGCACTCTCGCTCAGGGTATGGCCAAACTAGACAATGCCTTCCACAGGGATCCGTTTTGAGCCCAGTTTTTTTAATATTATGATTAACTATCTTTTGAGTTTCATCGATAATGCAGTGCCTGAGATTAATTCCAACTATATGCTGATGATCTTGTTCTCTGGTCAACCGGTTCTGATATACCAAAATTGGAAAGTACCCTGAACTCAGCACTGGTGACCTTGGCAAATTGGTCCTTGGAAAATGAGACTTTAAGGTAAACCCTGATAAGACAAATTTTGAACTTATCACCTTAAGTACAAAAAAGCACAACATTAACCTGGTTTACAATAACAATGCTATACTCAGGACTGACTGTGCTACTTACCTCAGGATTTCTCTGGATTCCAGACTAACTTGGACTAAACATATCGCTAAAGTGGTCGAGAGTGCTACAAGTAGGCTATCTCTGTTAAAAAGAATTGCCGGTGTTAAGTGGGGATCATCCCAAAGTGTTTTGACTTCCACTTTTACATCTTACATCAGACCCGTTATTGATTACGGCTCTGAGCTTCTTGTTACTGCTTCTGATAGTGTATTATCAAAGTTGGACATTGTTCAAAACAAAGCACTGAGATTTATCACTGGTGCAGCCACCTTGACCCCTATCAACTGCCGACTGAAATTTTTAGTTCATCTGAAAGACGTCAATACTCTGTGCTTTCTCTTGGTGAACGATTAATGAGAAAGGATCATTTCTGGCCTAAATACATACCTTCCCAAACAAGACTTAAAACTCAAGATACTTTTTTGTTTGAGTTCCAGAGACTTGCAAACGTTTTTGGTGTTTTCGATAATAGACTTCCCCTCTTTATACCGACTATCTTCCCAGGTCATTTGGGATACGCTTCTGCTAATCTGGATTTGGTCCTACCTGTTAATAAGCATAATTCCCTTCTGGCTGAGTTAAGGTCTGTGGCTCTGGCTACGATTCATGAAAGATATCCAGAACAAGATTGGTTACACGTATGTACTGATGGTTCTGCCACAGCTCCCTTTGGTAGGGCTGGAGCCGGTTTATTGTCAGACACGTTTCTTTTATCTCTCTAGAACCCGGCATTACATTGGCTTTTTTTAGTGACTATTCCTCTCTCCCCATTATTTATAAATGATGAATTAAAAAGTCTTACAGATTGCTATAGAAATGATTTTTTTTCTGATCGTTTGAATTAAACATATGTAAGCATTAAAAAAACATTATATATATATATATATATGGTGAAAAGCCTATATTCCTAGTTTACATTCACTAAAAAAACATTCAAAAACAAAAGAATGCTGTCTGATAAAAATATTTTAGTATTTTATTACAATTTTGTAGTTTTTCATTCCACTGTGTTTAGTAAATCATTTCAACATGTATCTGACGAAAAAAAGTATATTATATGAAACTAACATATTCATTATTTTGACAATTATTTTCTTAGAGCTTAAAAAAATAAAAGGGGTTTGGTATTTTCATTTACTCAATCAATCGTTGTATAACAATAATTTCCTTTTAAGGTTTTGAAATGAAAAAACTGATTAAAAATATTCATTGAGCAATTAGTTGTGACATATTGTTATATTAAAAAATGACTGTAGAAGAAAAATCTTGTTTATTGATAAAGACTTATTTAATATTTAAAAAGATTGTAAAATAATTAATCAATATATAAGATGTATATTACTTTTATTATATTAATTATAAAATATTTTTTCTGTATTTGGTCACAAATTAAATAATAATTTAACAAAAACAAATATTTCAATGTAAGTGAGAAAATTAGCAAGCTATAAAGTAAACAGAAATGAATGAATGTAAAAAGATATAAAAATTATATCAGAAAAGAGTAATAGCAGTAGTAAGTTTCTGCTATTGAAGTATGGGTGAAATAACCTGACATAGATAAACCGAAAGAAAAAATTAATGATAATAAACATTAACAAAATATCATAAATAACAAATATTAGGAAGCCATCAACATAGGGAAAAAATTAAATTAGTATTACATGAGGAAAGGTGTAATACTATCTAACATCTCTGTAATATACCTAATATAAAGTATTAGTTATAATTCAATACTAAAAAAATTAAGTTAGTATGAACTAAAATAAAAATTCTATCTAAAATAGGTCCCTGTTGAAATAATCTAAAATCAACAACGGTACTGAATGATACAAACAATAAAACATGTTGCTAAAAAAATTAATTATTCAAACAATACTTTTTCTCAATATTTCTATTAGCAATTGTAATTCTATTACAAAGAGCACAAACAAATGAGTACATACAATCATAAATAACTATAGTGATAACTGAAATATATATATCATATATGGGCAGTATGATAATATATAAAATATGCATACGATCCCCAAAAAACTGCATGAGGATAAAATTATCAAAAGCAACATTAAACCATCAGATTTCTTTAAAATTCAGTGCTGATGTGATTTTACATCTGATGGTTTAATGCAATGCAGGGGGTAACTGAAGAGGAAAGTTAAAAAAATTTCAAAAAAGGGAATTTTAATGACATCATTATAGCAATCACTTGCATGGTACGCGCACAAAAGTGCTGGTGTCATGAAGGAAAGAGGAAATTAAAAGTTACACACTCGGTAAAAGCCCAGGCTTAAGCGGAGGGGAAAGAAACAAACAAGTCAAAGTAGTTTTGAAAAAGAATAATGGAAGTGCTGATTTTGTGAAGGGAAGGGAAAATTTATAAAAGTAGAGAAAGCCCGTGCAACGCTGGGCCATGCAGTTAGTAAAATATAAACATGTTCCTTATTTCATCTTATTTTCATAGAATATTTTTAAATTGTTAGGATAAAATATGTTAAACAAGTGTACAAATTATATATATATATATATATTTGGTTTGTCATGGTTCCACGTTCTTGGTTCTTTCGGTTTGATCTTAAGATGTTTTAGTATTTATTAGTCTTTTTCATTTATTTACTGCTATATATAATAGGTATCCATTTTAATCCAAAGACTCTTTTTGTATCTGCATTTGAGTCTCCAATTTCTTTCTTTGGCATTGTAGGTTTTACAGCATTTTCACTTGGTACTTTTTATTTTATTTTACTATACTATATATATTTAATCACAAACTTATTTATTGATATTGTAATATTTCTTCATTTAAAAAAGTGTTGTAAGTTTGAGTTTGGTCCTTGGGTACTACATGAAAAGAAAGCCTTAAATTAAATATAACTAGTTAATCCCTTAATGATAAAATAATACTCACAGAAATTACACAATCAGTTACTTTGTTTTTGCATGCAGCTTCTGTAATGTCTTTCAATTTAGTTAATAACATTGCAGCTATTTGTTGAACAGTAAAAATAGAGTCATTTCCTAAATAGGATACCTGAAAAACAAAAATATGAAATAAGAGCATTAAACATTAATTAAAATTATCACAAAAATCTTTTTTACTAATTATTATATTTAACAGGTCTTCTGATTTAAAAAGTTTGAATGAAGAAAAATTTCTTCCTAGTATGTTACAGAGAGAGATTTTAAACCATACATATCATTTACATATGTTACATTTATAAAAGCACAGAATCGATTATCATAACTATACTTAAATGTAAAATATATTTATACATATGTAAGATTTATAAATTTTGATGCATTAATTTTACTTATTACACTAGTTCTTTTAAACCAGTCAGACTAGCCCTAGTCACCATATATTAAGATTTTTATAGTTATTTACATTTAATTCTTCTGAAGCAAATAAAGAAATCCCTTTAAATTCTGATAAACACAGATTGATAAATAAGTTGAAAAGTTACAAACCTTAACTCCAACACTTCCATTTGGTAATTCATGTAGTTCATAGGGCAAGTAAGAAAGTTCATGTTGTAAAGCATGATCTTGATATTTCTTTCCAATAAGCCTTTTGAAACCACTTATTGTATTCTTCAAGTTTGTTATAACTTTATTCTTTGCAGAAGTTCCCAGTTCTCGACATGTTGGTCCAAAAGCAACATATGATCTGAAAAATAATATAAAATTTCAGGTAATTATTATTCAGACAAATTCAAGATATTATTCATGATAGAAAGCCTTAAAGGAACTCTACAAAAGGATGAACAATAAATTATTATAATTAAATATTTTTTTATAAAAAAATTATCATATTTAAATTACTAAAATCAGATTATACTAAAAGTTGAATTTTTAGTCTCAAGGAAAAAATTTTAAAAAGCAAATAAATAAAAGCAAAATTGATTATTGAGGAAATGTATTTGTAATATTGATAAAATAAACTAATCATTCACTTCTTAATAGCTCTCCTTTTAAATTTTCTATAATTTCGTAAATATCAGATGTCAATAAAGCTTTTACAACTATTCTTTATTTTTTCACAAAAACGTCTTGAGAATTTGGGGTATGGTTTCGATTCGAATAAAAACGGTAAAAGGTATACCTGTTTTTTACATGGGTGAAATGAAATATATAATATTCAAAATGGAAGGATAAAAAAAATTTAATGGTGCCAATTTTATAATACTTTGAATCATTTTAAATGAACTGTAAATTATAGATGCCATGGAAAGAATGACTTAATAAATAAAATAACAAAGTCAAATACATAAATTGAATAGTTGAATTATTTCCCAGGGTCATCAGAAAAAATGATGCAATAACGATAAAAAAAGGCATAATTTTTAAGAGATAATAAAAATAAATCCATTGTGTTAAATTATTAGTTGATAAGCAAAAAATACTTCAGCATTAAGTTAAAAATATTAATCTCAATAAAAATTTCAAGCAAATAATAAGAGGATGTCAAAAAGATGTCTTAGGCACATGGCAGATTGAGTTATTTTAGCATCAGTCATTGCTGCATTTCAGCCATCATTTCCCTTGCTTTTGATGTTTTTTAAACTTGATCATTAAATACATTTAATTTTCAAATGATGGAATGATGTTGGCTTTAGTATTGTGCGGAGTAACACACAGAAAGAAGCATTCGCCACTTGAGAGATAAATAAAACCAGACCAAGAGTTTCTGATTATTTAATATCAGGATTCCATGCAATATTAGCTTCTTGAGTTTATCACTGCCATTTTATGCAATGAATGAATTCAATGCTCAGAATAATGAAAGATCCCAGCAAAATCTTTTTATATATAGTCTAAGAGCTAGCAATCTAGAAAGAATTCTAGAAAAGCTGATTCTTTAATATACCTTTCTCTATGCCCTTCCGAACAGCAAGCGGGCTATCTGGCTGCAGGTAAACGTTGCATTTATTAATGCGCATCATATCTTTAAAGGGAAAAATATTGATTTTTAAATAATTTTAGGAAGAAATTTTTCTTTTTCACTAAATTTAAAACGTTATTAACAACATGAATTTATTAATGCCAGACATTTTTGTTATTGAAAATAATGTAAATAATGCAAAATGATTTAAACTGTGAAACCATTTTAAGGAATTTTTTTGCTTTTCCATCGATAGTTTGCGGTTCTTCTTTCATGAAGTGTAACATAAAGAAACCGTCTAAAATGCTAATATCAAAAAATAAGGATTGCTGATTGACCATGCTAAATTTTTTCTCGAAAACTTTAATTAATTGTGCTTTATCTGCTTTACAAATACTACCATCTGCATAACACATCGATATTGGTATCAGCGTTAGTGGAAATCCCACTAACTACAGCCATTAGGGCTGTAAAAGAACTGTAACATTGTCTGTATTAACTTCCTCCGGTAACTTAATGTTGTTATATTTTAAGTTAAAATTAACACGTACACTTAAAACTTCTTTAAATTTTTTTCAATTTTCTTCTAGAAAATTTTTTTTTTTTCATTTTTGCCATTGCAAAAAAACATTTCATTTTAATAGCCATTAGGATATTAATATTTTACTCAAAACGATGAACAAAACGACAAACAAAGACTTATGACTGACACCATCCTGAAAACATGCGCTGCCGCTATTGTCGCTATCTTTCTCATGCAGCCAGTGATCGACTAGCTAAACTATTTTACATACACACTATTTTTATTCCAATAAATCGGTCTGGTTATTGAGTTAACAACCAAATTAATGTCTGGCAAATTAAATTTATACTTATCTATGTGTAAATAAAATATTAAAATTACATTCTAAAATGGTTTGAAATTAATTATTTTTTTTAAATACGAAATAGCATCTGGCACATTATTTTCAATAACAAAAATGTCTGGCATTAATAAATTCTTGTTAATAACGTTTTAAATTTAGTGAAAAAGAAAAATTTCTTCCTGAAATTATTTAAAAATCAATATTTTTACCTGTAAAGGTATGATGCGCATTAATAAATGCAATGTCTACCTGCAGCCAGATAGCTCGCACGCTGTTTGTAAGGGCATAGAGAAAGATATATTAAAGAATCAGCTTTTCTAAAATTTTTGTTTTTCTAACGTTGCTAGCTCTCGTACTAATATCAAACACATTGGTCTTACATAATTCAAAGAATTTTGCTCAAATCTTTGGCAGTTGTTGCAGGTTATTTGTTTGAAGGATATCTGGATTGTAATATATCCTCTCTCCATTTTCAAGGTGAACAGATAGATAGTGTTTGTGAACAAAAAAATTGGCAAACAATACTAGAAAGCTGAAAATATTAAACATACATACAAAAAAAAAAGAGTACTTGCGTATTATCACAACCTATTGGGGATATTATGTGAAACAAAGCACCTTGTTGCCAATTCAGTGCATAATAGGATATTGGGTTTGCCAAATTGGTGAGTTATTAATACAGTTGGCGATTGTTGCAATAATATGCAAGTACCAAAAAATTTTATTAAATGTACTGTTACATTTTGCGGTGCAAAAATAGCTCTTAAATAAAGCCATGTATGATTAATAGCAGTCCAAAAAAGATACTCAAATGCTACAAAATATCAATAAACAAAAAATAGTTTAGCTATTCTAGTGATAAAAAATTATATCATTAAACTATGAAAAAAACGCAAAAAAAAATTGTTGTATTCTCTGCTAAAAAAAAATGCTACAAATTTTTTATCTAAATAAAATATTTTATTAATAAAAATTATACTGCCAACTTTTTTTTCACCTCTGAATTTCAATCAAAAACAGCTAATTCATCCAAATTAATTTTGTGCTCTGATTGTTGCTAATGACAAAACAAAATCACAAGAAAAAATTTTTTTTATTCAATCAGATTTAAAAATAAAAAGTTGCTGCTGAGAAACATTAGTTCTTTGCTTTGTTGAATGAAAAAAAAAAATTAACAATCATGCTGGAAAGAATAAAACATTTCTCAAATAAATGATTGCTTTTGGCATCTGTTGACAGTGAAAAAGGAAAGGGATAGAAAGAAATTTCCCAAAAATACATCAGAAAATATTTTTGATAGGTACATGTTTATGGCGCTTTCGGAATATCAGCAAATCTGTGTAAAAAAGTTTAGAATGATAGTGTAGATATGTATTAGCATAAATAAACAAATTTATATATATAAGGTACTTAAATTCTAAAAAATTAAACTTAAATAATTGATTTAAGAAAAATTTATATTTTTAAAATATCTATTCAGATTAAATAGTAAAATAAGTACTCAAGTTTATAGGATTGTTTAAACCTCTCAGATTAAAAAAATATGACTGAATCACTGGCTCTTTGAATAAGAATTTTTATCTTAAACTGTGAAAGCAGAGACTAGAATATAATTTGAACAGCAAGTTAAATTATATTTCCTTTAAAGGCAAGCATTGCTTTTTAATAGCAATGGCACATTTATAAGCTAAACTGAGAAATTAACACATGATTTTGAAAGCAGCAGAAACAATTGTTCCTTTCATATTAACTGTGTTCCAGAGATAAACTGATAAAGATTAAGATTCATGCAATCTATTTTATGAAGAGGACAAACAAAAATTGTTAAAATCCACCACAGGATGGAATACAATTAATTTGAAAACATCCAGTAGTTTATCTTGTTGGAAAGATATTGAACTCCAAAATGGTGCTTTTACGATTATTATAATTTTTTTCCTTTTGACATCTAAAATCCTAAACTTCTTTCCTGATTTGGACTGTTAAAAGTTTGCTTCAGCCATGCTGCTTTAAATCAGAACAGGAAGTCCCCAAGAAAAGTCTACAAATATCTTTTCACTCAAATAGAACACAAGATGTTTGATTTCAATGTTATTAGTGAAACAACAAAGAGGAGTGATCTGTATGGAAAAGGTTTTAAAAGAAAAAATGCGTTCCATGGTGAATAATATACATGAAAGGTAGTTTGGAGAAAAATGTGAAAAAAAAATAATGGGATAGAGAACTTAACTTTCTGGACCTAAGAAAAACAAGATGGAGAATATACAGCTTTAAAAAAAAAGAATTTGTAAACTCACCAGATGGGCAGGGTAGATTCAATGTGAAACCTTTTTTTAAAAATAATCCATTTATTTTATATTATATGATTAAGTTTAAAATAAAAGAAATATGAATGAGAAAAAGTTCTTAGTGCTAAGAATATTCAATTCTAAACTAAGGATTTACATATTGATTAAAATCAAATTTTTTTAAAAAAAAGGTTCAAGTGTAGTATAGGGGGGAGCCACTAGGCGCAGTCCTTTATTTTGGTTACTAAAAGTGGTCGCCAAGGTACTTTTTTCGGTATTATTTATTACTTATTTTAGAATGAATTCGATATCTCACCATGACATTTAAATAAAAATCGAAAAATCCGAAGAAAAATCGCCAAATCCAAAGTGGCCTTCCCTATACTACACTTGAACCGGTCAAACATAAGTGAATATATAAAATCAACCATGCATAATAAAGAAATATAATTTTGTACTCGATCGATGAAAGTTGTCCACTTAAATATTTATATGAAATTACTAAGCTGGATTCCCTCAGTTAAAAAAAAATTTAATATTAATAAGGACTAAAGCAATCTGTGCTACAGTAACATACAGCGAAATCATTCACAATTAAATATAAAAACAGTTATGAATCCCACATACGACAAAAAGTAATCGAAAATTGATTTTTGTTTTTCTATATTCTGTTTATTATAGATAAAAGAGCTCATCTACTCACGGAGTAGCACGTTGACTATAGTCGTTTGTTATGGTTTCTAATCCACCAGCTCGTGCCACAGCAACATAACATGTTTCATTGCCAAAGTCGATTCCAACTGCAGACATTTTTCAAACTCTTTTTAACAGAAATGAAAAGCTCAAAAAGTATATACCATTTTAAAACCTATTACCCAGTAGATGCAATGCTTAGTTGAACTGAAAGTTGGCTCAACTGCTCATCTCAAATTGCCGATTTGATCTTAGCAACATTCCATTTCACTTCGTTTAAATGAAATAGCTCCAAAATTTTCTCCCACTCTAATGGATCGACTCCTACCTTATTAACCCTTTTTATGGACATAGTGTTTATTAAATGGAAATAACAAAGAACTGATTCAATAAACTATAAAATAAACAACAGGATAAAATTGAGCAAAGAAATTGAAAATGCACAGATCCATAAATAATTATGTTGAGATTTTTTTGAAAAAGAAAAATTATTCAAATATCTATGATTTTAATTGTTGATGCTTAATTATAAGTTAGAATTTATTTGATATTTAAGGTTGTTTTCCTCTTAATAGCAAAAGGCAATGAATGTGAAAGATAAGTCCAATGAGAAATTTTGGCATCGACACTTCAGTAACGAATTTCATGAATTTGGAATATTTTTCTTTATACTTTCTGTATAAATAATAGATGAAGTGATGTATTCCGAAGTAATTTTAATAATGGCTCAATATTAACAAAATCTTTCTTGATAGTAGCTTTTCTTTGTGTTTTAACATACTGTTCGGTAGATCGGGTTCGAAGATTTGGGAAAACTTCAATAACGTGGGCTGGAATTTTCCGCCGCCAAATCCTCTGTTCTAGACAAAGATGGATAGCCGAGGCGTACCCTTAACAGGAACCGGTTTGCAGTATGCGATATGTTTCTCCTCGCAAGAAAAATTCCGCGTTGTAATACACTGCATTTTTGATATTCGTTTAAGGTATCCGACTACGTTCGGAACCATGATTTTAAAAAGGCGCATAAATAGATAATTTTCATGATATTTAGTGTCACTGAGATTAGAATACATGTACAAAATAGTTTTAAGGACATTTTGACAAAAAAATTTATTTAAATACAATATTTCGGCTAAAAATTAACTTAGAACAACCTTTTTTCAAAATGTTCTCCTTTTGTGGAAAATACTTCTATTGTAATAATATTTTGCCCGTATATAGCTCAGACCTCAGTACAGAGGCTCACCTATGATTTTTGAAAAATTCACATTTTCAGAGTTGCAACCATTTGAAATAATTATCGGCGTTTTTTTCCTAAAATTTCTCCCCTCTGTTGTCGTAAAACATGGATAAACCCACTTCTAAGTTATATATTTCAAAAATTCTTGTTGAGCCTCTGTACAGAGGTATGAGCTATATACAGGCAAAATATTATTAGAATAGACGCATTTTTCGCAAAAGGAGAATATTTTGAAAATGGGTCATTCTATGTTCATTTTTTGTCAAAAAATTGTACTTAAATAATTTTTTTATTGTAATACTATTCTTAAAACAACTTTATATGCATTTTCTAATCTAAGTTACACTAAATATCATAAATGCTATCCATTTATAAGCTTTTGTAAAACCACGGTTCCGAACGTAGTCGGATACCTTAAAGCTCATGTTCTCTGGAAATATTACCAGTATAGTTTATCAGTCTCAAAGGGCAAGACAGTTCTTCAGGAGCAATGAAAATTTATTGAAGATAAAACTATTTTTAAAAAGGCAGGATACAACAGTAAAATTTGCAGAATAAATCTCAGAAGGTCTTTACAGCTTTTACAGCATTTAGACACAACTATCAGTGTCTAGAAATACAAATACGTAATGAATTCGCAAGCAATCGTTTGATCAAAGTAACTTATAGTGAAAGAAGCATTTCTCATTTCTATATTCATATAATATTAAAAATCTAATATATAATATTAAAAATCTAATTAAACGTGCAAATCAAATCAAATATAAAAATCCAATTTTTAAAAGAAAGGCAAATAGATTTCGGTGGGGAGATTCTCCCGCTAAGTCAGATAAATGGTGTATTTATCTTTTAATGTTTGAGAATTTAACGCTCTGTAATCGCCAACAGGTCTCCAATCTAAAGTATCTTTCTTAGGAACCATGTGAAGTGGCAACGCGTAGTTACTTTTTGAAGGTCGTAAATGTCCCAGATGCAGCATATTTTGAAATTCTTTTTTTGCAATTTTCTAACGATTTGGCGCCAACTTTCGGGGTTTTGCAACTGCAGGAGAACCTTCTGTTAGTATGTAATGAACAGTGTTATGTTTCACTGGTTGATTTGGATTAGGCAATTTTGTGATGGAAATTCTTTCAAAAGTTTATGATAAATTGCATCTGTAGAAATAGAAATTTGAACAGAATAGAGATTAGCATGGTTTAAATGGCCTACTAATTGCAATTTTGTTTTTGTGTCTCTAAGGCATTTATTCCTGAGATCTGGCACTAATTCAAAATAATGGAGGAAATCAGCTCCAAGAATATGTGAATTAACATCGGCAAGCAATCAGAAAAGTCCCCATGAAATCTCTTCTTAAATTAAAATTTAAAGTTAATGTGTTTTCTGCTCATACACGTTAATTGCGGAAGAATTCGCGGCAAAAAGGGTTTGTTCAGAAGCGTTACTTTATTGAAGACTTAAGCAGGGATTAAAGACACGTCAGAGCCGGTGTCGACCAGAAAACAGATATTTGTTGTCCGGTCTCGAATGAACAGGTGACGTGATTCTTTGGGCAAAGAAAAAGTTGCCATTATTCTTTGCTGGCTTCATTTCCCTGCCATGTGCATGGTTGAACGAATTTTTCTGCTCACCATTTTTTTCTGAATTTTTTTGTGAAACCAGCAAATTGAAAAATCACGCTAATTCGAAACCCTCCTTTCACAGGAATTTTTGTTCCGACGGTAGAGCGACCACGAGAGATTAAAAGGCGATCGATTCTTTCATTTAATTTTTCTATTTCACGAAACAGTTTAGATTCTAATGTTTGTTTCTTTTTATTAGAAACAGCAAAGGTTTCAATAGGAGATGGCGTGACTTCGAAAATTCTGTCCGCAATGTCGGCGGCTTTGCTTAACGTGAGGTAAGAAACAGCGTCTAAAATCGTTTGAACCAAAGACTGCAAACTCTGAAGAAATAACACCATCATCAGCTTATCATCAACATTCAAAGATTCCGCGTGACGTTTCATGTTACGCAGCAATTCGGAAGGTTTTCGAGAATCTAATTCTTCCCCTGAAAGAAATTTCCAAGCCCCCTTCTGAGACGACTCCCCTGAACGATTTATGAGTTTGTTTTTTATTTGCGCGTAGGGATCTGTAGCATCTGGATGCATGAGGATATAGCGAACTAAAGATGCGGTGTCTAGAGGGAGATTAGCTACTATGTAATTATACTTAGTTACAGATTCAGTTATGGGTTTTGGGGTTGCTAGGGCAAATGTACTTTCGGACATAGTGAACCACAAGGCGGGTATATTATATAGGGGGATTTGTACAGCACTTGCTTCCGACATTTGTGAAAAGCTTTAGAACAAAATTACTAAATAAACAATAATAAGTAAATAAATATAATATATATATATATATATATATATATATATATATATATATATATATATATATATATATACATATATATATATACATATATATATATATACATATATATATACATATACATATACATATACACACACACATATATATATATATATATACACTTGGTTCTCTTTTTTATGCGGTTTTTTTTTATGCGATTTTAGAGTTATGCGGTTTTTTTATATTTTTTATTCATATTTAATTCTTTTTTGGTGATTCACTTTTTCTGAAAACGAATAAGAATAACAACTACAACTCTACTATTATCAATACAACGAAAGAATTTCTCCTTTATATGTTGATGACGTAATTTTATCTTCAAGTGATGAAAGTGATCTTGCACCAATAAACGGGTTCGCACATTATCATAATATGAAAACATTCTTAATATGATTTTAAATGAAGTTTTGTTTTTGTTACATATTAAGTTTTTGTTTTTTTTTAACATACATATGTGCCATTTATTAAAATATGATGGAAAAAAATAAATCTTATTATTTATAAATCTTTTTTATGATTTCTGGTGCATTTTAAAACATTATTTGGGTTTTATCGATTTTTTTGAATAAATGGAACGTATCCATCATTTTGCATATAAATGTATGTCTTTTTTGCGATTTTTTTTATGCGGATTTCCCTGGAACGCATCTACCGCATAAAAAAAGAACCAAGTATGTAAAATATTGGCCGAGTGGTGTATTTTGTTGAGTGTTAGCAGAGTTTCATTAATACCTCTTCAGTGAACATACATCTTCTTTATTGTGACGCACACATATCAAATCAACACATATCACGTTGACGAGACAAACTTGCGACGGTTATAAAGCAGAGCGGACAGGAGACAAGCAGAAGTGATATCTTGACGGACACAACACAAAGACACAGAGTTGAAGTTATTTACACTTTTACATGATGAAGGCAGAGAGGAAGAGAGCAGGATTACACAAGATGTTTGGCTTTATACCAACAGTGCAAGCACGTGATGATTACGTAATCGTAGTTCTGATTGGATAGAATGGGTTGGACAGGGATTTTTGATGTAATAATATTAGTCGATTACGATTAAGATTACGGTGTTAGTTTCGAACCAAATAATTAAAAGATTATTTCAATATTATTAAAAGAGTTAACTAAAAGGATGCTAGAGGGAATTATTACACACACACACACACACATATATATATATATATTCAATGATAAAGTGCTATAATAATCAATAATATTATAGTTAATCAGAATTTGGCGTTTTTATCTATAGCACATGATATTTTTAGCATGCATCATAAGAATTTTATTCCATCAGAAATTATTATATGCAGTTAATTTTAGCATTAAAGATGAAAAAATAAAATAAAATGAAAGATGAAATTGATAAAACAATTCAAGTTAAATTAAAAGCACAGAAAAATGAAACAGAGAAAAAAATCCACTTATCTGTGAAATATTTACAGCTGAAGATTCGTGCTACACCCGAAATCGAAAGCAAGGAAGTAGATATTGATCCATGAACACAACAAAAATTGTGTCCTTATTTTAAATGCAAGTAAATGACATTGTTTTCTTCCTGACCATCGATTTAGTAAAAGACAATTCACAAGTTTAAATTTTTGCGTGAAGATACGGGGTCACTATTATAGTGAAAGAAGCATTTCTCATTTCTATACTCTTTATTTGTGGTGTTCGAAACACATCGTCTTAGTGTGTTTACATCTTGTGTTCTGCCTCCCGGGCAGACTCTCAAAACTATTTTAAGGGGTTGCCATATTCAATTCGGGACCCATGGTCGGGTTTACCCCAAACTCTTCAACAGCTCAAGACCATACAGTCTCTACAATGGTCAAAGCAATTCTAACTCAAGTTTCGGTGAACGACTCTATTTATAGGCCTCATTGATCCTTCAAGAAAAGATCCGCTTACGTCACAAATCGTGATATCAATAGATTTCTCCAGTAATTTCCAGAAGTATCCGTATGGTCACCAACTCGCCAAAAAATTATGTCAACTTAGCTCTGTCACCAACCTTTTGCCACGTTTCCATTGAATAGCCATTATAATGAAAGGAACGGTGTTGCTTGAGAATATATTACAATTTTAACATAAAATAAATACCACGGCTTCGAAACGGAACTGAACCGAAAATCTGAAAATGAGATAGCTCGAGAGCGAAATGAAGTTTTTATAATTTTTAGATTTGATGCAATTTCTCCGGCTATATGAATTCTGTTCCTCCAGTAAAAAGTTTTCTTGTATTTCTTTTCTCATAACGATTTCAAAATTCCACTAACTTTTTCTTCAAATTATAAAATACGGAATTGAGAGCCTCTTCACGGTTCAGGGTAGGGGAAGTATTATATTTGTTTTAATAGCTCTCTTTTTTTCCAATTTTTTGAACTCAAAATCAGTGTAGCTGTATACGAGAAATCTTGGGGGACAGTTCATGCTCCTGATCCCGTTACCTCCACTCTTTCAGATATATAGCTAATTTTTGTCAGGTGCTCGCTATTAAAATTTAGGGTTGGATTATTGTATTATTTTAAATTATGGATGCAACTTCCGAACATTAAACTGCGACATAAGTTCCGTGAAAGTAGGAACCTGGTAAAAAGTATTGTTATAGGATTATACATATGTTGTTGTAGTTGTTCCAAATCCCCTTGGAGCAGGAAAGCTTACCCCAAGCCCATTTGACTTTTCCGCGTAATAATGTCACACACCACGTCTTGATCTTCAAACAACTGTCCCGGGAAAATGCCCCAGCAGTCCAGAAGATGATCAGGAGAAGCTGAAAGAGAATCACCCTGCACCTTTGCCATGGATTATACACATAAATGTAATGATTGGAACCCCATTGAAATGGTAAAAAAGTCGCATCACGAAATTTTGTCAGATTTTTATGTTTTATGTTCTCTAGATCAAGAAAAATATGTTCTCCATTTCCGTTAGTCTGTCGTTGCTGTAGCTTAAAAGTTACTCGACTGAAATCAAAATAATTTAATGTATAGGTTAGGCCTCCCACTGGCTTACGACCGTGACTTTTCTGCCTTCTTCAGAAATGCATTGATATGTTTGCAATCCTTTAATTTCTTAAGGTGCAGCAACTCTTCATTATCCATTTATTTACTGCATGTTGTAAAATAACTGATGAACTTCAAGTGTACAGTACTGTGCAAATTAATTGGGACAAACACAAATATTTTCACAAATGTTGTCTAGTATAGGTTCACTTACATGCATGGTATAGCAATCTAATACAAAATATACCCTCCCCGTACACGGTTTGGCATAAATTCCACAAAATTAGAACATAAATATTTGATCTCGTCATCGCGAAACTAAACTTTTGTAGCCTTCTCAATCATTGTTTTCTTTGTTGAGCAGCCCATTTTACTTACTCGTCTCTCTATAACGCTCCACAAATATTTTCGATGGGATTTACATCAAGAGGACCAGGCCAATCCAAAACCGTTATTTTCTGTTTTTGAAAAAATTCATTGTTAGCTTAGAAGTATGGCATGGAGCAAGATTTTGTTGAAAGATACGAACACCACCAGCGAGCGTTTGCAACAGAGGCACAATTTTAAATTCTATTATAGAAATGTATTGTTTAGAGTTCATCATCCCTTTAACTGGTACTAAGCTGCCAGGTCCTCCAGAAGTAAAATAACCCCAAAACATTTGTTTCTGAGGGTGCTTAACTGTTTGAATAAGATTTTATTCCCTGATGGGTTCTCCGTCTCTTTGCCTGACAAATCTTTGTCGAAACCCTTCCACAAAAAATGCGTTTCGCATTTATTAATAACTTATTATATTATATTTATTAATAACTTATAAATATTCGCATAACTTCTTCCGATATTGTGCAGTCCAGGACTGATATTTCCTGGCCCAATCCAACCGTTTTTTCTTCATTGCAGGTGTTAATAACTGTTGTTTGATTGGTTTTCTAGCAAATCTCCCAGCCTTCAATAAGTCTTTGTTGAACTGTCGATGAACCCACGCTTACACCAGTGGTTAATAGTTCTCTCTGAAGATCTTTACTTGTTTTGTAAGGATGCATTGAACTATTTCGTACAAGAAATTTGTCTGCTCGATGTATGCATCATTTGCATCCACATTTACTCTTTCGTTTTGGAGACACTGCCCTAAAATTCTTCTGCTGATTAATAATCCTAGAAACACTGGATTTTCCATCTCCAACTGCTGTAGGAATAACCTTCATACTCATAGAAGAATGCTGACTAAGAGTAACAATTCCAGTCCTTTTCCTGGAAGAGATATCCATTTTTTAAATACACGTCAGAAGGAGACAATGGACTAAATTCATGTGACGTCACGATCACGTGATACCGTCAACCGGTGAATATGGCGTCGTTTGTTTACTATTGCGTACGATTATTTTGTTCTTAAAGATTTACATTTTACTTTCTAAAATGTCTTATTTTGCTGAAATGGTTGCTCGATCAGTTATATAGAAAGGATAATTAGAAAGAAAAAAATCATTTTATAATATCATTATAACAAATCAAAGTGCTTTGATAGCATGGTGAAGCGTGAGGATTATATAGCATCTTCCCAGTGTTTATGTGTTTGACCATTCTTTGAATAATGTTTTCAACACCGTAAGACAAATGAAACTTCTTCAAAAAGGATTTTGGATAGATGTAGACTTACAATATTTAAAAGCAAATATTTGTTTATTTTACATCAAGTTATATTGAGAACATATTATGTTTAGTTAACTTAAATTTTACTTATTTTACACATCTTCAGAGTAGTTAACAGAGGTACTTCAGCATTTAATTATCTAAAATTAGAACACAAGAATCTGATATGTAACCATACATATATCAAAAAGAAGTATATATATTTATAAAACTTATTTTACTGAGTAATTTTACAATATTACAGGGAAAAAGAAAAAATAAAGAAATGGAAAAATAGCTTACTTTACATTACAGCTCTGTTAATGTTTATACTAGTTGATGAAATAAGAACCACTTTCAAACATTAGAAATCTAAATTATCATTCACCATTTGTAAAATTACACATAAAAAAACTGTGCTACATTTTAAAAATCTTTATTCGCTGCACTACTTAAGGTAAAATATATGATTTATCGAGAATTGAATTCCAAATATGGTAATAAATTAAGGCATTAAAATTTTTAAATTAGAATGTGTATATAGTAGAATATAAATTTGTGTCCATATATTAAATATAAAAGTCCTGCTCACACTCCTACATGACCAAAATAAAAAAAAAAGTCATTTTTCAATTCATAATTCTTTTAGAAAAAAATAAAAATTGTAATATATTTGCGTGGTTTCAACACATACGTTTTTCAGAGTTTGACTGTATGGTATAAAAACTGTCTCTCTCACACATATACAAATTTTTTTACTACATATGTATAACAAATATGCATTTATTGGTATTTGCACAATTTGTAGATTTATCATTATAGAGATTAGATTTATTTTATACTTTTGCAAAAATAAATCTCATGATATATGTCCTGAATAAATTTGTTCCATTGAGTTTGTTGCAAATATTGACCTAAGAAGAGTACTTTGATCAATTTTATGATATTTATCGAAGAGAATTACAGAGAATCTTTTTTCAAAATTATTGTTAAGAGGTTAATTGGTCATAATCACTGATATTTTTGTGTGTTTCGAAGATAAATTTTGGGCTCTTGTGTGTATTATAATGATAAATTTCTTTTTTTTAAAAGTATAATTATATATAAAAGGACACTTTAGATACATATTAGTGATAACAAAATAAAATGCCAATACATTTCTCCAAGAAAGTTTTAAGTTTGCATGAAATGGAACTCAAGTGTTTAATTCATTGTGTTATAAAAATAAGATTAATTTTCATCCAAGGATAAATATTTATTGTTAATCAAAAACTTTTATATTAATTCTATCTAATATGAGATAAACAATAGCTTAGAGAAGTATGCAATTCAATTAGAAATTAAATTGAATTTGTGAAAATTATAGTATTTTTTCTGATGAAATATTCTTTAACATTATACAATTATTTATAACAAGTTGTTCAACATGTTATAAGCACTTTATACAAAGGCAATTAAAAAAATTATTGAATTTGTAATGTAAATTTTTAATATAGTTCATACTCGCATTAATAATCTGAATTTGTGATCCAAGTGTCGAATATCAATGCATAATATTTAGTAGCCGAGATATAAAGGTGAAGTTCATATTACATTGAATATTTTTTAAAAATTATATATTAATATATATATATGATTTATTTCTTTAACTTAATAGTGAAATTGTATTTTCTTTTATTACTTTATACAATCATTTCTAAAAAATTTCCAAACATTTTAAAAAGATAATTACTAAGTAAATCAGACAGTCAAAGATAGGAATGTTATTTTATTAGAAACATTTTCAAATAGCTTTAAATGCTTCATAATATTGTACGAAATATATATGAAGTATTTATATGCAATACATTGTGTAAACAAAAAAATTCGTTTTCAACAAATAACTGTTCCACAGTGAAATAAAATATTCATTTGAATTTTAAGTGTAGGTAGGTAAACTCGAGTAAATATAATATATTTTTTAGAAAATTGTTATTTACCATTTCTAAATAATGAAGTAATGGGGGGGGAAGAGAAATTTCATGCATAACATTATATATGTATATAAATTCACACCTGTGTGAAGAACAGGTTTATCAGCTAGTAGCACATAAGTACAAAGGAAAAAAAAATTTAAGAACTTCCTATAGTATTGATAAATCAAACCAAAATTACGGGATTATTTCAAATGTCTGACACTTATAATGCTTCACATAGAGTGTTTAATGTCCCCATTGGTAAGCCATATTATTATACAATTTGCAATTTATGAAGTTGTAAAAAAAATTCAATTTTCATCACAGGAGACATGTATATGAATCATATACTCGCATCATTAATTACCTTTACATGCATAATACTGAGTTTTCAGGAATTAAACTATTTTAAGGATTTGTGCAAAAAAGGAAAATAGTTAAATCATGAATAAACAAATACTTCTTAAGTAGCCACTGAGATTTCAAAAACAGATGAAAAAAAAAACACTTTTACCAAAAGATAATTCTCTTCATTTATCTAAAACTTTCATATTAACTAATGTTCTATGTACACAGGCTTCAAGAAATAAACTTTTTTGCAAGTTTGATATGTACTTCAAAAAAATAAGACAATAACATATCAAATTAAATGTAATCATTTCTAAAAATTGTTACCCCTTTTGTAATGGTTTCATTCCCCTTAAGAATATTGTATTTTAATTTAAAGAAAGAAATGACATATTAAATTTTAACAGCAAAGAATAATTATAAATAATTTAGAAATCGATAATTTGTGTGTGGAATGTAAAAATCAAAGAAACATTTCTTTAATTTTTGTAAACATTCCTCCCACAAATTATCATCAAATTGAAAAAATTCAGAATAAATATTTTCTCCTGACTTTGAATTATTATTTAAAATTACAAACAGACATTTTTTTATATTATTCACACCTAACTGACACTGTGTTGTATAATAATAGGTGTGAGCTCTTTTTAAAGAAATGATATCGATGTTATTCGATAATCATACAATTTTAAAAAAGTAATTTTAATTCTATACTGTCAACCATTCTTGCGCAAAACTATTTAATAAATAACTGCTAAATTAATTAAGAACTAAAATAACTAAGTCATACCTAAGTGTACCATGAACTATAAATAAATGCTAGGATCCAACCGAACTAGGATAAATAAATATGCCAGCTAACACTAGTCGGAAGTAGACAATTACCTAATTAGATAAATAAATTAGAATAAAACAAAAATTATATCAAAGAGTTGTTAAAATTATTTCCTAACAAATATATATACTAGAATATTGCAAAAAATACAATGATATCATATGTTTCTAATTAGATAAAATTAATAGACAAGAACGACGTCAACAAACGTATAGGAAAATCAATGGTATGAAATCGCACGTGGTGTTTATTGACGTTGGAATCACGTGATTACCGACTGGCGTCAGTCTGTCCATGAAGTTACTCCATTCATACAAGAGACCACTTCTTTTAGCTACTGAAGCGCAACTGAAGGGGAAAATTTTCAATATGTCATGATAGCGTGGTCAAACCAGTTGAGACTAGTTACGCGCAGTCGCGCGTAGTAAGAAAATGCAGTTGAAACCGGTTCAAGGCAGAAAATCCCCGAGAAAGGAATAATTTTCTTAAAAAATGTTTGTCCCAATTAATTTGCACAGTATTATACTATACTTTCAAAACAAAAAAAAAAAAAAAAAAAAAAAAAAAAAGATTTTAAATGGAAAATACGATACAATTTTTTTAAATTCTCCTTCTGTGCTTGCTAATTTTAGAATCAGAGTTAGTCTCTGTTGTCTCAGGTTATATTTTTAATTGGATTACAAATTTCAAAGCTACAGAGAAAATTTCTTTACTGCTGTATTGAAATTTTTTTTTAGAATTTTTGCTTAAATCAAACAGAGAATTTTATTTTCTACTTATAATGTGGTAATAAAAAAGAGCTAATTATTTTTAAAATATGTATATTCATACAAAAACATTTTACAAAGTTAGGTAATATCGAAAATAAAATAAAAAATTTTAGAACCGTTACAAAAATAATAGTTGAGAGGTGATTTGAGTTTTATTTACGTAAACTCCTCCCACCCTCATCAAGTGGAATAATGAAAGTTACTATATACAAATGGAACTCTACTATAGAGTCAAGTTCTGACGAGGTTCAAGGACTGTAAAAGAGGAGCACCAACTTAAGTGCCCTCCTAATCACTTCTGCGTCATTAAAAATTAGAGGTGTATTCTTCTTGACAATGATTCAAAACCAACTATATAAGGAACAAATGAGGATATGGCAATAAAAAACAGATAACAAATAAGGAAAAAGTTAATATCAACTTTAATATTTATAAAAGTCTAATTTGTTGTGCTAAGCTAGCATTACAAAAACAGATAACAGGAATTTTTAAAACAATGATAGTTCTTACAGTGAAATCAGTGTCAGTTTATCCATTGGGTGCTTGGGGAGGGTGCACAGGGGCTCAGTGATTGGAGAAGCTGGACTTAACTAGATTTTCTGGTAATAAATTTCGATCCGTCAGTGCCAAGGGAGCCTGTAGTTTTTCTGCACCTAGGTCACGAAATAAGCATAAATCGGTATTGAATGGAATAGCCAATTATAGATTTGTTTTCAAATAATTATGAATTAAATCAATTTCACCTAATTTGAAAACACCGAAAAAGCTGAACTGCATAGTATCAATACAGGAAAAAAAATTTCTGTAGTTTTAATACAGTCATATATCTGATTTCATTTGAAGCTAAGAATTGAAGTCGTGGCTTTCTAATTCGATTGCTTCATATTCAAGGCAACACATTTCTGATAGTTACAATGTGTGAAATACTATCTCGGAATGAATACCTAATTTAAGCTTTTTTTTCTTTTTTGCTGGATAATTATACTTATTTTCGGTTAATTGTTGATTATAAAGTTTAAAAGAGGCACTGGATTGTGAAAAAAAAATACTACAAACGCTATCGGTAATTTTTCGGTTTCACATAATCGCTTGTTTTTCCTGAAAAAAATTTCAAATTATCTTTTTGCCATTCTCGACGGTACTAAAAATATTTTTATTATTTAAAGATGTTGTTTTAAATCGATAACCCCGTCTAATAGATTTCAATTATCTTGGTCATTTTCAATGAAACAACGATATTTCATAGTACGAGATAAAACATTAATTGTAATAAGTTTGACTTTTTGAGAAATAACGATTTCTAAATTCCTGTTCAGCAAAGACAATAATGCTTACTTGTAGATCTTTCGGAAAAATTCGGCAGCTATTGTTCATTTCATATAAGTATTTACTAATATCCTATAGACCAGTGATACTTTTCCTACTGCCGCATGTGGCCCACCAACCTTTTCTGAGTGTCCAAGTCATTGTCTATTGCACTAAGAAATTCAGTTATTTAAGAACATACTAAAAATTTAGCGCTAAATTCTACCACTCAAGCAATTAAATCTAACAATTTTGCTATCAATATCCTTTTGTTATGGCTCACTCCGTCGAATACTCAGCACTCACTCAGAACACAGTTTTTAGTGGACTGGTCTTTATTTTTTACTCACAACTCTTTTTAGTTACATCAGAATTACTGGGCATGCGCAGTCCAGGCAGCGCTGTTGCGCTTGCGCAAACATTCCGCCCGGCATTGCAATGTTACAACATTCAATAAGTTTCATGGCTTTTTACAATATTGTTATATTAAAATGTAACATTATTAAAATAATTATAAATCAGAAAGAATTCACTAAAATACACACAATACTAAAAGATTAATTACAATAACTTATAAATAAGTAAAATCTTGTAATACAAAAAGAAAAAAAAATTCATTCTCTCATGGGCAAGATACAAATTTTAGAAATAGGTCTTTTTACTACACCATGTTGAGTCTTGATTGTTACAACCCTAATTCTATTATCCTTTCCAGGAAATACCTCGATCAATCTGCCCATTAGCCATTTATTGACTGCTAAGTTATCCTCTTTAATAAGGACTAAATCACCCACTCTAGCGTTATCCTTTTCAAATTTCCATTTAGATCTCTGTTGAAGATTACTTAAGTAATTATTACTCCACCTTTTCCATATAGACTGCACAATTTTTGTTAATCTCTGATATATGTTTAATCTATTTGTTTCTATATGTATAATGTTTGGTTCATTAATGGAAGTAATTGGTCTTCCAATTAAAAAGTGTGCCGGTGTCAAAACCGACAAATCGTCTATATCCGTTGACAAAGGGGTGAGAGGACGGGAATTCAAAATTCCCTCAATTTGAGTCATAATGGTTAGAAACTCTTCATAAGTAAACCTAGAATTGCCTGCCTCACGTTTAAAATGAAATTTGAACGACTTTACGCCAGCTTCCCATAAGCCGCCAAAATTTGGTGCTCTGGGAGGGAGAAATTTCCAATTTATATTTTCATCTACTAAGAAACCAGCCAATTCAGGATCAGGATTTATCACTAACTTGTACAATCTCTTGAGTTCTGCATTAGCTCCTATAAATGTTTTACCATTATCAGAAAATATTAGAGAGGGTCTTCCTCTTCTAGCAATAAATCTCTTTAATGAGGCAATAAATGTCTGCGTTGTTAAATCCGACATTAATTCAAAATGTACAGCTTTAGTGACAAAACACAAAAATTGAAACATATCTTATACAAACTACTTTTACGCTGTTTGTTGCTCTTGATCCAAAACGGTCCAATAAAGTCAATCCCACTGCAATCAAAGGGAAAATTTTCCCTAACTCTTTCTTTAGGCAAATTGCCCATTATTTGTTCACAAGTTATAGGTTTCACTTTAAAACATACAAGACAATCATGTACTATTTTCCTACATACATTACGTCCTCTAAGAGGCCAAAATCTCTGTCTTACTTGATATAGTAAGGCCTGTGGACCTAGATGGAAGTATTTTAAGTGAAAATATTCTACAATTAAATTCGTTAATTTATGGTTACAAGGTAATATTACAGGAAATTTGCATTCAAAGTTCAAATCACTATTACAAAGTCTACCACCAACTCTCTCAACACACCATCTTTATCTAAAAAGGGATTTAAGCTTTTTATAAGACTTTCTGCAGACACTCTATTATTTTCTTTCAAACTCATTATATCTTTTTTGAACTCCTGTAGTTGCACAATCCTGATTAAGGTGACCTCCGCTTGGTTGATTTCCTGGACATCTAAAGGTCCTCTCCTTTTTTCTCCTCGGCAATTTGCTATGAACCTAAAAATAAAACTTAACATTCTAATTATTTTAGTGTACTTATTACTTATATTTAACAGGTCAGTCATAAATGTGTGTGTGTGTGTTGAGTTTGTTAGATTTAAATTAACACAGTGCTTTGCGTTACTTTTAAATTCACAGTTAAATTCATCATTATCAGTCACTGATGAAAGGGTATTCTTTTCCGGAAAATCTTTCGTCGTTAAAAACTTAGGTCCATTCCACCACAAAGAGTTGTTGAGAAGACTGGACGGGTCGAGACCTCTTGAAACGAGGTCAGCTGGGTTCTGTTCCGAAGAAACATGATGCCATTGCTCTGCGTTAATCAAGTGTTGGATTGTGGCAACTCTATTTGCCACGAAGGTTTTAAGCAAGTTAGGCTCCTTCTGGATCCACGCTAAGACAATAGTCGAGTCACTCCACAGGTACACGGGGGGTGTTTTCATTTGTAAGGCAGTCTCAACTCTTTTCATCAGTTTTGCAAGAAGAACGGCGGCACACAGCTCGAGTTGCGGCATGGTGACACTCTTCACAGGTGCTACTCTGCTTTTACTTATTACAAGCTTCACTGTTGTTGCACCATCTGGCGATTGAGAACGGCAATATATCACTGCTCCGTAACATTTCTCTGAAGCATCAGCAAAACCGTGAAGTTCTACCCTTGTCGCTTGAGGATGCACAATACACCTACCAATGCAGATACTTCTTACACTGTTGAAGTCCTCTAGGAAACGATGCCACTCTTTGGCTCTCTCAGAAGGCAACTCGTCGATCCAGTCGATTTTAAGACTCCAAAGACCCTGCATGAAGATCTTGGCTCTTGTGTGCGACTACTGGACCTAATAGTCCTAATGGATCAAACAGTCTAGCTATTGTCGAAAGGACACATCTCTTGGTATAGGAGTCTTTTAACTCCACTGCAATTTTGAAAATAAAACAATCCTCTTGTGATTTCCAGGACACTCCTAACGTCTTGGTTTCAATTGGATTCTCGAACTCATAGTCTTCGAGGATGTTTGAAGCCAGTTCCGGATGACTACTACCCCACTTGTGCAATTCCATTCCTCCCTTTTTCAAAATGCCGTGGAGTTGGTTTTTCAAGGCCTTGGCTTCCATTAAAGACGCAGCGCCGCAAAGAACGTCGTCCATATAAAAGTTTTCTCTTAGAACAGGTGCAGCCAAAGGAAAGTTCTTCTCTTCATCTCTCGATAACTGCAGTAAAGTTATCGTTGCTAAAAAGGGTGCACTCACCGTGCCATATGTGACTGTTTTCATCTCAAAGGTTTTCACTGGATCCTCTGGACTTTCTTTCCACAAAATTCTAAGCAACGGCTGTTGGCTCTCATGGATGAGTATCATTCGGTACATCATCTTCACATCTGCCGTAAAGGCATAAGGATGCTCTCTAAATTTAATCATAATTGTAAACAGGTCATTTTGAACCAGTCCTCCATTGTATTGTATGGAATTCAACGATAACCCATTACTTGTAGGATTGGTAGCATTAAAAACTACCCTCAGCTTCGTTGTGCTCTTTTCTGGTCTAAGGACGCCATGGTGTGGCATATAATAGGCAACCTCAGAGTTATCATGCTCTGCGACAACTTCTTTCATGTGACCAAGTTGGTCATACTCATGTATAAAGTCTCTATACAACTTAAGATATTGAGGATCTCTGATTAATCGAGTCCACAGCGCATTCAATCGTTTTAGAGCGATGTCCCTCGACTCACCTAAACAATTTGGTTCATTTTTAAGGGGCATTTTAACCACATACCGACCCTCCTCATCTCTAGAATGCGTTTTTAGGAAGTGATCCTCACAAAAAATTGCTTCTTCATTTTTAGGTTTCTCTACGTCAACGTTTTCCAATTCCCAAAACATTTTTAAAGTTTGATTTAAATTTCCTTTAATTAATCCACAATGAACCCGTGCTTCAGTATCTGCAAAACTATTGCTCCCTGAAGCCACGAACCCAAACACAGTATTTTGGAAAATAAGATTAGAATTTTCAGAACGAATTTGCCCACTACGCAATAATTCATAAAAAATTTCTACACCCAATAAACAATCAATGGGACCTGGCACATAAAAGGAATCATCTGCTAGATTTATATTTTCAGGAATTAATCCTTTCACATTTAGATTTTAACTGGAGTTAAATCAGTAATTTTATCTACAACTAACATTTTTATTCTCTTTTTATAACTACCATCGGAATTCGAGATTTCCGTAGTTACGCAATTTTTAACACATACAGAGGAGTCATTTAAACACATGACCAGAATATTTACTTTTTCTTTTCTTAATCCTAATTTTTCTACGAATTTTTTCGTAATTAGATTTGTCATAGAACCAACATCAAGCAGACCTCTTATTTGCCATTTCTCGTCGTATGAATCTTTTACAAAACACTTCACGGAACTCAAAAACACACTAGTGGTTCCCTTTTTTTGATTAATTGCAAACACCGCATTACTATCTTTCTCCGAAACCTCTCTAGAGGGAAAAGCAGGGTTAAATTCTCTCTCGTGCTTCCGCATTTAACCTTGACTCTGTTGATGGATGGAAAGCATTCGACGTACTATGGTTTGTTTGAAAATCCGTATTTTGTTTGGGGAAATGTAACGAGACATGGTGCCTCTTAGCGCATAATTTACAAGGTTTCGCTTTGCACTTCGACGCCATACAACCTACTCTTAAACACAGAAAGCATAGTCGCTGTTTTTTAACTATCTCTACTCTATCATGAACGGAAAGTTGTTTAAATTTTGTACAAAAAGGAATAGCATGATTTTCACAGCAATATGAACATTTTGTTTCATTGACATCGGACAAAAAAACACTAGTTACACCTTTTAACCCCTTTCTGTCGACGCCACTCTTAAAGAATTTATTTTGTCGGAAACCCGTATTTATTTCATTTCTACTTGAAACTTTAGATGACATAAACAAATCTAATTCACGACCCAGCTTATCTGGTGTGTACCAATTTTCGCACATTTTTAAATTAATATAACTGGTCAGTTCTTGATCAAGAGAATTAATTATCTGATCGGCAACAATTAACTGGCATAACTTATTAAACTCACTCTAACGTTTCTTAATTTACAATAATAATCAAACATTGCTTCAATTCTAGAAGCAAACTGAACATAGTTCTCATTTGGTAGTTTTTGGGACCTTCGAAACTGATTAAGCAATACTCGAGGTGTTGGTTGAAATTGTTTTAGCACTAACTGCTTGATTTTTTCGTAATCACCCAGTTCCTCTTGTTTAACATAAATCATTAAATTTCCCACCTTTTCTCCCAACATATTCAATAAAATCTCTGCTTTAAATTTACCCTCCACATTTTTTGTTTTAAAAGCTTTTTCTAGCGATTGAAAAAATAAATTATAGGCTTCTGTATTAGAAGGGACAGGTATTGTTAGAGTTTTGATACTTTTAATTAAGTTTTCAATATCAGATGGGACAGATTCGAAATGTTCACTTTTCTCTTGCGCAGGGGACAAGTTACATTTAGCATTAGTTAACTCAAGCTCTTTCTTTAACTGTTCTAATTTAATTTTTTTTTTTTTCAAATTCAATCTTGGCCTTTTCAGACTCTAATTTAAATTTTTCTTGTTCAATTTTAGCGGCCTTTTCCGCCAAAACGTCATCAATTACACTTTGCAGAAACTCCTTATCAGTTTCAAAGATTTCACTACTCTCAATTAAATTTTTTAATACTATAATTTTTGGATTCTGGGGTATGTCTAATCCCAGCTCCTCGGCGACCAGCAAAAGCTCGTCCTTTTTAAGACTTTTAATTGTCGACATTTTAACACATAACATTAATTTGATATCAAATAAGGAGCAAGGAAATCGCTCTTACTTCGACTGATGAATTGCACTGGACTCTCAAGACACAGAAAATACTTCGGAAACTCAGTTTCTTCCCTCAGTATTCAGGCACAATTTCCGGCACAATTTTAACTCATCACTACACGCGGTTTTTCTCCGGATTCTACCGGACCAATGTTATGGCTCACTCCGTCGAATACTCAGCACTCACTCAGAACACAGTTTTTAGTGGACTGGTCTTTATTTTTTACTCACAACTCTTTTTAGTTACATCAGAATTACTGGGCATGCGCAGTCCAGGCAGCGCTGTTGCGCTTGCGCAAACACCTTTTTTTATTGTAAAATGTAAACAAGGGGCTTGGTCATGAATGAAAGGAAATCGAAATTACCCCACAACTCAGCAAAAAATGCATAAAAGTAAATATTGTTTATGTGTGTTTGATAGAGAGGTTAATATGGTATTAAAATAAAAGCTAAAAAAGTGAGTTTTTTTTTATTTTGGTCAGTTTTGTTTTGTCTAATGTTGCTTTGTCTTGTAGAGTTTTTCTTTGTTATCCTCATGTTGAGGCCCTCTTGAAATACCTCTCTCAGGTTGAGTACCCCTGCTGTAGACTGCCATTTTGGGTTAAAATCTTGGATGTATTGGGATGGTCCCTCATATTTTATCAAGTTATTCAATGACTTTTCCTTCTGATCTACCAACTGTACTTTTCCCAGTAAGTTTACGTCACGAAGTCAGTTTAGGTAATTAAATTAAGAATTAAGGCATATTGCATACTTTAATTATTGTAAATATGATTCTTTTTTTAAGTGAAATAAGGAAGGAAATAATGGCGAGTTAAGTGATAATATATAAGCATTTGAGGGTTAAAGCACAAAAAAATATTGGGTCCACTTAAAAAGGAAAACGTGTAAAAAAATGTGCAGTATAATAAAAAAACATGGAAGGGCACACTCACACGCCCCCACACACATACACACATACATACACACACAGAGAGATTGCATTCATGGGACGAAGTCGAAAAATTAGCATAGCAGCATAACGAAGAGGCAAAGCGGATTGACATACAATCAGAAGATTAATTAGGATGAGGTACGGTAGCATATGTACACTGCTGGACAATTGCTAAGGACGGATAACACTATCATCCATAGCAACCACAAAATGTGGAAAATTAGAATAAGTGCGGGATATTAGTAAGAAGAAGTATGAGTATGCTATTTTTTTCCCACGTCTGTTCATCACGTGATAGCGTTCATAAGAGCTTTAAAGGTTTTGACGCGTGTGGACAGTTGTTGTTTCAATTCAAAGTTTTACAGGAAAGATTTAATAGACGAACTTAAAATTTTTGGCATGTCTTCCCGACATCACATAGATGATTTTATGCGTGGCCGAATTATTGGAAAGATCGAAGAAGGGCGAAAAATAACAGATGTTGCCAGGGAGTTCGACATAGCTCACAGCATTGTTTCACGGCTGTGGAAGTCATTTAAAACTACTGGAATGTGTAGTAGACGGCACGGGGGAGGTCGTGTTAGAAGTACGACGCCTGCAGAAGACAGATATATCGTCCTATCAGCAAAAAGGAACAGGCGCACCACAGCTCAGCAGGTGGCAAATCAGTTTCTTGCTGCCTCAGGAAAGCAGATCTCCCGAAAAACTGTTGCCAGACGTTTGAAGGGAGGAGGACTATACGCACGCAGACCTGTTGTGTGTGTCCCACTCACCAGACAGCACCGTACTGCTCGTTTGCAATGGTGTCGTGAGCATCACAATTGGACTGAACAGGACTGGGCATGCGTACTATTCTCAGATGAGAGTAGGTTCAGTCTGTCATCGGATTGTAGACGCCAACTGATCTGGCGCGAGAGTGGTACTGTTTATCGTCCAGAAAATATCCAGGAAAAGGACCGATATCCGATATGCAGTATCATGGTGTAGGCCGGCATCATGATCAATGGCCGCACACGCCTACATGTGGTTGCGAATGGGACTATGACGGGCCAACGATACATTGATGAAGTTCTACTTCCTCATGTTCGTCTTTTCCGTGGTGCTGTCGGTGATAAATTTGCTTTTATGGACGACAACGCAACATGTCATCGAACACTCGCTGTTCAGGATTGTCTAGACAGCGAGGGTATTCAACTTCTCGTATGGCCAGCGCGTTCTCCAGATCTAAACCCCATTGAAAATATGTGGGATGCTTTGTGGAGGCAAGTTGCTGGTCGAAACTATCCTTCGACAAACAAGAACACCCTCATCCGTACACTCACAGAGGAATGGAATAAATTGCCTCAACAGCTGCTGGATAATGTTGCGCAAAGTATGGTACGACGTGTGGGATGTTGCATCACACTCCACGGTGGACATATCCCGTACTGATACCTTTCTTTAAGGTGCCTGCTAACTTTTAGATGCATTGTTCCATTTCTCCGTACGCAGATCAAATGAACATTTTTTTTCTTTCAGATGTTTCACAGCTTTTGTACTTTCCAGAACAATAAATATTCTTTATTCTAATGTCTGAACAGTATGGCAACTATATTTTATCCTACTAGGCCTTATGTCTCGCTTAATGTTATGCTACATAGCAATTTGTGATCCGTCCTTAGCAATTGTCCAGCAGTGTATAAATAGGCAGCTAGACATATAATGAGGATGAAGCACTCTGGTGGTATATGCATGACGGTACAGCTCAGCATTTCTGGGAAAGCGATTGCATGGAGTATATTAGTTTAAACGACGTCAAGTTGTTGCCTCAGTCTGAAATGTCGAACAACCAATTTGTTAGACATATCCTCGATAATTTTACCCGAGTTCGAATCATTGGAAAGATAGAGGAAAGTCGAAGTGTGACAAGTGTGGCTGGAGTTCGGAATTTCTGACAGCATCGTTTCACGACATTGGAGAGAATATTAAACTACAGGAACAGCTGTCCATTAGTTCAGGAGTGGTCCTCTACGAGCAACCACGTCAGTGGATGACCGGTATATTGCCTTACAGGCCAGAAGGAATAGACAGCGGGATAAATCGCTAAATTCGCGGCACAGACGATTGGACGACCGATATCGCGTTTTACTGAGACCAGGAGATTTGTACGGTGTGTATCTTTAGCTCTTCCTCCTTGGAGACGAATAGGAGGAGGGGGGGGGGCGAAAATTTTAGAATTTGACAGATGATCAATGAGTCGAGAGTATTCTTTACAAATGAGAGCCTACTTAGTCTGAGTTACAATTCTGAATGTATACACATCTGGAGAGAGTGGTGAACCCGCAATAACCCTTCGACATCATCGAAAAGAATTGTTTGGAGGTCGTTATTTTCTTGTTTGGAAGGCATCATGCCTAGCTGTCGTAACAACTTTTACATTTTCGTAGGAGGTTCAGTCAATGGGGCCCGTTATTGTTACGATATTCTTCTTTTGTAAGTGTGTCTTCTTAAAGGCGCTATGGATCCACAGTTCCATTTCCTGGACGACAATGTACTAGCTCATTGCACAGAAGTTGTGAATGAGCTGTTGGACGCTTAGGATATTGAACGCATGGATTGGCTGGAAAGGTCTCCTACGCTAAATTCCATTGAGTATGTATGGGACTTTCTAGGACGATGCTTGGAAGCATGAAATTTACAGCCAGAAACGATTCCAGAGCTCTAGTTGGAGGTGCAAAGTAAATGAGAAGCAATGCTTTAAACATGGTCAGACAATGAGAAATCTGCGTAGCAGTTAGAGGAGATTATATCCCCTACTAAGGTTGGATTTTTCTGGCTGGACACCAGTTGACGTACTATCGTGAATATCTGTGTGTACTTCATTTTAAAATACGTATCGTATTTAATTTTGACTAATGCATGGAGTTGGTTGAGAAGCATCAAGTGTAGATTTAAATCTATACATTAATTACATTTATAACTCTATTAACGTATTTACTTCTATATGAACTCGAATTTTTCTTGTTTCTTTAATGTAGCGATTTAATTTTTATTGCATTTCTCAATCTGGGAGTTTTATAGATAAAATTGCTGAATAAAACTAATTCTTGAGTTTTTATTTTTGCTAGGGGCAGAATTTTGATTTTTAGACTCATCACATTTGGAAACTATCCAAAGAAACATCAACTAATTTCACAGTGTAATCGATTAAATTTTTAAAATTCTATTGATATCTTGAAGTTAATTAGTAAAACCTTTTATTTTAGGAAAAGAAATAAACTCAGTTTCTCTCTAATGAATAGTATCATGAGAGATAAAAATAATATTCCTAAATATTACTGTCATATACCTGTTATGATACTTGATTTATTATGTATTGTAATATAATTGCATTTATGCTGTAACTTTAACTGAAGATATGGACTGAACTGATTCATGTATATATTTGTTGTTGTTCTATATGTATTATGTAGTTTGCACTGAACCCGTTCAGGTAACTCTTTAAAGCAATAGTTATGCAGAAATAAATATTCTTTATGCAAGATAAGACTCTCAGTGAATCATTAAAGAACATGACAATTAGATAAGTTTGAGAAGGATCTATGCGCGCTTTTCTAACTAATTCTCTTGGGAAATCTTTGGGCTATCAATTCGTGTTATTCGCAACCAACCCTTCGGAAGAAGAGAATCGTGATATTTAAATTAACTTACTATAAATAGGCAAGGTTTTCTAGCTTGAGAGAGAGGAGAGAATATATACTCGAGCCAGGTGAGATTGCTACTGAAGGTATAATATTGAAGTTATAGTGAATTGATTCTTATTAGGAGGAAACTTTAAAGTGACAATTGTTCACTAAGATTGAATTGAGATTAGATTAAATAGGATGATAGGTTAGATCCTTAAGAGTACTTGGTATCCCCAAAATGACCGACCTAACGTTTTTTTATTTTTAATTAATCTTATTCCTTGCATTATTATCTTTCGATTGATATATCATTTGTGTAAGTCCGAAAGTTAGAAGTTGAATGAAATTTCATTTGAAAACAAATTAGGCAATTCGGTCACGCCCCCTTTTTAGAAAAAATAGCTAGAAAAAGCGTTATGATAAAAAAAATCTATTTTATTAAGAGAAATAATAACTATAAAAAAAGAATGTGTAATATATAAAGCAGAATATTTCCGAGGCAATACAATAATGTAATTTTTCTTCTTTGTGAAATGTGTGCATGTAAACTTTTGAATTAAAGCATTTTATATTAATAATTTCAGTTCTTATTCCTGATAGGTTTTTTATACAAATGTAATACTTCAATATTATGTGTAGAAAAACACTAAACTTTCTGTCGTGACAGAAAAAAAAATTTTAAAACATTTTTCTTGAATTTTCTAGTACAATTAATACCTTCTTAAAATTGATCATTTATAAAAATGTATGGGTTGATAAAACATAAAAATGCAATTATTTTAAAGAAAAATATATTACTAATATCTTAAAGTGGTATTTTAAGCTTATTAGAATTTTTTTTCAGAATTCTAAATTTTAAAGTGGTTTTTCTCAGATAGTGTTTTTTGAAACATTAGTGCATTCAAAATGCTACTCCTTCCACAACTATTTACAAATCACTTCCATTTTTTTCTGTGTGTTGCACATAAAGTATGTAACAAAATTAGGGATCCATTTTGCTGTATATAAACTGTGCGAATACTTTTTTTCTCCAAAAATTAGAATGTAAGAGGTATTGGCTTTTTCATTGATATTTAGCATGCACATATCAACATTTTTTTCAAAAACTAATTAAATTATTGTAAAATAGATCCCTAAAGTTGTTTATAACATCCATAAGAATATTAAAAAAAATTTCAGGTAAAAAAATTAATAATTACAGAAGGAGTAGGATTTTAAAAGTTTCCGAATTTTCTTCAAAAAAAAATTTTAATTTTTGAAGTTGTGTGAATAATATGTGAAAAATTTCATCTCGTATCATTTTTTTGAATAGAAATATTATATAAAATGTTAAAAAATATTTTTTAAATACAAAAGGAAAGAAAGTAGTCCAAAGGGTTCCAAGTTCGCTTAATTAAAATAAGGATCAAGTTTGATTGTCTTCTAAGCGCTCACGTTTTACTCTGTCGTTGTTCCACTTTCATGGTTAACATTGAGACATTCTCTTAATATTATTAGTTGAAATTGTGTCTGCTCTTTGTGTGGAAATAAATAGATTAATTGGATCATGTTGAGTATTTCTTCCCCCCACACATCTATGTGCTCGAGAAAGAGGCGCTATCCTCTTTGAATACTTATAAATGTTTAAAAACACATTTATAAGTATTCAAAGGTGATCACATATGCATGTCTATCTCTCACGTAAGACTCTCTTACTTTTCCCTTTTCTCAGTGATATTTTTTACTGAACACAAATATTTTATCAAATTCTCGACATATGTGTGATGGTGTTTTCTTTTTATATAATAAAATAAGAAATTTCTCACAAAATGTTCAAAATAAATAATGAATTTTATTCAAATTATATGATTATGTATCTATAATACAATATTGCAGTTAAATATAAATAACAATGCCATAAAAATAATTTGCATTTTTAATGAATTATAAGTCTTTTCGCTTTTTCAGTCTTCAATCTCTAATAAAAAAATGACTGAATATATGGTCATGCAAAAGTCCTCATAACAATCACAAATGTAAGGCAGTATTCTTGATGACTTTTGCAATTTTCAATACATAATCATGAGCAATTGAACTAAAACCTATACATGTATAACATAGCAAATCCTATATATTTCCCTTACTATATCAACATTAATTTTAAAGAAAAAATAGAGAACATCAAACATGGAAAAAAGGATAAATATAATATAAAAATACATCAAATTAACTACAAAATACTTTTCCTAAATATAAGGTATTGAATTATATAAGAATACATTTTCATGGAGAAGTGTAAATATAAAAAACAGCATTTATAAAATCCAGTACAAAAATTCCAAAAAGAATGTTCAAAGCCCTGAAAAAAATGGGAAAATACATATTCATAAGGAATCAAATATATTTGAATTATGTTTCTAACTTATTTTAGTATCTTATTTTTGAAGGCATTAGTTTTCGAATTACTCAATACTAGTTCCCCACATCCGTTTTATCCAAAGACTGATTTTGAAGTAATCACAGTGTTGATATTATGTTTATTTCAATTAATATTCATGAACAGAAATTTGTTCTACAGTTCTGTATTAAATTTTATATTTTTTACCAAAAATAACAAAATATTTTAATATAATTTATGTTTTGTTTCTGATCGAGACAATATTTTATATCACAAATAGTATATTGATTGTTTAATTTCTATCTATATATTTTATTTACAGATGAGGAATTAAATTATATAAAATATTAAGTGGATTTTATTAAAATTCAGGGTTTTTTTACATAACAATGCTCAGAGGACTCTAATCTGTGCATAAAGTTAAGATATAACATCAATATTCATTAAAATTTCCTGAATAATTAAGTGTATGTACATAAGCGTGTTATTGTTTAATAATAATATTTCCCATATGAATAAAAGTTCAAGAAAGACGATGAATTGTGAAGAAAAGGAATTATCATTAGATTGACTGTACTATAGTCAAATCTTTTTAAAAAGGAATTATATATGTACAAATGAATGTTTAAAAGTTCCGAATCATACACATCTCTTTTTTACCCTCACAAAATACGCTAAAGACGTGTACAATGTGTGCACCTTATTAATTAATCGCTAAATTCAGCGATCACTCAATAGATATGATGCTCATAAAAAAAATGGCGGGAATTCCTTTATAAAAAGAATAATTAAAAAACGACTAAATTTTTCTTTAAATGTAAATTTTTTGAGGATGTAATCCTTATTAAAATAAACAATATAATGATACAGCAAATACAGCTAGAGCTTATCAGAGTCAAGGGCTACCACTGTATCAGCTGTATCAATAATACGGGGCACCCCAGCAGCAAGAGGCCAACACTTGTAATATTTGGACACTTTCAAATAAGCTTTATTAATGAGATCATTTTTATTTATTTTTATAAAAAGCCCACTCCCAAGGAATTTTGATACAGGCCCACCCAGGACCATCAACGTCAGTAATCATAGTCATCATAATTTTTCAGAAGAGGGCTTATCTAAATAAAGTAGTATTTATTGTATTTCAGATGAATTAATCAGCCATTTTGATATCTTCCTAAGATTCTGGTAGGTATCAAAGGCTGTGTTTAATAACGTGGCTATTGTACACTGATACACAACAAAGAGATTTTAAAAAGAAGAGGAAATATAATGGCATTAGATATACCACAGTATGCCAAGAAATTTTCAAGAAGGAAAACTTTCACCAAATTTCCCTTATATATATTTTTTTCATTTCATTTATAATTAACTTATTCGAGAGTATCTTATGTCAGAGTTATTCCGCAGTAAATGTATAGTACTGTATAAAATTGGAGAGTACTTTCAGAGAAAGCAAAATATTAAGATGCTAATTAAAATTAGCATATTTATGAACACTTAGATAATTATCTTTTTCCAGACATCTTTTCCTCCCTAAAAATTTCTTGGCTTATGTCCTAGAAGCGATCTTTTGGCAAGGTACCCATTTCTGAATCTTGTAAATATTGCAGCTCTTGCAAGTCTTTAAATTTTTCTTGGTCTTTTATTCGGGTGTAATTGGCAGCCAGACACATAATATAATGCAACTAATCAGAGGAAGAGAAAAAGAAAGAAATGTGAATTAATTTTTAAATCAAGAAAACAAGTTGTTTAAGCTAGTATGAAATACCTTCTTAACGAGAAGGACTATTTTGTAAGTTTTAAGTAACTGTGCAAAAACTTTTATTAATGAAATAATAATATACTTTTCATGTGTTTGTAATAATTAATAGTACGCAAAAATAATTGTTCTGTTTAATGATACTTAATGTTATTTTCAATATAAAAGAAAAATAAAACAGTAACAAAAATAGCACTTACCAAGCTTATAAGTACAACAACTGAAGCAACAAATGACAGAATATAATATGGTTGAGCATATATGACCTATAAATAATAAATAAAATAAATGTAAATGTTATTCTTGATTTAAAAAAACCGATGATTGAAACATATTGAAAAAGCTTTTTTCGAAAAATATAGAATATTTAAAAATTTGTTACACGCATGACTATTTGGTCAGAACTCTTCCCCTCCCCTTCATTAAATAATCTTTTTCTAGTAGAGTTTTATTTTTATCCCCATTTATTCTCAACTGATATTGAATATTCAATCCAATACATGTAAATTGCATGGCACTGAAAATGCAACATCAAGGAATGGCCAGAAAGTGAAAATACTTGGCAAAAATAAAGACAGCAACAAATAATAAAGGATTCCTATTTTGAAAATACTCGGCAATTGCAACACCAAAGAATCGCCAGAGAGTGAAAATACTTGGAAAGTAAGCAACGAAGACAGCAACGAACAATAATTGATTCTTATTTTGAAATTATATTCATAACGCAGAGTAAGAGAGAGAGCAGTGTCAGCTCAGAAGTTTGTAGGACCAACACAGACAGCCTTGCACAAAAAACACGCATAAAAACAGAGACAATGAGAATACGAATATCGACCTGAGAGATGTCTGTCTCTTTCCTCTCAACCATTTTGCTGAATTATTCTTCTGAACTCGACAGTAGCAGAGCATGCGAGCGATGTCCAAGCACGTCCCAGACGTTTTCACATCTTGCAGAGTATGTTGGCTGATATGTGCAGTCAACGGTCAGGTTGGCAAAGGATCTCCAAAAAAGGGGAGTGTTGTAGGTCGCAGAATATCATCTCTGCATTGGTGAGCCATCATAGTGACCTAAACGTGAACCAGAGTTGAACTCCTATCAGTGGCATAACGTACACTTCGCAACCGCATTGCGGGAGGCCCAGGGGCTCTAAGGGTCCCAAGGCCTTACTGACGTGAAGTACGTATTTGGGCTTGGAGCCCACAACATGACTTTTCAGGGGAGCCTTAATATTCTCCATTACGCCATTGACTCCTATCATACGTGTTGGAGCTTCAAACCATGATATCGCGTTGTTCCACTGTGGAGAGTTCTATAGATGCAACCGGATCAAACCTGTCACTAAATTGGTGCAAAACTTGAACATGGAAATTATCATTGGATAAATATAAATGCATGATTCACCTTATATCCTGATTCGGAGCCATTCCGTTGTTCACGTCTCCCCACTTCGGCATCATTGAAAATCGAATCGTATGTGTTCTGGGGTCCTCTTATTGGACGCTACGAGTGCAGACCACTAGTAAACAGTTGACGGATAATCATTCTTGTTGATATAGAAATATCAAAGGTATCCAGCACATACTGCAATATGGTGGCAGAAATAGTGGGTCCCACTGTGGAGGAATCGAAATACTCGAGCTGAACTCACTCTAGCCATGCCGGCATCCCTCAAACTTGCCATATGTTCTTGTTCCAACCATTTTTGCTGCAGCCTGTGCATCATGGATTCGTCTAGGTGAATGTCAGCTGAGAATTGAGCGTAGATTTATCTGTCCTTATCATTGTAATCAAGCATGCCCGCAAAATCCTCTGTCTATTGGAACGTCGGAGGTGGTCTGGCATTTTCTGCTATTATTCGTGTCCTCTGAAGCAAGATATAACTTCCACAATGATTTTCTTGGAAGAAATAACATCACGTATATTGCCTATTTTACAAAATTCTTCCCGTACATCCTAATTAAAGAGTGCTAAAGAGTTTCACCTTTCATATAATTTGCAATACTCGATGAAGTACACCTTCCCTAATTTTCTGGCTATACCGTCTTGGTGCTTGCATTATATTTATATTTACATGCGCAGATGTATATATATAAATATCTTATCAGTTAATGACTGATGACAATAAAGTAAAAAAAAGCAATTGTTGTGAGTCCAGTCTTCCTCCTCTGTAGAAGAATATGGACTTAACAACACTTTCAAATAAAGAATATTAATATAGAATTCATTTAAATAAGAGCATGAAAAATCCATGCTCAGTAGAACAGTAATTAATAAACCGAAAAGGCATAACTGTTATTTTTCTGGGAAAAAGCCGGCCGCACAAATTCTAGAATCAAAATAAATAAAACTAAAAAAAAAAATTTTTTTTGTAATTTAAAAAAATTATTACATTACTTTTGAGAAATGAAATAAATATATAAATGTCAGGTTTGAAAAGTTTAGGTTCAAAATTAAGGAAGTAATAAATGAAAATAGAGCGAACTCTTTACCATCGCGTAAGGATTTATGAGTAAACAAGCCTGTTAAAAGGAGCAACGAGCGCTGACGAAGGCGAAGAGTTCTATAGCTCGGACGCTGACCAGTGAGGTTGAACTGCAAACGCTCTCCCTCTGCTACTACGACCGACCGCCACGTGGCATATTGATTCGGCAGTATCTTGTTATTTTCTCCTCCCCATATTGATAGTGCATCTATTATCTACAGCCCTTGTCAGGGCTAACCTGCTTGAGCAGACACTGTAATTCTCCCCTATTTTTTGACCTGATAACAAATGGAAATGGATAATCGAAACGAACCCACGGATATGGACTTAATCGACTCGCCCAGACGAACACCAACTCCTCCACCTCTTTCGGCATGTGAGCAGATTTTACAAACCAAAGCCCAGCTGCAAAAGATGGAGACTTTCAAAAAGTTCAAGCTGGCCTGCATCGCTGAACTTCAAGCCATGCCCGATCACCACCCGGATGAGCCTTTCTACAGACGTGCCGTTTCGGAGCTTCAAGAAGTTGAAGAAACAATTAACTTGGCGGTAAGTGATTTAGCCTCATTTCCTCCTTGTGTTTCCCCTGGCTGCCCTCATCATGATTCAGGATTGAAAATTATTACGCCTAAAAACTCCCCAGATGTAACTCCTACTAAAAGAGTATTAAACCTTAATAGTAACAGGATTTCCAATAAACGAAAAGAAGAATCGGACTTTGAATATCCTCCTCTAAGGAAGACAACTAAAAAGCAAATTTTAAATATTCCAAATGATAGCATTTCGATTTCCCCAAATAGATTTTCCTTACCTAGTGATAGCAATATAGAAGAAATCACAGGTTCTCAAAACGCTATTCCCGTTGTTACTCCCAAACCCCCATCGGCCACTGGCCCTACCCCTTCCGGCAATCAAAACCCCGTTAGTACGCTTCCCCTCCAGTCATGCTTAGAATCACTGAAACTGTCAGAAGTCAAATGAAAATTATTAATGAAAAGTTCCCTAAGATAAGATCCCGTACAACCGGAGAATTTATTAAACTTTATACCGATAACTTAGAACAATTTCATGAACTGTTAACTTTTGCTAAAAAAACTAAATTCCAATTTTATGAAATTAAACCCAAAAACGAGCGCCCCATCAAGGTTGTACTGAAAGGACTGCCCCGCAACTTCAAGGTCGAAGAAATTCAAGCCGACTTAGAAGAACTAGGCTTTACCCCTGAAAAAGTAAATCAGCTAATAGGCCGCCGTAGTAAACAACCTATCCCGGTATTTCTGGTGACTCTCCCAAGAAGTATTGAGAATTTAAAAATCTTCCACTTAAAAACCCTAAGTTACTTAAACATTCGTGTGGAAGGTTACAACGGAAAAGGTGTCACGCAATGCTACACGTGTAACCACTTCCATCATAATTCAGAGAACTGTCATCTAAACCCCCGCTGCTTAAAATGTGGTGAGGGACATATTACCCGTGAATGCCCAATAACCGAAAGGCTAGAAACTGCCTACTGTATCAACTGCGAAATGTACGGCCACATGGCTAACTGGAGAGGATGCCCCTGTTTCCCAAAGCCCCCAAGGGCACTGCCCTGAATAATCGTAATTCGTATACTAATGTATACAATAGTATTATAAGACCCAATGTATCCTATGCTCAAGCCGCAAATCCAAATAAAATTTCAACCAACTTTAACTCCCAAAATAAACAACCGATGGCACCAAAAGGACCTGTGAATTCTGCTCAAATTGAGGCCAATAGAAATCCCTCTGCAAATAACAGATCCATTCCAAATTTTAATAACAAGTCTAATAATAACTTTAACGGATATAACTTTAACGGAAATATTTTTAATAATAATAATTTTAACTTGCAAGCGACCCTACAAATGACTATGCAATGTTTGTGCCAACTTTCTCAATTTACCCAAGCCATAGCTACTTCAAATCCTAATTTCATGAATAATTTTAACCAAGTGCAAAGAGCAAACAATAACCCAAATCAAATGTACGCCTTATTAGAGGCCTCTTGTAACAATAATAATGGTTAAGTCCCCCATTGGCCTCAATTTGTGTTCTTGGAACGCAAACGGACTGCTTAGACGTAGAGTAGAGCTACGAATTTTTATAGAGAAGCACTCTCCCGATATTTTTCTCATACAGGAAACTCATCTGAGACCTTCGCACACTTTTACAATAGCAAATTACACTTGCTACAGAAATGATAGGATCACTAACGCAACGGCCGCCGGCGGAACTCTTATTCTTATCAAAAATCTCTTAAACATTACTGTCTCCCCACCCCACCTATGCAAGCTATTGAAGCGACTAACATTATTCTAACTCCCCTCGACCATGACCCCGTTTCTATTGTCTCTGTTTACATTCCCCCTTCCTCTGACGATAACTTATTTACAATAGATTTAGAATATTTTCTCCAAACGAGTAGTCATTGTGTCGTCTTCGGCGATTTCAATGCTACTCATAGCGCTTGGAATTGCAATGTAAACTCAAACAGAGGCAAGCATCTTTTTTAATTTTGCCAATATCTTAAATCTGCACATAGCTTTTCCTGACTCTCCCACAAGATTTGGCCATAACTCAGCTAATACAATAGACTTTGCTTTAATCAAAAACTTTTACTACCCTTATACTATTAAATCTATTAATGATCTATATTCTGACCACAACCCTGTTTTCCTAAATTTCGATTTTAAACTTAAAGTGGAATCCTCAAATCCTAGAGCAATTACCACCAACTGGAAGGATTTTAGAATTAATTTAAATAATAACTTCTCTCTTTTTAACTACTATCCGAATAATATTAATAATACCAACGATCTTGAAACCAAAATTACAGAGTTCACTGAAGCGGTCGTCGCTACCCATAGCCACGCCTCCCAGCCAATAGTGAACGCTCACCGAAACTACACTCCAAATCACATTAATCAACTTATTAAGCATAAAAACAACCTACGTAAACGATATCAGCAGACTTTAAATCCTTTTTATAAAACTTTATGCAATAGAGCTCAAGCCAACCTCAAAAAAGAACTTAAAATATATAGTAATGATACTTGGAATGCTAGACTAGAAGCTCTAAATACAACTGACAATAGCCTCTGGGAGGCACAGCGGTTCTTAAAAAATAAAAGATCTCAAATTCCTACGTTGAACTGTGCTACTGGTATGGCCGTCACTGATCCGCAGAAGGCTAACCTCCTTGCTAATACGATTAAAAATAACTTCATTGAAAATAACCGCATGCAGGACAACTACGATCAGGATGACGAGGTTGTCACCTCTGCTGTGAATACCTTTCTCTCTTCCCCCTTCTACTCAAATTGAACCTGTCATGCCTGATGAAATTATTAACTTCATTAAAAATACTAGCTCTAAAAAGGCCCCCGGTAAAGATACTATCACAAATAAAATGCTAAAAAATTTTCCTATCAAATTAATCCTCATACTAACTATTCTTGTCAATAAAATTCTTAAATTTCATCACTTTCCTAGTAACTGGAAAGAAGCTATCATTTTCCCTATTATTAAACCTGGTACAAATAAAAATCTTCCTAATTCATATAGACCTATTTCTCTCCTTTCAACTTTAAGTAAATTAACTGAGTACATTATTCTTAATAGACTTAAAAATTCATTAATGATAATAGCCTAATTAACCCTAATCAATATGGATTTACAAATAAACTATCTACCCTTCATCCTCTTCTCAGACTAACAGAAAGTATTTCGGAAGGTTTCCAAAAAAGAAGAGCACGGGAGTGGTCTTTCTGGATATCCAGAAAGCCTTCGACCGTGTTTGGATTTTAGGACTCACTTTCAAACTAATTACTTACGATATTCCTTCTCCCCCTCATTCACCTCATCCACTCGTATCTCACTAACAGATCCTTTCGGATCAGAGTAAATGAATCATTATCTAACTCTCATTCCATCTCTGCAGGGTGTCCTCAGGGCTCATTGCTCGGGCCCCTGTTGTTCAATCTCTATATAAATGACATTCCCAGCTACTCACTAACAAATATTAGTCTCTATGCGGATGATACGGCCATTAATGCCACGTACAAAAACTTAAAGACTGTTACCTTTGCCATTAACAAACACCTCAAGCTGCTAGAAAATTATTACGACAGATGGAAAATTAGTATCAATGTAGAAAATCTTGTGCCGTCATCTTTACCAAAAAGCGCACCATTCCTCCCCCACCTCATAATGTTCAATAAACAAATTCCCTGGTCTCAGAATACCAAATATCTTGGCGTTATTTTTGACTCGCACTTAACTTGGAAACAACACATATTACACGTTCGCGATAAGTTCCGAAAAACAATGTTTAAATTTTTTTTTTTCCCCTAATTTCCCGGAACTCACATTTAAGTAGAGATAACAAAGTGCTTCTTTATACAGCCGTTATGCGTCCAATACTCGCTTATGCCTGTCCAGTATGGGGTTATGCTGCTAAAACCAATATTAATATTTTAAATACTCTGCAGAATTCATATATTAGAATGATTGTAAATGCCTGCCGCTACATGAAAAATGATCGCATAAATAAAGCTCTTAAAATCACTAGTTTTAAAGCACATATTCAAAAATTAGCTATAAATTTTTTCGATAATTTGCCAAATACTAATAATGTAAATATGTTAAATCTAAACGATTACAACTGTAACGATAATACTAAAAGGCCAAGAAGAATCCTTTTGGATTCTTACAATCCGCCTTAGCTTTTTATCCCTGCAATAATTTTTTAATTATTGCACCCTAGTAAATTTTTAAAATTTTTTATTATTTTTCTTTCAATATTTATTTAATCTCCACACCCATCTGGACAAGTATATATTTTTAACTTTTACCCCCATGGGCAGCCAGCCTGAGGCTAAATTCACTTCTACCTCCAATTCACTGAGAGAGCAGTCCTAAGCTCTCAGCACCGTATAAAACTTTAACTCCAAGTAGTCATCTCTAAGCCCCTCCTCCCGGATTCCATCACCACAGCCAAATCGCCGACATGTCACTCCGCAGACTGAAAAAACCAACGAAGTCAAGTCCTGCATCACAGACATCATGATATGGGATTGAGGACTGTTTATCAGTCCAGGTACCCAAAAATAGACTGTCATCCACTGTCATCCACTGACGAAGGCGAACGCATACTAGGAAGGACTTGGCTGGTGTCTCCTCGCTGCGATGTTGTATTTGGTAACGCCCGGTTGCGCGGCAAAAGGTCCGCCATGTTAGATTATATATGATGAAAGCGTAATAAAGGAATATTATAAAGATGATGACCTCCTCCTTTTACCAGCAGGCCTGGGGCCTGACAAGAGTCGACAGGATGATTTAAAGTACCGAAAAATACGCGAGGAAACCAAACGAATTAACTTCAACAATTTTTTTTTTTTTCGAACGAGCGACTGCATTGAAAACGATACTACCATGGAAGACGACTCTTTCCAGCAGGAGTCACCAGTCAACACATCCAGGGAAACTTTCTTTTTTCCTGAATTTGATCTTAATAAGTTTAGTAGTTTGAAGAGTTTTCTTGAATGTTTTGATAAACAATGTTTGGAATATCAAAAAGACGAGCAATGGAAGAAGCAAAATATTCCTAGATATCTCACGGGAGTTTATCTTAAATTTTGGTACGAAAACCATTTATTTGAAAAGTCTTACGAAGAAAGTAAACAACTATTAATGACGGTGTTCGATGCGACGAAACAAGAAGATATTCGAAAATTTCAAAACCTAACATTAAACGACACTAAAGAATTAATTTCCTTTTTACGGAAAAACTTTCGTTGGGGAAGAAACTAAATTATGATGACAGTTCAATTGTGGAACATATGACATTATCGAGTCCCACGCACTATCAAAAGTTCCTGGTTATCAAGAAGATTTCGACACCCTGCGAATGGATCTCAACGATGCGACAATTAATCGCAGTAACACCGGACAGCGCAGACCGAAAACCGGTAGATACTGGAAGTTATACCCGATGGAATCACGCATACGGTAGTGTACACAGAGGAACTGGTCAACAGTACAGATTCCAAGCAAGAGGAAATCATGGACAGCCACATCAATCGCACATGATGAGATTCAGTGGAAGGCAACAGTTCAACAATCAACCTAGGCAGTTTGTACAACAGAATCGACATTTTAACTCGCCCAGAAACGAAAGTAACCAGAGGCAAGGATGACAACTAATTATTGAGTCAATGGTATGTTCCAAGCACTTTTGTACTCTAATTGACACAGGAAGCAATGTGTCATTAATTCCAATAAATTTAGCTAAACAATTAAAAACATTAAAATTATAAGAAATAGTAATGTAAAAATAAATCAAACTTGTGGGACTATTCAACCCAAAGGTATAATTAAAGTTTATATGAATATTGGATGTATATCTAAGCAAATAGATTTGTTTGTAATTGATACTGAATTGCCTTATATTATTTTAGGACTTGAATATTTACATTTATTTAAGCTTGACATTAGTATTCGTAACATGTGTATTTTTCAATGTGGTAAAAATTTAAGTAATATTAAATATGTAAATAAGTGTGTTGGTGAGTTGAGAACATATCATGGGACATATTGTAAAACTCTTAATAATGATCAAAATATGAACTACTATAATGCAAATAATGAAGATAATATTAACGTTAAGAATAATAAAGGTTTAGATCAAATATCGGACAGCCCTGAAGCTGATCTGAAAAGATTGTTTAACCCAGCCATGGTTGTTGAGGACACAGTACCAAAACAAACTAGTGAGCAATGGGGAGATTTAACCCAACTTATTGACAAATTTCAAACCATATTTTCACAAAATAAGTATGATGTAGGTTGTATCAATTTAGAGCCACAAAGAATTCATTTAATTTCAGACCTTCCTATAAGTTTACGCCCTTATAGAAACAGTCAACAAGAATCTAAAGAAATACAAACACAGATAGAAGAATTGTTAAAAGCAGGTTTTATTAGACCCTCTCATAGCCCATATGCTGCCCCTGTAACTTTAGCATACAAAAAGGATGAAGGGAAAAGATCAAGATTATGTATCGATTATAGAAAACTAAATGAAATCACACGAAAAGATTCCACCCCTGTACCTCTGATAGACTTTGTAATTGATAATTTAACTCATGCTAAATTTTTTCTACGCTCGACTTAACAAGTGGTTATTGGCACATTAAAATTCATGAAAAAAGACGCAGAGAAACTGGCTTTCACAACTAATTTTGGACTCTATGAATGGTTAAGACTTCCATTTGGCTGGAAAAATTCCCCAGCTGTTTTCCAAAGAACTATAAGACAAATTTTACAAAAATATCAGTTAACTTTTGCTTTAAACTATTTTGATGATATAATAATTTTCTCACAATCTTGGGAAGAGCATTTAACTCATTTAGATACAATATTTCAAATTTGTAAAAAAAAAAACATTAAACTTAAAAAATCAAAATGTCAGTTTGCACAGGAAAAAATAAAATTTTTAGGATATGAAATAACACAAGGTCATTATTCCCCAAGTAATCCAAATATTGAAACAATAAGAAAATTAGTACCACCTAAAGATGTGAAAGAACTCCAAAGATTTCTTGGTTCCATCAATGTTTATCAAAAATTTATTAAAGATTATGCAAAACTTAGAGTACCATTAAATAAACTACTTAAAAAAGATGCAATTTGGAATTGGTCACATGAATGTCAAGAAGCTTATCAAAAGTTAAAGAATTGTTTAATCTCAAAACCTATACTTAAATTATACAACTCACAATATCCATGTCATGTGTTTTGTGATGCAAGTCAGGAATCAATAGGTGTAGTCTTGAAACAACAACACCCAAATGGAACACTTTACCCCATAGCTTATCACTCGAGACAATTACTTAAACATGAAAAAAATTATACAATTTCAGAAAAAGAGTGTTTAGCAATTATAGATGCCTTAGATAAATTCCACTGTTACCTACATGGATCCAAATTCACAATACATACTGATCATGCTGCTTTACAATGGCTTAAAAGTGTAAAACATTTAACTGGACGTTTATTTCGGTGGAGTTTAAAACTTTCTCAGTATGAATATTCGATAGTTTATATAAAAGGTAAATTAAATGTTGAAGCAGACATGTTGTCGAGGAACCCTGTATGCCATTATATATCACCCATTTGTCATTTTTTAAATACTGATGAAATTATTAAATACCAAAATTCAGAGAACATTAATGATCCAAAATATATAAAAATTAATGATGTATTAACAGTTAAGAAAAAGAATTTAATTAAAATTGTAGTACCGTTATCTTTGAGAGAAAAATTAATTACAACTGCACATGAACAATTTGGTCACCCAGGTGTAAAAAAAATGTTAAAATTAATTTCTCCAATTTACTACTGGAAAGACATTATATTAGACATTTCAAATTTTGTTAAATGTTGTGAAACATGTCAATTGAATAAAAAGTCTACACAAAAAAAGTATGGATTATTGCAAGAAGTTCCTGTAGCAGAAGAACCATTTGAAATGATTTCACTAGACACTGTAGGAGGATTTAATTATCATAATTCACAAAAGAAATACCTGCATATTGTTCTGGATCATGCTACCAGATATGCTTGGACATTTCCATCCAAAAGTGTCACTTCTGAAACTTATACAAATTGCTTAAAACAAATTTTTTCAATTCAATGCCCAAAACAACTTTTAAGTGATAGAAATGCTGCATTCACTTCATCTAAATTTAAGAAATTCTTAAAACATCATAATATTAGACAATTACTAACTTCAGCAAATAGACCACAATGCAATGGAAAGAATGAAAGAGTTAATCAGACATTAGTAGCAAAATTAAGATGTAAAGTTAATTCAACTACAAAAACTCCTTGGACAAAATTATTAGAACAAGTTACATATGAATACAATAACTCGCCACATGATGTTACTGGCTTTCCACCTGCATATTTAATGTTTGGAACTTTGCCATATGATTCGCCATTACCTAATCAAGTAAAATTAAACTATCCACCTATACAACAAGCTAGACAAATTGCAGTAAACAGAACAATTAAGCATCATAAGATAAATAAACAAAGGTATGATAAACATTATGTTGATGCAAAATTTAAAGTTGGAGATTTAGTCTTATATCAAAATTTCTCATACCCTAATTCAAGTAAACTTCAATCTCCTTATAATGGTCCTTTTAAAGTTGTCAGGAAACTCTCAAATGTTACTTATGAAATAGATAAACCAAATCAATATACAGGAAAATTAACAGATATTGTTCATTCTACAAGATTAAAACCATTTCATTCAAAATCCAATTTCCAATTATGCTAAATTCTTATTTATATTTGTTATAGAGTTTGTTTTCTCAAACATTGGGGGGGGAAGAAGAAGTACATTGTAATTTTAAAAGAAGTGCATTGTAATTTTAAAAGAAGTGCATTGTAATTTTAGAAGTGTATTGTAATTTTAAAAGAAGTGCATTGTTATGTAAAAAAAAAAAATAATAGTAATAAAAGTTGTGTTTAAAATTTGAATTTAAGACTTGTTTACATTATGAAAATCAAAATTTAATGTAATTGAATTTGTATTGTATCTTTATTCATAATGAACACATTATTGAAGACTAATTTTTAAAAAAAAAAAAAAAAAAAAAAAAAAAACTGAATTATGGACTGTGTATGAAAACATTGTGATGTCATTTTACGATACATTGTGTTATAATAATTTCATTGTGATTATTTGTGATAAGTATATTCTGAAAGTTAAAATATAGTATGTGATGTTATGAAGATTTTATTATGGTTGTATGTTTTTGAAATGAGTTGATTGAGTAGAGATTCTAATAATAAACAAAAGAACTGTGCGATAAACAATAATTGGATGATGAACATTGAACTATGATTTTCCAAGACAGGACTGTGTGAAACATTACATTACATTGATTGAACTTTTACCTGTACTTGATGTATCTGAAATACCCTTATTTTTCTTTGCATTTTATATTTCTAGTGATATTTTGATATAATGTTGATGTCGTGTTTATTTTGATAAATTTCTGTGTTATAGTTATGTAATCTTTTCTTTTTTGGGAGCTCCTAAACTCATTTTGCTGTTACTTATGTTATATCTATTCTTTGTATGTATTTACTTTACCATTACTCCTAAACTCATTTTGCTGTTACTTATTTTATATCTCTTCTTTTTATGTATTTACTTTACCATTATTCCTAAACTCATTTTGCTATTATTTATTTTATATCTATTCTTTGTATGTACTTACTTTACCATTATTCCTAAAATCATGTTATTTACTCTATACCTATTCTTTCTATGTATTTATGTACTCATTATATTCCAACATTCAATACCATTTTGAAGTACTTGTAACTTTTCAACATTTATCACTTTATTAACATTGTTTACTATTGGTGCACATTTAGTGAGAATTTCACTTGATCTTATGTTATGTTGTTTAGTACTACTATATTTTTGAATGTGAATTATCTTTCTTATGTTGTTTTTTATTAACCTCATTATTATTATAGTCATAGTGGAAGTATTAGATGTGTGATATTTTTCAGAAAACAATTCTATGTAACACAAAGTTTTATACCAAATTTTTGATACTTTGTTATTCATTATTGCTATTTTTTTGTACATGTTAGGATTCACCAGCCCACTCTTTTACACAATTATTATATCTTCTAGATTTTTATTTCATTTGGGGAATTTGATATAATTGAAATATAATTTTTTCCCCTGGGGACTTGCCAGTCAGAATTGGCCAATCTGGCTGTGCCAGACTTCAGCGGAGGGGGGGAAATTTGTCAGGTTTGAAAAGTTTAGGTTCAAAATTAAGGAAGTAATAAATGAAAATAGAGCGAACTCTTTACCATCGCGTAAGGATTTATGAGTAAACAAGCCTGTTAAAAGGAGCAACGAGCGCTGACGAAGGCGAACGCATACTAGGAAGGACTTGGCTGGTGTCTCCTCGCTGCGATGTTGTATTTGGTAACGCCCGGTTGCGCGGCAAAAGGTCCGCCATGTTAGATTATATATGATGAAAGCGTAATAAAGGAATATTATAAAGATGATGACCTCCTCCTTTTACCAGCAGGCCTGGGGCCTGACATAAATATAATATAAATGTATAAAGTAGAAAGTCTTGCAACTCTGTAAAAAGTTTTTTTTTAGAAAAATGATAGCGCTATTTATAAATAAGGAAAGCATTTATTTTAGATTTGCGTAAAAATCAAGAGAAAATTGTGTTTAAAATAATAAGTGAAGTATATTGTACATAAATACATATATATAACATAATACTTTTATTGAAAATAAATAGAATTTTTTCAACTTACAGTATCTGTACAAAACATTTTCTTCTTTTCGCAGATGTTCAGCTTCTTTAATTCAGTTCCATTGGGGAAAAGGAAATCTGTAAATTAAAATAATTTGTGATATTTTGTGTAATATATTTCGTTAATTTTTGCGAAATTATGAAATTATGTTTTAGAACAGCAGTTTTCTTGTTTTTTTCATAATTAGTTATCTATTCGATGATTTTAAAACAAAATAAATCATTTTTCTTTTAATATCGGGATTTAAAAAAAAAAAAAATTCAGTTACGTCTCATGTAATACTATGAATTATATGCATTTATTTTTAATATTAATTTTTGATAAAAATTTACCACATTATTTACAAAATCAAGCATACAAAAATATTGAATATGTGAAATATTTGTTTCTTGAATAGAAACTAAATAATAACTTATAAATCTAAGATTTTGCTCTTATTAAAAATAATTAAAGTACTGAATATTAAGTTAATTATCAAAGAAAAAACGTGTTAAAAGTGTTAATAAGTATTTCTTCCCTATTTATATATTCAGACACGTTTAAGATGTATTAATATATTTTTTTTAATTTTTCACTCAATATAAATATGATTTTATACGTTTGTTTATTATTTCCCTGATGTGAAAAACATAGCAGCTCATCCAAGGGTGGGCTTGGGAGTTTAATCCCTTACCCCATAAAAGAGGTTTGTGTACGCTACTGGGAAAATGTTAATTACTTTAATGAAGTTTTTATACTTAAGTACGACATTCTTCAAGTATATATGATTTTTAAATGTTGCAACGAATAATTTCTGATTCTGGTGAAATATTCTGATGGTTATATATATGAAATCTTCTTATCTAATTTCGAAATCTAATTTTTTTCTCAATGTGCGATGTACATCTCCCGCACAGTTTGCTTTTCTTATCAGAATATCAGTAATTGTTTCCTAATTTTTTTATTGAGAGTCGTTGACTAAGGCATTGTGGCTTATGGCAAAGAGGATTAGTAAGTAAAAAAGCACTTACGGAATTGCTGCAAATCGACACATTCAGTTGAATTTTCACACAGCTGTCTGCAAACGTGAAAAACGAACACAACAACTACGAGACAGCAAGCTATGGCTAGCCAAGCTAAGTTTAAAATATAGACGATGGCCATGCACTGAAAGAAAAGGAGCAAATGATTATTTTTAAAAGCATTACCATTTTTATCATCATATAAAAAAGAATAAAATATCAAAACAGAAATATTGGTGAAAATTTAAACAAGAATAATATGTAACTCACTTAAATGATTTCAATGCATAGTTAAAATCTTAATGTTCTGTATAACTATCGAAAGAAAAATAGGCTATTAAACACTCAGATAATAAATTATTATTCTGAACTGCTACATTACTTTTAAATGCTTTAAACATTTCTTTAGGGAAAGTCCCAAATTACTTTGAAATTATTTACAAAAGTTGAAAATTGGTTCTCGGCAGTTAAGTCGTTTAAATAATTTCGAAACAAACTAAACAAATAATTGTAATTTCATAACAAAAAAACATTTCTGTTTCATCATTAAGAATAGCCAGGAATTATTTCAGTGATGTTCAGCTGATGATACAGTATAAACTTGGTTGCTCTATTTTTTATGGTCAACTTTCTGCGACCTATTCCATAATTCTTTTCCCAAATAAAAAAAATAATATATAATGCGCAATTAAATATAATTGACTATATTTTATTTATTTATTTGCAAAATAAACCAAAATTGAAAAGTATTGTATTTGTAAGCATTTAGTTGGATATTTATCTTTTATTTATCAGAGGTGACTTCAAGGCAAGTAAAACTCATGAAAGTCTGAGCAGTGCTAGGCGACTTAAAAAGAAAGAGAAAGGGCACCGTTGCAGATAGTGGTCGCAAATGAGAGTAATAGTACATGAAATTTAGCTACAAGAAACCAGCAAGACGTCTTTACAGAGGAGATACATTGTTTGATGATTGTTGGGCAAGAATTTACAAATGACAAAGCGTATCATGGGTTTGGAAAGCCTTTCTAAGGACAAGTATAACTGTATGAAAAGTTGATATTGATCAGGCAAAAAAACTAACAGCAATTGATGACTAATACATTGCTATGTAAGTGAAAAGAGAATGAAACTAGACAGCAGGCAACATTCCTCGGTAGCCGTCTGTTGAATAATCTGATGTAGAGTATGAACAAACGGTGCCACGCAACTACTACAGTTAAGGAATATTAAGTTCTACTAACCACTACAATTAGATCTTACGAAGGGACTTTGGGGGGTTCACTGATCTCTCTCTTGACCAGACAGTGTTTGGGATCAAAGTCATTTTGCTAGTTACCCTTTTCCTATTTAGTATCTATTTATTATTTTTTTGCCACTGTGTTTTTTTCACCCTTTAAATATTTTGTGCCCCTGTAGTATGGATCCCATGCATCCCAGGCGATTTGCGAATTTACGGAAAAGTCAGCAAATTGGTTTAAGTTTTGCACAATGGTATGCATAATCAAAATCTTAAATCACAATTCTGCAACTTTAAGAACAAAAAGTGAGATTCAAATAAATCAATATAAAAGTTAATGATTCGTTCAATGAGTGAGATCTCTGCATCAAATGGAAAAACGCAACCTGGTATGTTTTTGAATGACAGCGAATGTTAGGATAGGTGTTAAAAATTTGGCCAATGATATTTCATAACATCGTTTATTAACAGTGTCTTCCAAATTTTGAAAAAAGAGTTGAAAAGCTTATAGGTTTTAAATATATGTAATAGTAATATATATACCGTATTTACTCGAATCTAAGTCGCACCCCCCAATTCTCTACACGTTTCTGAGAAAAAAATAAAAAATTGCGTAAAAGGCTCATCGATATCCGATACTAAAAGAATTTTAATGAGAAATAATGAGAAGTTAATAATTTATTTATTTTACCAGAATTAAAACTTTCAAATACATACACGAACATATAATAACTCTGACAGTTAGTATCATGTTTCGAAAATCATTCATCACTCCCATTGTCACTGCTAACTTCGGAATTGTTGTCGGTGCCGCCATTTTCCCCCACAATGTCAGCTTCTGTGCCATCCAGTGAGTGAGTGAATATTAACGTCGCACTGTTCAGCTACACGAGGGCTTTTGGCGACGGACCACGTAATTTTGAACCATTGTCAAGTGACGTCTGTGCCATCCAATGCATTTATTATGCAACATTTTTTTAGAATGTATTAAATGGAAAGACTGTTGAGAGAGAGAGAGAGAGAGAGATATTTACAAGTAAAAATTACATCATTTTGTTTACGCCATTGACTTATATTTGTTTCACCCGAGTCAAAATTTCAGTGGCCGCTGCTCTGTTTGCGTTTTTTTTCTTTCTGCTTATAAAATTGCCTCCCTTTTCATACTTGCATCATACTGAACTCATATTGATGCTATTTATGATATCTTTGGTGTTAAGGTTATTATATAAAAGAAAGTATATACAAAAAAAAAAAATCCTAAATACAAACAGACAACGATGTTTAGGATAGACTGAATACTGGAACTGTGGAATGGGATAAGTCATCGATGCAAGTAGCCAGAATGGACGGTTAAATGTTTCCTTTTGAAAGGGGTGTAAACCTAATTTTCCTCATCCAACAAATGTTTTGCCTTCAATTCTAAGCCGCACCCGATTTTCAGTAGCATTAACACTGGAAAAATAGGGTGGCTTAGATTCGTGAAAATATGGTATATCCTGTTTTTGGACGAGTGCTCTGCACTGAATGATCTTAACTGCATTGTAAAAAGATATTGGAGAGCCCGTTGCCTAATGACCTGATGGTCAATGGCCTGGAATTTGTAAAATAAAATAAAAAAAATAATAAATAGTATATCATGTGGTTTAAATAAAATAATTCAAATTTCACGCTATTTTCTGAATCTGAAGACCATACTTTCTACTTATATTTCGATTAACTTGTGATCTGCGAAGCATGCTATCGAAATAAGGTTGAAATGTGCCAGAATAAACACTAACGTCTAGCGCCGAAAGAGAAGTTTATCTGTATGCACTGGACCTTTACGAGTATAACCTTGTCTGCAGGCGGACGCTCAAGTGATTAATGTCCTTGTTTATTTTGAGAAAAACGTAGTTTTCAAGCATTGGATCAACAAAGAGATCGAGTATATAGCCCATATTGTTGTTTTTAAAAAAATACTCAGTCTGGATTTGGCATTTCCAAACAGTCATATTCAAACTATTTCTTTCTTGATTGATTCATTGAATGCTAAAAAAAAGTATACTTTTAAATTTCAATACGGTTAGCACTGAACTTTTAAGAATGAAAAAACAAATACGGTTTCTTTCAACTTGAAATATTTTTTCTTAATTTTAAGGCATTCCTTCTTCACATCAGATTCTTCTATAAGTCGAAAAATTTCGACGTTGTTTTTAGATATTCTTTTAAAAATATTTCAAATAAAAGTGTAATAAATTTTTTGATTTTACTGAGGTAAGAGTTTTCACTTAGTTCTTAATATATTTTCCCATTTGTCCACATCATCCCATTAAATGTGTAATCATGTAACATAATGTGAAGAAGAAATATGGTTGACTAGCCTTCTGACGTAAATGTGAATTTACATTAGATGAAACACTCCCTCCCTATTCAATAGGAATTCTATTAAATTATTTCCAGTTTATAATTATACATACCTATGGAGTTGCTAATTAAATCTAAATAAATTAGTTAGTCTTATTTATTCACAATAAAATCTAGATTTTACTCTCTTACTTGTGCTTAATAAATTTATTTGAGTTTCAAATCTTAATAGTGAAATGAATGAAATTGTTTATCATATAGTTTGAAGTTTTATAATACAATTTTATTTTCTTTGCACTTGCAGAAGTAAAATTAACTATAATGTAATAGGGTTGAATTAAATAGAAATATCTTCTTACGGTAAATGCCCTAGAACAGGCTTTTCCATGTATCAAATTGGTTTAATGTAATGCTTCATATCGATAAAACTAATTTTTTTTAATATTTGAATAATTATAAATGAACTATAAATTATTTATTAAAACTATTGTAAGGACTGTAATAGTAATATACTACCTAACTATATCGAGGGAACTTTTTGTTTTCTTCACCCTCCGATTCTTCCTAATATCACTTTAACTTTATATAAATAATACTGTTTTATTTTCAAAAAATACTTATCTAGAATTAAATGTGCCTCCCCCTCTCAAATTCAGGTTATTTTTGTTGTGCTTAAACTTCTTTTTATATTAGTTAATATGAAAACAGGAAATTCTAAATCTAGAAAATATTAGATTTTTATTTGACGAGAAAACTTAGTAGCTCCTAGAAGCTTTTACCCAGCATTTATAAGAAGGATTTAGCAAAACAACTTGGGAAATAAACATTTGACAACGACTGTGAGTTTCATTTGCCTTATGCACAACTGCTATTATGGATTTGAATTACTATGTCTTTACATGTGGGAAATTGAATTGTGTGTGTGTGGCTTTCAGTAAATATTTCTAGAAAAAAATGAAGAAAATCTTTTTGTTGTTCTAACTGATTTCATTTTCAATAACTTTTACAAAATTGCTCGGTAGATAAAAAACAATATGGTCAAACATTTATTTTTAAATAACATCTTTAATTAAAAAATTTAAAGATTATAGGAATAAAAAACTATTCGAAAGTCAAAACTTTTTGAATAAGACAAACATAACTTACTGAGAATTGTTTATTGGATTGATCTTCTCAAAAATATGATTCGCATTCAGAAGTTAATATTATTAAGAAGTTTTGCTAATTTTTAATAAATTTTTATACTCAGGTATCTTACCAAAGCTGAAAAGATTCGGCCACCTATGCGGGATTTCCATCCTCTGTATACTTTAGATCTCGTAGCACCTGTGGAACAAATTCCAACAACAAGCAACGTTATGGCTAGAAGCCCCATGAAAGCCCCAACGATGATGAATATGAGTTGAAGACCATTTAGCCTGTAATAGAAGAAATAAAACAGAATAGTTTTACAAATTTTATACAACTTAAATTATAAGGTTTTGGTAGAAAAATTCAACCAGATTTGTTTAAGAAAACTGGATTATAACAATAAAAAGAGTTTACACACAAAGTTTGTTAAAATCATATTTCTATCTTTGTTTTTAAATTACTGAGCTATTTAAATTAAAATGATTTTACACTATAATTAATTATCCGTGACGAAATATGATCTTCAATTATCGAAGCAATTATCTGTTAAAAAAATCGTCTGTAACTAATGTAAAGAATTTTGTCCATAAGAAAAAAATAATCATCCTCATTATTTATTTAAAAAACTGGTTTGAAACTATAATATAAGCAATTTCATACATTAAAATACAAATTGCATCTAATAATAAAATAAAGAAGAAAAAAAGTTTCAAGCGATCGAAAATATTTAGGAGTACTTCGAACATAACAGTAATATCGTTTACTTTTGCTTAATAAATAATAAACAGAAAAAAAATTGTTCTCATTAAAATATAACATATTACGATTTCGTGATTTCTTATTATTGAATAGAATGGAAGATTAAATAGAAAATAATTTTTGTAGATTTTTTCTGATAAACATTCGCGTAATAAAGATAAATACAAAAGGAAATCTTAAAAAAAGGAAGGAAAAACTCCTAATAAATTGAACGACGGTGAAATAATTGATGAGATACTATGTTGGTCTCTATTTTGAAAAATATAAAATTACTATAGAATTATACCAATTATATTTTAGGAATATCATTCACATATTTTTCTTTGAAATAAAATTCAATAATGAATAATATAAAACTATCGCCTGTTTAGCAAAAGAGATCAAATTTAATTTACAGTTTTTTAACTTGAACTATTAAGAGAAAATAACAAATAGTTGCACTACTTGATTGTTCTTTTAGCTCTATGGAATTCTTAGTTTTCTTTTTTTATTTTTACTTAAAAGCAAATTAGATCGTATAAATACAACATGTTATCTGTGAATATTAAAGGACAGATTTTTTCAATGAAAGAGCACTGAATATACAAGATTTGAACTTCTCGATTCAAATTTGTAAAAAAATCTTAGTTAAATCGCACGCTTTTTTAAAGAAAACTTTGTTTAATTCATAAATTTAAAAATAAAAACTGATTATTTTATAACTGATTATTATTATATTAAGTAGCATTTTTCCCTGAAAGATATCGGCCATGGTAGTCGAGTGGTCAGAATCGCAAACAAGAGAAGCTGCTATCTTTTCCGTCGAATCGCAAGTCCGAGCCCTGGTGCACTAAAAACCCGCAGTGTAGAGAAGGTGATGTACGTTAAGCCTGTCAAGAATCAAACATCTCATGTTGGGGTGGTGTAGAAGTTTGGAAAGTGGGGTGTCAGCTCAGGTGTCGTTCTTGTCATTTAACCTAGGTTCAAAATTGCGAGGTCTGTCATCAAAAGCCAAAATGTAGTTTCTTCAAAAAAGCAACGTTTATAAACCATACCATCTCTTGGAAGTTACTAAATATGGAATGAGATCACAAAACGAAAGGAAAATGCGGAATGAAAACAAATTTGATGTAATTCTTCTTGGCAAGACATTTTTTACCATTATCTTTGCTTTGTGAGAGCTCGTAAGCAACTTAATTTGCTTCTGATCGACCGTATTATTGTTATTATTTTCATTACTATTATTACTGAAAATGGAGACAAAATATCAGTGTCAAGTGCCTTTTTAAAAGCTTTGAAAAGTGTCATGATTTGGAATCAAAATCCTTACCATTCTAGATCATAGGTGAAGACATCATCGAACATTCGAAGAGTCAGACGCACCGCAGGATAGAGACATATGAGAAATGTTAGAACGCCAGCACAGCAGAAGATGGTTGCTATCAAGGTTCCATACGGAACTCGGGTCATGCATCTTGCGCATCCACCTGTAAAGAAGCAAAATGAAATTAAATAAATAATCCATTGTAAACCATTAACAGTCTTTCAGTGATTTCTTGTATCATTGAATACATAGTTTTTAATGAATAATTTAGGTACACAGTATTTAAACTGAAATGTATAATAGCAACATTTATTTGTATTTATTGTGCAAGAATTCAATACCTGACTTACTGAATGTTTTTTTTTATAAAATCTTTTTATGCAACTATTTTTTTTTTTTTAAAAAATCTCTCTTATTGGAATACTTTAAAAATCCGAACAGATTTTTACAAAATGTAAACTATATAATAAATAAATAACTTTTAATAAAAATCAAAGGAAAAACTGTTCCATTACTTATAGATAGTTTATTGATTACATTTATACACGTGTGTAAAAAAACTAAGAGAATATAATAATTAAAGCTACAAAATAATTAATAGCATTTTCTCGATTACTTAAAACAATATCTTAATGATTTTACATAACTTGTAATGAAAGCCGTTTTTGCTTAATGTTAATCAATAGATCATAAATTCTGCATGTTTTTTCACATTATAATTTTTTCAACCAGTCTGAGCAGCATATTTTGTTATTCTTATCCCTTCTGTTTGCATCAATACATTTTTTTCTGTATAAAAATTTTTTATACATCACCTCTTATACTATGATGCTAAATTTTGACTTGACAAAATAAGTATATCAGATGTAAAATATTTCTAAATTTTAAAGGATGTAATACAATATATTAATATATGTGCTATAATTAGATGAGTTTATTCCAAAGTTGAGAGATTTTTACCCTATCTGAAAAATCTTTCCTGAATTTGGTTTCTGCTCATCACATCGGGCGAAGACAGTCAATGTTTTTTTAATTAATTTCTTATTCTAATTGTTTTACCTACTAATTAATTGCTCAGTTCATGAACTTCATTTTTCAATTTTGTTTGAAGGAATCCAAAAGTAATATGTAAATATTACTGATTTTTAATTCTATTTTTATCAAATGATTATAAATTTATTTATTCTTGAATTAGGTTCTTTTCTTAGTATGTTTGATATTGAAAATATTCCAAACGGTTATAACATCTTAGCAAATTGACAATTTATTTTGCATTTCTTGTTTCTGTAATTATTCCTGTCATTCCATTGCAAAATCTTTGCATGCCTTTAAATTTGAGAACAAATCAATTATATTCCATGGTAAGCTCATGGTCAAAGAACGAAGTTCTCTTTTTTGATTTCTTATTGTTTTCATTTCAATTTCAATACAAATAATTTTTAATATAGTGTGACCATGTAAAGTAAAACTACATTGAAAGTTTAATTAACATATTTTGATTATCAATTAGAATCAGAAAAAAATTTGAGTGCTTAAGGTATCCGACTATACGTTTGGAAGCCTGATTTTAAAAAAGGGGCATAATGTCACTTAGATTAGAATACATGTATAAAATTGTTTTAAGGACATTATGACAAAAAAAATTATTTAAATACAATATTTTGGCAAAAAACTAACTTAGAATAACCTTTTTTGAAAACGTTCTCCTTTTATTAAAAATGCTTCTATAATAATAATATTTTGCTTATATAAAGTAAAGACTTCTCCAGAGAGTCTGAACTAGGATTTTTGAAAAATCCACAATATTTTCAGAGTTACTACCAATTGAAATAATTATCGACGTTTTTTTCTTAAAATTTCTCTCCTCTGTTGTAATAAAATTTAGATAAATCCACTTCTAAGTTACATATTTCAAAAATTCTAGTTCAGCCTCTGTACAGAGGTATGAGCTATATACAGACAAACTATTATTATAATTGAAGCATTCTTCATAAAAGGAGAATGTTTTGAAAATTGGTCATTCAATGTTCCTTTTTTGTCAAAATATTGTACTTTTTTACTGTAAAAATATTCTTAAAACAATTTTATATACGTTTTCTAATCTAAGTGACGATAAATATAATAAATATTACCCAATTATACACGCTTTTGCAAAATCACGGTTCCGAACGTAATCGGATACCTTAATTCTTACAAACGTAAGTCAATTATAGTCTTTACGTGACCTTATCTCATAAACAAGAGAAATTATTATGTCTACGCAAAAAAAAATAATTAAGATTTTATAAAATCGGAAACTTTATGAAAAACTAAAAAATTAAACAAAATAAAAAAAAAGCATTTAAAATATTGTTTTCTGTTCTTACTAAATTAAGCATTAAAATGTTACCGTTGTATTCAGAGCGTAGAGTAGATTTATTTCTTATCTAAAGAATGTAAAGACAGATTGTACGTATATTTGTTTTATTTGAAACCAGATATTCGTTATCGCTTAGGAAATAGCTGCAAAGCTTACAAGTTTGATCAAAACCTGTAAAACCAACGCATTGTAAATGTGGATAATGATAAGGCTCGACCAATCAGTTCAAATGTGTGAAAGTTTAGAACTAGCAAATCAGTCTTGAAACGCCAAAAGATAAATGTGAGACAAGTAGAAAGAAGAAGAAAAAACCGCATTCTCTTGTTTGTTTTAACTTTTCTTTTTGAGTTTTTTTTACCAGGAGTGTTTTCAACTCTCATTATTCTTTCTTTTAAAATTGAAAATTCTTTTGTTCCTTGTAAAGAGTAATCCAAACAAATAATTCAGCTTTTTTTTCAATTTATCACATACTTCTTTTACCCTTGAATTTATAAAATAATAGTTTTAAGTAGCGGGGTTAAATACTAATGCATACAATTAAATACTTCTATATACGTTAGAACAGTGCTTCTCAAACTTTCAATATTTGCGACCCAATATTCAATCATCATTTTCATTGCCTCCCCACCACCATACAATAACATGATTTGAATTCAATAATACTATACTTTGACTAAAAAGTTACAATATGACTTTAACCTCTTACATGCCACCGACGTATATAAGCGTCTCTCTCAGCCAAAACATTAATTTCCTTGGCGTGTACATACGTTTTTCCAAAGTATGATCTTTTCTGTGCATTGATATCCATAAAATTATTCCGAAGGCTTTGGAATGCAATAAAAGAATCATGGGTGCTTGCGAAGGATTTTCTTAAGGGGACTTGGCACCCTTTGAGCAAACTTCTTTATTTACGTATTTAAAAATTATATTTTAACATTTTATACAATGTTTCTATTCAAGAAAATGTTACCAGATGAAAATTTTCATATATTATTCACACAATTTTAAAAATTTAAATTTTTGAAGAAAATTGGGAAAATTTTAAAAATCTTACTCCTTTTGTAAAAATTAATTTTTTGACCTGAAATTTTTTATAATATTCTTATGGATGTTCTTAACAACTTTAGGGATCGATTTTAGAATAACTTCATTCGTTTTCGAGAAAAAAAAATAAAATGTTGATACGCAGGCTAAAAATCAACGAAAAAGCCAACATGTCTTACATTTTATTATTTTTTTAAAAAAGTATTCAGTTTATAGCAAAACGGATCCCTAATTTTATTACATGCTTTATTTTTAACACGCAGGAAAAAATTGAAGTGATTGGTAAATAATTGTCGAAGGAGTAGCATTTTGAATGCACTAAGGTTTCGAAAAACACAAACTGAGAAAAACCACTTTAAAGTTTATAATTCTGAAAAAATAATTATTATAAGCTTAATTAAACTTAAAATACCACTTTAAAATATTACTTATACGTTTTTCTTTAAAATAATTGCATTTTCATATGTTTTCAACCCACACATTTTTATAAATGATCAACTTTTAGAGAGTACTAATTGCACAAGAAAACTCAAGAAAACTTAAAAAAAAAATTTTTTTCTGTCACGACAGAAATTTTAGCTGTTTTTCTTCTTATAATATTAAAGCATTACATTTGTATGAAAAATATATCAGGAATAAGAACTGAAATTATAAAATTATTAATATAAAATGCCTTAATTTAAAAATTTTACATGCACACATTTCACAAGGAAGAAAAATTACATTATTGTATTGTCTCGGAAATATTCTGCTTTTAATACTACACATTCTTTTTTATAGTTATTATTTCTATTTATAAAATAGATTTTTTTTTATCATAACGCATTTTTTAGCTTTTTTTTCTAAAAAGGGGGTGTGGCTGAATTGCCTAATTTGTTTTCAAATGAAGTTTTATTCAACTTCTAACTTTCCGACATGCACAAGTGATATATCAATCGAAAGATAATAATGCAAAGAATAAGATTAAATGAAAATAAAAAAACGACAGGTTTGTGATTTTTAGGGTACCAAGTGACCTTAATTCAGAGGATTGGCTTAATTATTCCTTTTCACCTCCCCCCCCCCAAAAAAAACATCGAAATACGCACGTCTATGTGGAAAATGGTGGCGTTGGGAAGTAAATCGTATAACTTTTAATCGGCAGGTAAGGGATTAGCTATAAACCGTACAAATTATCAAGATAAGTGTTAATACGAGCCCATGGGGTCACTGATAATTATCAAACTTGTTCTTAATTTAGTATTGTTAAATTAATTATAAAATACATTGTATAGTACTGATACATTTATAAGTGTATTACATCAGTGTAAAAGCGTATTTTGCATTTTATTATATTAGAAAGTATTTTGTTTACCTTAAGTCAATTAATAATTTTTTAATTAGTCTTTTGTTTTCGACTTTTCAACAGACTCGCTCCCCCCTCATAGAGTTATCACGCCCCCAAGGGGGGCGCGCCCAACAGTTAGAGAAACACTGCATTAGAACCATTCCAAATTTTAAAATTGCACTCTTTTTCATTAATTCAAAAATGTAAAATTGCACTCTTTTTCATTAATTCAAGTATAAATATCTTCTGATGCAATAAGAGTTTATTTAGTTGTTATATTTCATATATATTAACCAAATAATTTAAATCTTTTATAAGTCAAAGTCTCAATTAAATCACGTGTAATCTAACAGAAACGTAACACGTTTTAAAATGAAAATTGCTGCAATACGAAAGCTTCATCAACGTCTATGTATAATTATATACTCGAAAAAGCCCGTGCATCGCCGGGCCATGCAGCTAGTATGCTAATAAACTTCATAGTTTCATAATTTTAATTAGCCTTAGAGGCTTTTGTAATAAGAGATCGTGGAAATTAATGTACATTTTAATCACATTAATTCTATAGTATTCTGAGAGCAGAAGATGCTCCTGGAAATCTTAAATGTAAATAAAAGAATAAATATTTATGATTAATTATTGTTGATAAAATCTAGTAATTCAATTTTGTGAATGATTAAAAAAAATGAAACCAAAATAAGTCGAAATAAAAATATTTTTGCTTCTTCGTATTAACTGCATACCAGCAATTAATCGTTAAATATTTTACGATTTATTGAGGCTTATTTTATTTTAAACATTTCTGTGTTTCTTAGACAGCCTATTTCATTTTAAATATTGTAGTATTTAGTACGTAGTTCAATTATATGTTAAATTAATATTCCTATTGGAACTAACTTGAAATTACACCGCTATCCATTATTAGCAACAAATTGCCATTTGGTGGACAGTAGTATTGCTACTGTCCGCCAAATGACTATTTGTTATCGAATTGTGATGTTATCACTACAACTTAGCAAAAAGACAACTACTTGGAGAAAAATTTTTAGTGGTCTTTTATCAAATTAGAGCCCCTGTTTATGTTTTTACGTCGAAATAAATTTTGAAGTAGTGATTGTTATAAATCTCTGGAACTTACATAGTGTAAAACCCTAGTTTAGTTCACACTTTTGGAGACGGAGAAAAAAATGGAGAGCCAAATGGGCTAAATTCATGACGGTCACGTGATAAATGCAATCACGTGTCCTCCATTGAATTCAAAACTGACGTTAGACTTGTACTTGTATAATTTAGATAAAATTTTCTATTTGGTAAAAATGTTCTAATATGAAGAGTTTTCAAAATTTTATTTAGAATTAAAAAAAAATTCCTGTATATTACGTATTATTTTAAATCAGGGCCCAGTGGTCGAGTGGTAGCATATCGCGCTTCCGCACCACAGGTCCAGGTTCTATCCCCGGTCTGGGCAAGGTCAACTCAGCCTTTCATCCCTATTGCAGTGAGTCGATATATGAGTATCAAGCTTGCTTGGGGACTTAAACGCTGGGGTTCTCGCTTCAGACTGACCACCCGATCGGGACATCTGCTCATGCACCTCAGCGCCCAATGGTCACGTATACTGGGATGGGCACTGTAGGTCCTGGCCCTCGTGGGCTGTTGCGCCCCTGAGTTTGAGCTATTTTAAATCAAGGGCATTTTGTATAAACCTATGTGTGTTATTATATAGTTGACAAAAACGTATTTTTCAAAAGAACGTTTCAATGAAAAATTAAATTTAGCAACAGCGAAAAGCATGAGCTAATTGGTTAGAAATACGTTGTTATTGTTGTTTCATGTGTCCCCCTGATCTAAATACCTAGATCAGGTCCATGATGCCACGTCGCTCTAATAGTTCGACAAGTCCATTATTTCCCTCACTCCACAGCTGCCTTACAAAGACGCCAATACAGCCAATGACCTGAGTAGGAGAAAAAGAAATACGTTATTGCATTTATCATGTGAGTGGGACGTCGCACGAATTTATGAATTGATTGTTCTCTTTTTTTCAAATTAGCTGCATTTTAGACTCGACTAGTCTCCAAATATGAGAGCAATTTCATTGGTGGCACCCTTCAGTGGAGGCTCCCACTAACAAATTTTTTACGCTTGAATTTATTCAATTCAAACTCTCGTCGGATGTTAAATATTGCCGGGATATAAATTTGCCGTGAGTACCAAAACCAAATTGATACTCAAGGTATCTTTTACATGCCACATAATCATATGACATGCTTGCATAAGACTTTGGCATCCAGAAAATCTATCGACTCCAGCTGGGATGGAACCTGCAAACTTAAGCTTACGAGGTGGGCACGCTATCTCTAAACCAGTGATCCCCAAACCTCAGGCCTCGAACTGGAACCGGCCCATGGATCAAATATTTCTGGGTCATACAAAGAACATAAATTATTTTCGTTTTATTTACAGTGGTTTATTTCTCTAGTTTGTGTGACTTTTTATGTAAATCACTTTATCTTCCGTGTTAAATCAGTTTATATTTATTTTTAGTGTAACTATATTTTATTCTGAAGGCATGTTTAAATATAATTTAATTGAAATTCCTAAATCAAAGCAGTCTAAAGTATAAACAATCAACTCTCCTCCTTGCCTTATCTACCGCGGTAAAATTACCAAATGGTGACCATCGAGCCGATATGACCGCATTGATTGGTTGAAAGCACGTGATTTCAATTATCATGTGACTATGGCATCACATGAATTTAGCCCACTACCTCAACAACTTTTTTTTTCTGCATTGGACCTCTGTCCAATATGACGATAATAATTCGCCAATTGGCGACGGTTAAAAACATACACTAATATAGGATTCAAACATTACCTCGAAATGATCAAAGATTGGCCAACGACATGTTTTGCTTAAGTTTTCTTAAAGCTCGTTTGAAATCGCACTCATCTTTTTTTTGTCGGCCTGTCTAATGTTACAGGGTAAAATTATCACGCCAGCTTGGCGCTAAAGACTTCTCGTGCTTTGTGAGCGGTCATATAAAAGCTCTCCCTTTTCGCCAAGGTCAGAAGATATTTCCGGAGTACCACTGGTGTTATTCTGAGCTGGTCTCCCCTACCCTCATCTTGACTTGTTTAGATTTTTAAAAGGACGAGGTCCTTCTGAACCATCTTCTGTTTTTAGGACTTCTCGAATTTTTGGGATTCATGGAGATTGTTCAGCATTTCTAGACAATCTGGGAGTAGAAACAACAACAAAATTTATACACACTTACCTATTATGCCATCGACCAATTCCTTTAGATCAAACGATGTCTCTAAGTTCTTCGATATTTAGTCAATATTTGAAAACTGTTCTCAAGCGTGTTCTAACACAGTGATAAAAAATGATAATAACGATGGTAGAATTTGGGAACGTTTTTTTGAATTGGTAATGTCTTTTGATTTGGCGAAATTGGTCATGGCATAATGCGTGAGTGCCAACTTTTAATTATGTTTCTGTAAATAGAGTTATGTATCTTACTATTCTAGTATATTATTTTAATAATATTGTATTTAAAATTGTCTCTCTTATAATAATAGTTAAAGCAAATGAAAAAATATTTCAAATGTAGTTTAATATCTCTAGACAATTTGCACTATTAGAACTGTCATCGATTGAAATCAAATTAAAGTAGTAACGAATAAAAAAAATCAGCCTGAAGTCATTAATTAGAAAAAGAAAAGAAAGAAAACATCACCATAAAAATTACATTTGGCTTTAAATCATGTACACAGTTTAGTAATTCTAAAATTCTTTGATTTAGAGATCATAAATCAAGATTTGTGTATGTTTTAGGAAAGTGTATGATGTAGTGGCTAAAAGAGGATATTTCTAAGAGAAAATGCTGGTCATAATTTATTTCAGTAAAAAATGCTGTTCGAAGTTTTTTAAACAATGAATAGAGCCTTTACTTGCTATGGCATTTTTCGCACAAAGTTATATGTTGTTAACATAAGCTTTGATTTCTATCTTCACTAATTATTATATAAAACTGCGTAGTGAATACAGATTTCTCAGAGTGATTTTTGAAGAAAAGAAATACAACACAGCGGCAAAAGAACCAATTATAAAGAAAAAAAATATGGTCAAGAATACGATTAAAACTACATTTTTTCGTCTAGTTGGAGGAGGACGTTCAATTACATTTTCAATGCAATTTCCTAAGCCATCACAATGGTTTAATCCGAAATTGCATCTACGTCCTTCTTTGTGAACATAAACTCCACCAGCGGGGTTTAAAATCCCTAAATCATGAGAAGGAACACAAGTTTTGTTCCTTTCACAACATACAACACATTCTTCTAATACGTTATTTGTACAGTTACACTCCCGTAGATTTTTTATTTCGCATGGAGACTCGTTACACACTCCATTTTTACATACAAGTTCTTGAACACTGCAAGAAAAATCTAAAATCTCTCCTTGCGGCTTAGGACATTCAGGGCTTATACCATCACAAAAGCTCGTTAAACATTTGGAAACACTACTGTAACATTTATAATTTTTATTTGTGTTTACAGCGCACTTATTGGTACAGCAATCGCTTTCCTTTGGACTGCAAACTGAATCATTTCCTTTTAGCGTACATCCTACCTCTGGAAATTCCGCATCTGATGGATTGCAACAAGGGTCGATTAAACTGCATATAGTTGCCCAACCACAATCACATTCTTCTCTTCCTTCTCTAATTCCATTACCACAAGTTGCAGTATTTTCCCTAAGACAATCCCCTCTTATTTGAAGAACTTTGCCCATTATTATTCGACTGCAAGGCGAAAATTCTGGAAGTTGTTCACTTACAGGAACCGTCTTAGGATGCATCAAGTACTTGCCTACTGAACTGTCTGGAGAACATGGTTTATAACCGGGATTATCATGCTCGCTACCAAAACCATGGCCAATTTCATGCACAAACGCCAATAATGAAATTGCTAATGGTAATAAACGTTCTCTTTGGCGCAAATTTATCGAAGCAAGATTAAAATTCATATCAAATTCCTCTAAATACGAAAGTGGTGCTTCACAGATTCCACCAGCAAAGTTTGAAACAATGTCCGGTCTAAAAGCTTCCCCGATAGCTGGACCCTTAAAGGGACGATAGGACATGCTTATAGAAAGACAAAACTGAAATTCTTGCCTTCTGGTAACAAATTTTGTCAAATATTCACTAAGATTTGAGGCTAAAGCCATTGGATAGTTAGAGTCATTAGCAGTTTTGTAAATAGATATTTTTGAAACTGAGATGCCAATTCCATCCGGTTTTCCATTGAAGCTAAAATCAGTTCTTCTAAAAATTCTGTGTGAGTGCTTCACATGAAGGTACAAATACGCTGATAGTAGATCTGAGTCTTTTTTGAAATACTGGTACAGTGTATGATCAACAACAATCTCAATTTCACAAAACAAATCTTTTGTACGATTATTGAAATCAACACCTTTGCGTTCTAAAGTTTCATTTAATGTAATATTCGATGTTCGAGATGAAACAAACCATTTCAAAAACGGAAGTGATGATTCAGATGTAATATTTACTCGTGAAAAATTGATATCTTCACTTTTATAGATTGCTACCTTGTAAGAAAATGAAGCGTTTGCTATCACATTTCTAATTGGTTCTACATAGTGCATAATCTTTCCATTTAAAATTGTGCCCCAAAAAACTCCACGATTCAAATAACCAATGACGGATGTTTGCTGAGAGTTATTTTTCAATATTCCTTCATAGAACTTGGTTTGTGCACGGTTGATAGTTTCATTTTGGAAGATAAGCGAATTATTTTTAGATAAAACCTTTGTTTGAAGTGAAATATTTCCAAATAATACATCTTCGAACAAAAGCAAATGAAAGCTTTCGTTTTTGCTTTTAAGTAGGATTTCTACCTCAGTATCATATATTGCATCATTATTTTTTATTGAATTTAAGCTACGTTTCTTTCCGTTTCTAATTATTTCACATTCAGCAATAATAAAGTTATCTACGTAATTATGGATGTCATTTGGTTCTTCAAAAGCGCACTCTCGAACTTGAGTAAACATCCACAAAATAGCAAAACTCAAAAGCGTAAAAATACACTTTCTCAATTTATTCATTAATTCTCTGGATCAACACGAAAATGTTTTAAGATGAATATTCAAGACAATAACAAAAACAACAAAAAACGCAACCATAAAAATGTTGCCAGTGAAAGTAAAGATTTTAAAGTTGTTAAATAAAATTAATACTGAAGTATTATGAATATAAGCGTAGCTATCTAGATCTTTGTAACGTGCAGTTCACGCTTTAGCTCAAGAAAAAATTCTTTAATGATAAATTATATAACTAAGGATTCCATCTACTGGTCCTTTTGAATTCATAAATATAATATTAATCCATTTTTGTATTATATCGTCGACCAATTTCGAACAACGAAAAAACATTGTCAATTTAAAAAATATCGCCAAATTCTGCCCTCCTTATTATGAATGTCTTCGAACAAGCAAGGGAATGGTTTCCACTATTGGCTGTACATCACGGCATTTGGCGACATCTTTTCATGTGAAGAAATTGGTAACGGGGCTCAAGTGTAGTATAGGGGTTTGGCGATTTTTATCTAGATATCATGGTGAGATAACGAATTCATTCTGGCTTCCAGACACCTATAGCTAAATGAAGTAGCTTGGTGACCGATTTTGGTCACCAAAAGAAATTGATATCGCCAAGCCCCCCTGTAATACACTTAAACCGGTAGCGGTATAATATGTAAGTACTTATTATCTTAAGGAAGTTTTCTTTCTTTTTTAAACTTAGACTAGTGTATTGACTTCTAGATTAGTAGATTGAATGCAAAAAAGTACATCCGAAAGAACAAGAAATAATGAAGGGTTTTGATAGTTACATTTTTTTTCATGGTTTTCTTAGATTTTTTTAAAATCTAATATATAACATAATAGATCTAAAACTTGATGAATCAATTAAACTTGATGCTAAATTAAATTGGTGATTACGTATTATTGCAACAATCGACACAACTCTATTAATAACTAGCCAAGTTGGCAACCTCGATTTCTTATGTGTCGCACGCTGAATCGGCAACCATGTGCTTCGTTTCATATAATGTCCCCAATGGGTTACGATAATACGTAAGTACAAGTACTTTCAGAAATCGTGGGGAAAAATGCGATTCATAAAGAATCTTTATTACTTTTTGTATTTTCGGATGCATTTCAAAGCATTCAAATGAATGCATCAGTATATGTTTCAGGAGGAAAGTAGAGCTTCCACAGGATTAGCATTACGTTCATAAATTTAAAATGACCAGTAGACTGGAGTTCTAAAAGGATCTCGTTACCAGTCATTTTGATTTTGGAACGTCGTTGATTTCAGTTAATCCTATGGAACTCTTATACTTTCCCCTTGTATTCTATATTACTGTATTTATATGAATACAATAACATACATCAGTAAAAGAGAAAATGGAGAAAGACATAATGAAAGAGTAAGAAATAACAAGTAATAAAAAAAATAAGTCAATTCCTACTTAGGTCAGCAAAGAAAAATTTTATTTCAGTTACTTTTTATTAAATAGTTACAATTAATATTAATATGTATATACATATGACAGAATCACAAAATTATTGGCAAAATAGAAAGCGATTTTCCTTGCAATTTTTCATTTTCCTTTCTACATATGGTGTTGGACCATTTTTTTGTTACTATTTATTCATTAATTAAATTTAATTATTCTAATAAAATAGCATAGTAAAAAAGAAATCACATTATCAGAAATTAGAATATCCCAGGTGGAATTCGAACCCACGACCTTTGGATTAGAAGTCCAACTCGCTATCCATTGCGCTACAGGGACACAACGAACAATTTTCTTTTCTATGTATGCTATTGGACTATTTTTTTTTTTATTAGTATTTATTTACTTTTTAATTTAAATAATGAACTAATATTTGAAAAAATTGTATTAACATCATGTGTCATCCACTACAAGTTCAAAACAATGTATTCGAACTTGAATACGATTGAAAATTTGAACAAGATATATTATAAATACATATTGTAACGTCGCTTCTCCAAACATCAACAGCGGTCGGCGTCTTTGTTGGACCCAACACCCACACGTGCATCTTGCAGCTGCAGCGCAACCCCTTTTTGACCCCGGAGGAATCGAACACCGTCGACCGGAAGATGAGAGAGGAGAGATGCTTTGAACTTACACGGGAGCGGTAGCCAACGGTTCCTCCTCTCACAAAATATTGGACTCTAACAATCTTTAATTAAGTTTAATAACTTTAATGTATCATTCAGTAAATAATATTCAATAGTTGTGACGTAAATAAATTCCATATTTAAATTAACCAAGAATACGCTACCGTTATTCTTTCAAACGTTACAATATATATAGAGAGAGAGTGAACTAATTGTAGGATTTGAATAAGAGTAAAGTAAAAAGTAGACTAAAAAGCAATACACAAGTTTTATTATATTTTTCCAAAGGCTTGAAAATGTTAGACGTCATTTTCGATCATTCATTTATGGGTTTTCGGATCTTAAGACAGTCAATTATACAAAAAACTTTAGTATTTTGTTATTCTTTCGGATTCAATTAATTGCATTCAAGTAAATGCAAAAAGTTTACACTTGAGAAGCAGTAGGAACGTCTTGTAATTAACATCATACTCAGGAATTCTAAACCATTATACAAGGAAACTTAATCAAGACTAATTATCAATGGCTAATACAGACATAAATTAACACTCATATAAAAATAATGCAACCACCAAAATATCATGTAAAATTCAAAATATTGGCACAATATCGCTACGAGTACAATGTATTGCAATCTATGATTAAAATGTCCGCGGTAATAACAAAAAGGGAAATGAAACAATAGATATAAATAAGTGATGTAATAAAAAATGAAGAATGCTTTAAAAAATATTTAGATATACAAATATATTCAACTGACATTTATTATTTTATGAAACTCTTTACGAAATTTCCTGTTTGACATTCTAAAAAAAAAAACGTTCGAAAATTTAAAAATGGACGTTAGACAGGGGCGTAGCTACCACCGTATCAATGATACGGGGCCCCCGAGCAACAGAGACTCCAATATGTGTAACTACAGTCCCACTAACAGGGTTTTCATATCTAAAAAAGAGCCCCGAAGTAATTTTGATACAGGTTTCACTCAGAACTAGCTGCGCCAGTAATGTTAAGATTCGCAGTACTTAACTTATATAAATTATAATTATGATCTTCTATATAATTCATAGAGAACCTTATTTATTATTAAAGTATAAATACTAAAAATCAATTAATTAAAAAATAGTCATGAAATAAATTATCTGCCTGCAGCAATGCATAATGGTTGCATTATAAGGCATATATTGAGATTTTTATAATTAAAATGCATATTTTGATGCTCAATCCGTAAGATATTTTTAAATAAACATCCTATATAAGCTATTAATATATTGTTAACTAGTTTGCTTTTCGAAATAATACTAATAAAATGAAAAATATTCATATGATAAAATTTATGGATTTTTTACGGCTTAATATCTCATCTCCTGGTTCTACCATAAAAAAGCATTGAAGCAGTTCGACAATGTTTGAATATCTTGTTAACTGTTTCTTCTAAAACATCATTTATTGAAGTACAAGGAACTCAAAGAACAACAGAAATGTCGATTTACATATTTTTGTTTAAAACAGCATACGGAACATAACAAGTAATTCTTTTTACAAAATATTCTTTTAGATTGTTCTCAAAAAATAAAATGGAACAATAAAATGTTTTATTACTGGAATTAATCTTTTCTCAGACAAAAAAAATATTTGCTATTGGATTTTGAACGAGAAATAGTTCTACTCCAGTGGTCATCAAATTTTTTTGACCAGTGGAGCTCTTATGACTTTAAGATGTTTTCGGGGAGTCATTCTACACACACTTAAAAGAATACATATCTTAAAACAATATTTAAAGTAGATTAACATGTTTTTGGTATTTTATGAATTGCAAAAAGAGTATCATATTTTTTATTTAAAAAATTTAAAATAATGTTAATATAATTTATTCATTTAATAGTATTAATTTATTTTCCAAGTATCACCATACCCATGTATTATATTTAGTAAGCAAAATGTGTTTACATTTCATTTTACACGAGCTGTTGAAATCGAAGTCTATTGAAAAGATATGTAATCACACATTTCATATTCTGCGTTTCATTTGTTTATTTATATTTTTTTGTTTTTGTAGCCAATCACTCTAAGAAATATTTTTCACTTAAATATGTTGTTCTGGATAGCATTAAAATGTTTATAGCTGTGTTAGAAATCATGCGTATTTTACTTGAATTTGCAACCCCAAAATTAACTTGCTTAAATTTAGATTTCAGCGTTGAATCTATTGACCTGTCGATAATCTGTGTTCCCTCTCTTTCATTAAAGATATTTTTTCCTCAAATGAAAATAGGAGCATTTTCCGTTTAGTTTTGAAAAACATTGTTCTAACGAGTACAAAATCATTCCGTGGAACCCGGGATAGTAAGCAATAGAATATTCACAACCCAGTAGGTAGAGAATGCAGGGAAAATCTTTTAATAGATTCTTTTATTATATTATAATAAACGTTTAAAAAGTATTGTACAAATTGAATTTATTCATTAATAAAAGTTTCAGTTTTAATGATTGAGATGAGCTTTAGATACTTGTAGCTATACGAACTTCATAGAGAACGTGAATCCATTTTGCATACACATTTATAATTTTCTTTTCGACTTTGTATTGTGATTCTTGGAACCCGTGGGTATGCGTCGTGTAACCCCAGGGTTCCGTGGTTCTAAGTTAAACTGAAATAAAATACCTGTAATCAAAAGTGCCCGAACAGAACTTCTTAAAATTAAAACAAAATTTTATTGTTTTATAAACTTTCAAAGAATGACTTCAAACTCTATAAAAATGGCCTAAAAATAACTCATATAAGCAAATTTTGAAATTAATAATACACATCTCTATAATAAGTTATCAATACTCATTAGCACAGTAATAAATCAAAAAGCTTTTGTAAAATTCTTGAGTAAAAACAATTGTCCCCAAATCTAACATAACGGTTTCTTACAAATTTGCACAAATGCAGCAGAAATACAGATAGAACTGAATTATCACCAAATCAATCTTTATTTTATCTTCAGGAATATCATAATTAAAAAAATAAACCATATCAATAACATTTTTTTTCTAATATATTTGGCATTTCATTTCTATGATATCAGAAATAATTGTTGTTTGAAGAATTTCTTCAAACCGATTCAAAATAAATGTACAAATAATTTTCATTATGAACTCTAAATCACAGAAACAATTACCATTACCTCGTTCCAAGCCACAATTTTAATCATGTGAAATTAGAAATAGATCGTTACTTCAATGAAAATCTTAGACTTTCTCATTATTAAATATTTTTATTGACAGCAAGCAGTCACCTGAATCATAATAATTATAAAATATATAGTTAAAATGTTTTGATGTAGTGACTAGAAACATACAAAATAAAAAAAGAAATGCGGTTTTTTTTACCTGTAGAATTCTCATTTTGAACAGCAAAAAGCGAAATTTGATATGAAAAAATTTTATGTGTGGGCAATTTTAAACTTTTATAATGAGCTTTAATGAAAACATAATGATTTATAAATGAAAATATAAATTTGTTTGATGTTGCTTAAAACGCATGAAACATATTTAGTAACTAATTAAGAGATATGAAATATAATGTAAATCATTAGATTAACATTTTCAATCATTTTATTATTTACTAAAATTATTAATATCCAGAGTTTAAACAAGTAATATAAAAAGAATTAAAGTCTATTCCTAATTTAGGTCAAAAAAGAAAATTTTTATTTTAGCTACTTTTTATCAAATAATTACAATTAATATAAATATGTATATACATATGGCAGAATCACAATATTATGCGGCAATTAATTTTTATTAACTATCATTAAAGTATTGTATTATCATCCAAAACAATAGTTAATATAAAATTTCAGTTCAACTGAATGCTTTAAAACGTGAGGGGAAAAAATCTTTTAAAGTTTTGACCCAAGTCGCTAAAAATGAAGCCAATTTGACTGTATCTGTAATTCTTTAAATAATTAGTTTCAGTCAATTAATAAAAATGAAACCATCGTATTGTCCCTCAAAACAATCGTGCATAGAAAATTTCAGCTCAAATGAGTGCTTTAAAACGAGAGAAAAAAAAAACTTTTAAAGTTTTGACACAAGTCGCCAAAAATGATGCCAACGTGGCTGTATCTGTAATTCTTTCAATAATTAGTTTTAATCAATTAATTTTTATTAATTATAATTAATTTACCGTATTGTCATCCAAAATAATCGTGTATATAAAATTTCAGCTAAATTGAGTGCTTTAAAATGTATTTTATCAACGACTGAAAATTTGAACAGGATATATATATTTATTTATTTATAGGGAGATTGTGTACTAAAAAAATAGGAGGAATAGAAAAAAAATCTGATTTTATATATATGTGGCATGCAGCCAAAAGCAAAACACAGTCTTCGCGCGCAGGCGCATCAAAGTAAAAGCAGAACTGAAACTGAAAAAAGCAGAGACTCTTGAGAAAAAACTTAGAATTAGAGAGAAAGGAGAACGCGAGAGGTGCGCGAGCAGGCGTTACCTTCTGAATATCATCGTCAAACTTATCTGTAAAAACTACCTTTTTAATTAATTTTTGTTTAATGTTAAAATAAAATAGAAGAAAGACCAACGTATTGGACCCCTTGTTGTCTCCCACAAATTATGGGGGCTCGGCCGCGATATATAAAATTTCGATTTTGAACCAAAGTCTGGACAATGAACAACAGCGTCCGTGAAGGAGACGCGCCGCCATTTTTCGGAAACTTCGTTCAACCTGTGTAGAGGTTGAATTTTTCAACTTCATTCCGCCTGTGTAGAGGTTGGAAAACCCATCGACGAAAATCCCGCCTGTGTAGAGGTTGGAACTAATTCAGTGTGAATAATCCGCCTGTGTAGAGGCCGGAACTACAATTTCAACTATATTACCTGCGAAGAGGTGACATCAGTGGAATCAACGTTTTTATTGGATACATCGTACGTGCGAGCAACAGGGGAGCCAAAAAAAAAAAAAAAAAAAAAGGTAGGATCTTTCCATTTCTAAAATGTATAAAAACGCTCTTAAAGAGGATCTCATAAGAGTTGTTCAGGAGCTAGACGGTATTGTCGAAAGTACTGACACTATAGTTAAACTAAAGACTAAAATTGAGAACAGTAGTACATTTGAAAGTGATCCAGATTTCGTTAAAACTTTAATTCAAAACTGTATAGATGAGAGAGTATCGCAAAACGAAAGAGAGGTAACTTCAGAACAAAAAAATTGAGCTCGCGAAACTTCAGTTGGCAAAATTAGAAAAGAAATCGAACTTCAATTAGCTAAAAATAAAGCATTAAGTTTAAATCCTGCAGCTAAAGTCGAAGAAAAACAGTTCGAAACTAACATAGAAAATATGATAAAAAGTATAAAAACTCTATCTCTTCCTGTTCCCACCAGATCTGAAAATTTTAATCTGTTCTTCCAATCATTAGAACGCGCATTTTTAACCAAGAAAATAAATGACGAATATAAATCTGAAATTTTAATAAATCTTCTGGGCGAAAGAGCTCATAACGTCTTACTATATATTAAAGAAGAGGAATTAAATGACTATGAAAAACTAAAATCTATAGTACTCAGAGAATTCTAATTAACCCCTCGCGAGTGTTTAAACTCATTTAAAAATGCTGTAAAATCATCAGGCGAGACATACATCCAATTTGCTGCAAGATTGACGGCAAACTTCCAATATTATTGTTCGTTAAGAAAAGTTAATTCCTTTGAATCTCTATGTGATCTTATAATTTCTGATAAATTATTTGAAACTTTAAATAAGGAAACTGCAACTCATATTGGCATTCGAGAAGCAGAAGATTGGTTTAAGCCTATTGATTTAGCTAAAGAGTGTGATATTTATATTTCATCTAGAAGCGGATCACATAAAGAAATTCCTATTACTTATGGATATACCCAAGACCCCTTTAAAAATAAATCACAAAACTTTAAAACAAAGATTAAAGAGAACTATCCCCAGTATCTTGAAAGAGAAAATAAAAATTGCTTTATATGCGGTGATTCATCTCATTGCGCAAGAGACTGTGAGAAGCGTTTTAAACCTAAAGAATCTAATGATCACATCCATAATAAAATAAATGTGAATACTTTGAAAGTCGAGAGCGAAAAACAAAATAGCGAAGAATGCGCAAATCTTCAATACGTAAACATTTTTGTGGAAAATCAGCCCGTAACAGCATTGATTGATTCAGGTTGCCAGATTCCAGTTTTAAATTCCTCACTAATTAGAGTACAAACACCTTCCGAAGAGATCATAACATTAAGTTCATGTTTTGGCGAACAGCGTATGGTAGAAGTTAAACCCATAAATATTTCTCTTAATCAACAGTCTCCTAGCCTAAGTGTTGGAACGGCGATATCACCGACCTTGACCGAAGAATTTATTATACATCCCAGTGTATATTCTGAAATAGAGAAACTAGACCACGCAAAGAGCGATGTTTTATTGAGTGAAAGTGGATCCTCTTTGAGTGCAGATTTGGGTGTTCAGTTTAATTCAAGTGTTTCTTTTCCAAATGTTTCTGTTTCAAATGTGATAAAAAACTGTAGTTATGATTTGCCATATGTTAAGAACTTTAATACTAGGAATGATTCGAGTTCTCTAATTAAGGATTATAAATGTAATAAAATTAAGATTACTAAGTTAAAATTGAGTATTGTAAGAGAAAAATGTTCTGATATAGTATTGTGTAAGAAAGCCAATGGTGCCATGAAAACGAGTTCCGTGGAATTTATCTCCCAATCTCCTACCCCTTCACCTATGAATAGTAATTATCGTCGGTTTGTGTTGCTCCGAAAAATCTTTCAGCCTTGGCAGTGGAAACGAAGGAAAAAGAGAAATCGTTTTGAACAGACGTCCAGAACTCTACAGAGGAAAATATCGATGCGTTCAACCAAAGATCAACTTGTTAAAAAAGATATTCTTATGCCTGTGAAACACAATGTTTTCCTGTGGAACCTTCCGGATGTCGAAGAGGTGCCTTCACATGATGGAGAAACTGTCTAGTTCAGAAAAATTATGATATGTTTAATCTCTATATATTTGTCGTATAGTCCTTGTCTGTTCCGTTTTTTTTTTGTATGTTTCAGATTCTCCTCTGGTCTCCATGGAAGTACCGCTGCGGACAGCGTACGGTCAGAATGGCCGTTGTGGCATGCAGCCAAAAGCAAAACACAGTCTTCGCGCGCAGGCGCATCAAAGTAAAAGCAGAACTGAAACTGAAAAAAGCAGAGACTCTTGAGAAAAAACTTAGAATTAGAGAGAAAGGAGAACGCGAGAGGTGCGCGAGCAGGCGTTACCTTCTGAATATCATCGTCAAACTTATCTGTAAAAACTACCTTTTTAATTAATTTTTGTTTAATGTTAAAATAAAATAGAAGAAAGACCAACGTATTGGACCCCTTGTTGTCTCCCACATATATATTTTTAAATCAAGCGTATTTTGCTTATTTAAGTGTGTTATTATTGTTGGCAAATATGTAAAAGAAAGTTTCTGTAAAAAACAAAAGTTGGCAACAGCGAAGCGCATGTATTGATTAGCTGGAAACATATGATTGTATTTATCATGTGAAACACAATAACATTCAACAGAACCAAATTTTAATCACGCGATTCGCTGAATATTTTACAAATCCATGCTATTGAAGCCCCTCAAATATTGTTGTCTTTAAACTCAAAAATCGAAATACAGGCGGACCCCGATTTAACGAATGCATCGGAAGCGAACATTATGCTCGTTAAATCGGGGTTATTCATTATATTGTGGTCCAAACATATACAAATTTTTTGCACTCATCTTTTGGAAATACTATAATAAGCAACTAAACAAAAAATATCCATAGTTAGAAATTACACGCTTTTTATTCAACAGCAAAAGATGCTGTTAGTGATTTATTACGCGCCAGTTAATTGGAAATTTTAAAATACTGACTAATAGATGTTTGAAAATCTTTTTAATTGCTAACTCGAAAGTGTCCTATTGTCAACTTTATGAAAGTAACGCATTATTTGCATCTTGTTTCATGAGATATGTTTTCACAGTTTCCAAACAATGTAAAACATTAGAAAATGTTACAGTTTTGATAAGAGTTTCATTATCAATTTCTGCATCAAAATAGCTATTCATTGGTTTTCTGTCCTATTCAAAACTTACACGATAGATTGCACTCATGAATCCCTTGTACCCTTTTCATCAAAATTCGCGACAAACAAAACAAAACAAAAAAAAATCATTTTTCTGTTCCGTACAAAAAGGACAATTTGAAGAAAAATCAAATTTTTTTCTTACACAAACTAATAAAAAAAATTATCAGCTGTTGAAATAATTCCTTAAATCGGGGGTTTTGCTTTTTTTTTAATCGGGGGAAGAGAAAAATTCGTTAAATTGCGAAATTCATTAAATAGGGGTTCGTTCGTTAAATCGGGGTCCAATTGTATGTGCGTGGGTATATATACTTAAATTTTAAAACTTACTTATGCGGAAAAGATGTTCTCTGGTACATAGATGAAGGAAAAAATAAAATAAATAATTAATTTTTATGTTAAGTACTGCCCCCAAAAGGAAATGTGTGTATGTGAAGTTTTGGAATTTAAAAGCTTTTTTTGTGGTAAGCAAATCAAAGTAATTTTTGTTTAAGAAAAACAGACAATTTAGTATTTTTGAACATTTATTACGAGGAGGGGACACCTTCCAAATAGATACAAGAAAAAACATCAGGTACATTTCACAGTTTCTTTTTTTAGTATGAAATTTCTTATAAAAAAATATGCTGTTGAAATTACCGTGCACAATAAAGAGGAAGACGGTGAATGGTTTGGATTAGGCTGATTCGGATGTAAAATGAAACAGCATTTAAAACTGATTAATTTTTAAAGCTATTGTTTTTAATGTAATTAAGTAAATTACAGCTTGAAAAATGAGTTATACTTCCTACTCTCTAATTGCCGACATTATATAATCACAATCTCATAAATCATCAATAAAAATTTAACACATTTTTTCTTAATATTAGCTATAATGATCGCTTATAATTCAAAAGTAGAATTTTGAAAAGATATATCCAAGATAAAGTTGCCGTAAAGCAAAGCTTTTATTGTATTTATGTAAATAAAGGTGGAAGTAGTGAACATTGATCAAATACAAATGAAGGATCGAATGGTCGTTGAAATTTACGAGCGTCGCAAAAGATTATGAGAGTGGGAAACGACACAAACAATAGAATGTGCATTTGTTTTATTCTCCGGATACGTACGACAATACTGTTGTAAATATTATTTGACCTTCACGTATCATTTATCAAGTTTACTTTTCAAATACTGCCAGGTAAAGAAATATTTTCGTAAAAAATCACAAAAATTGTCCTTCATTTAACAGTACATTTTTCGAAATGCGTTTGCTTGTAACGTCACATATGAAGTTTATTTTAAAGTTTAAGACTAAACAAAGAACAGATTCCTCAATTTGGAGCTCTAATATTAGAATGTAACTTCTTCAATTTACTTTTTTTTGTTTTTTAATAGAAAATAAGAATAAAATAATTAGAAAAGATGACAATTTAAGCAACATAATTTTAACAACAGACGAACAGACGATTTTACATCAGCAAATAAATTAAGTAATCAGATAAAAGGGTTACATGAATTATTGAATTAAAACAGACGATAATAATATGGAAGAGAATTCTTAACCTACGCAACATCTGTAAATTATGTATAATTTAAATAGTCAATTAAAAAATAGTTCACAAAATAAAGAAAAGAAATTTAAATAGAACTCTAAACGTGTTTTACAATAGGAAACACCTTACTAAGCTTTCGTAATACTGTGATGAGATTCTCTCTCATATCTCACTATTTCATTTTATTACTTTTTATTATGTTCCATCAATTCAACTTCTTGCATGTTCATGTCTCATTGTTGTTTATATGCATATGTTGAGAACAGAAGTGAATTGCAATATCTAATTTTACGTATTTTGACGCCTTTAGAAGTATTTGACAGTAGAAATTAACAGGATGAGTATAGGAGATATTAATTACATTTTTTCAGTGGCGTAACGAGAATATTAGGATCCCCTTCAAAATCAGGTTTTGGACCCCAAGCCGGATTTTACAGAGGATTTCAAAACCGTAACTTTTGGGCTCCCTAGAATCCTGAATACCCCCGCGATGAGGGGTGCACGTTGCGACACTGCATTTCTTTCATAATATCTAATGTGGCTGTAACTTGGATTTTAGACTTAGTGCACTTATATAATTTCGGGAGTTTTCATTTACAACTTGTATTCCCTTTCTATTGATTATTCTATTAGAATAATCAATATTCTATTAAAGGCTATAATACCTCTAAAACTGTAAGTTTGTAAATGAGTAACTTTCAGTAAAATGAACTATATGAAGTTCTCAGTCTATCTAATAAATCTAGTTTCTTGAACTTTGGAATCGTTTAAGTTAGTCAAAAAATAAAACTAGACTACATTAAAACCACATCCTTATTTGAAAAAAAAATCGCTACTTCCTCCGTTATTTGTCTGCATATTATCAAAAAATACAAACAGCTGAATAAGCATAAAGTTTTAAAAGAATATAATCTAATCTTTCGGTAATGTATGTCCGATAAAAAATACATATTGTATAATAAGATAAATGAAAGTTGAAATAATGTCATTAAACAGCATTTTTAGTAAAAAAAATTATTGGAAAAATTATACTTTGGTTGATATATAGCATTGTTAAGTAAAGTGAAAAATAAGAGAAATAAAAATGGTTGAAAGAGAAATACATACAGCAAGCCCTGTAACATCAGTAGTTAAAAGAACTGAAGTAATTAGAATTAAAAAACATACATTTTTCAAAAAACAAAGCAAACAACACTAAAACATCAATGACATCAATGTTTCAATAATAATTATTAATGATCACTTAATTTACTATAAATAAGGAGTTAGTTAACATGCAAAGGGGGAAAATGATAAAACAAGTAATAAAAAAAAATTTTAAGTCAATTCCTACTTAGATCATAGAAAATTTTTATTTTAGCTGCTTTTTATTAAATAGTTACAATTAATATAAATATGTATATACATAGGACAGAATCACATTAAGTGGTAATTAATTTTTATTAATTATCATTAAAGTATCTTATTGTCATCCAGAACAATCGTGTATATAAAATCTCAGTTCAACTGAATGCTTTAAAACGTGAGAAAAAAACCTTTTCAATTTTTGACACAAGTCTCCAAAATTGTCTTGTTTTTGTAATTCTTTAAATAATTAGTTTTAATAAATGAATTTTTATTAATTATAATTAAATTATTGTATTGTCATCCAAAATAATCATGTATATAAAATTTCAGCTCAATTGAGCGCTTTAAAATGTATTTTATTAACGATTCAAAATTCCACCAAGATAAATAAATAAATATGTATAGAAAGAGAGAGTGTGAGTTAATAGTAGGAATTGAATAACGGAAGTATCTCTAATGGATTGGAACTTACTTTCTACAAAAAGATTTTGGGGGAGTTTTATTATAACAGAATTTTTTCTTTTATATAGCTTTTCTTATTACTTTATTCTTAAATATACTTACTTTATCCAATTTTAGAAGTTTAGTGAAACACTTACATATTGCGCAAATTTTTTTTTTTGTTTTATTTTGTGTTTGAAAAATGAAACAAAAACAAGTAGTTATCTCTCTATCTTGCGCGTGTTCTTCCGCTGGACCCCTCCATCAATTTCTAATTATTCAAATTACAACTACTTATTTCCATTTCCTTTTCATTGAGATATCATCGCAAAAGATGCCGAAAAGAAAAACCTAAATCGGGTAGACGCTCTAATACAATTGCGTTTCTGTAATCCAACAAGTCAGACAAATGACAATAAGCGTTCATTGTGGAGAAAAACAAAAAAGAACGAATGTTGCTAAACCAGGAAGAGATTGAGCCAACAGCAAGGACAAAAGGCATACCTTAAACATCGGTAATTGCGGTCCGAACCAGTCTGGCTAAAATAGCTGAACTTTGAGGCACTGTGTGATTCGCTTTCCCTGTGGAAGATCACCATCAGCAATAAAGAAACTTGATAAGGTTTTTAAAAATTCATTTGTCAGAGACCATGATGAAGTTGCGACCAAAAGCCTCGTATTTAGGTGGGATATTGCTTGATTTTTTTGTTTCGGAGTTTTGTAATTAATATCACTTTATGAAGAGAGATTGTTTGTAAGGATTTGATTTAGGGATATTTTTATACCTTTATATAAGGATTTAAAAAATAAAAAAACTTATCTTGATTTATAAACATATATTCTGGTTCGAAAAGTAGAATATTTAGATACTTCGGGGGGGGATAAAAAAGAGTTCGCACAAGCACAGGATCCTAAATACTAAAAATGCTGTTGATGGAAAAGCTTAATTTTAAAACGAGATAAAAAATATTTTATAAGTAAGAATTTTTATGTATAAGTAAGCTTATGGAGTTTACATATATACATATACATAATAAACATAAATTATCTTATGAATTGGAATGGAAGCACTAAATAATCAAAGTTATGGATGATAAAAAGGATTAATCAGATTTAATCAGATGTTTTATAAGTTATTGATGAACCAGATATTGAAGAATAATATGAAATTTTTTAAGGCTAGATCCCCATAAAAAAATAGGGATAGTATACTTTTCTTTTGAATTCACAATAAACCCATCCGGATTCAATACACGTGTAATAGGGACTTATTAATAATTTGAATTCTATTCTCGTTCACTGAACGGAATTGCCTCCAAAGCACGTATCGAAGCTATTTGTATGGTCGAAATATCATCAAAATAACACCCTTTTTACTCTTGGAATAAAGAGATCCGCTTTAGAGGAATAAAGAAAAGTCATATAGGGTGCTAAATTAAGAAAAAGATATGATGAATAATTCTACTCATATGATATTTAATGCCAAAAGTCTATGAACACTAAGTGAGTTAGGACTGGATGCATTACTATGCAATACAATCCGTTTTCATTTCGCTATTCGGGATAAATGTGACGAAATCTAACCACTAAACGCTTTAAAACATTTAGGCTTAAGAGGTAAATTTTGTACTTCTTTTTTTTTTTAATTTCATAACCTTGTTGAAGGATCGTATTAAAAAAAAAACATGTTTCCTCACTTTTAACTATCAATTAAAAAAGTCAAATTATTTCCTGTGGCTGAAATGATGCCTCAGTTACATGCATTTCTCATTGTTTTTGTTTAAAAGTTAAAGTGTGTAGAACAAATTTTGCACGGACTTTTGTTTTCCCAAATTTTTATACGGAATGGTTCAAATAGTTTCTTTGATTTGTTCCATAATTTTTAGCTATAAACAACGATTGTTTGCCATGAAATGACGCCATTGTTCAATTACCTCTGATGTCCTAAATGAGCATGAGCTTGTAAATTTATCGTTTTCTAACGAATCGCTTCCATTCAACAAAACATTTGTACACAGAAAAACATTTGATCTATCTGAACATACATCTCCTTAAATTTGTTTCATCAGCTGGTATGCTTCTGAGGTATCAAGTTTTGTGTTGGATTTAATTGAATTGCAACTCTTTTTTGTATCCTCATAATTCAAAATAAAAGGTTTTTACTTTTCTAATGAGTAACTTCGTAATTTGAATTTGTTTCACGAGTCAGCAAAATTTTAACAGTGTGCCAGCAGATGGCCCAAGTTTATCACGCATGCGGGATTACACTGATGAAGCTATTGTAATCTAGTACTAGTCCTGAATATTTCTTTGCCACATGCTGTATAAATAGGTCTATCTAGTTAATAATCCATACTTTTTTTAATTGAGACTTTTTTACTTTCAAAATGTTACCCATTTACGAAATATTTATTTTTCTTTACCGAACTTCAAATTTGAAAAGAGTTTAGAGTTTGAAATTTTGTGAATTCAAATCTTAAATGTGAAAACACAGATGTGGTAAACTTATAACTCAAAGAATAGTGCTAAAAAATCATTTACTGCAATGAAAATCGTTTAACACGAAACTGAGAGGAACGAAATATTTTTTCGTGTTGAAAGAATTTCATGTTAAAGGATACAGAAAAAAAGATCATATATTCAACAAAACCAAGTTTAAAAGAGAACATTTTATTTACGTAAATATGTATATATGCATGAATTTGATAAAAAAATATCAATGAAACAAAAATATTCACAAAAACTTAATGAAATTTAATACAAAATTTTTAATTTTTTTGAAAAACAAAACAGTTATTGTGTTTTCGGAAAATAATCTGATGTTTTTCTTTGCATTGTCTTTCTTAGCATCAAATTGTCAGCGAATTGTTCGATGTCGACCATTTTGTTATTCATATCACCATTGGAATGTGCGTCTAAATAACTGAGCATAATTTTCATGATGTTCTTCATTTCGGATGGCGTGGGAACAGGAGTTGTATTATTCATTTCATTTTTCATCATCAGAACTGCCTCAGTGATACTTTTTGAGCTTTTAACAAATTCCAAAATGACTCTGTCTGCCCTAATTGGGTTATACACACATTATCATTATTTATTGCAACAATTGTCCAAAAATGTAGAAACTTTCTCGAACATTTCATTAAGTGTTTTTCCCAGTAGGTAAATCTTTTCGTCTTAAGCGACTTTCGTTTCGTGTTAAGAGAAATAGAATGCGTAAAAATACATAATTGTTTGTAGGGACCGTTGTATTTCTTCGTGTTATCCGATATTTCATCTTGAACGTTTTCGCGTTAAATGTATTTCACTGTATATAGTAAACAAAATTGAGACTTTTACGAATTTTTTCTTTGATATAAAGAAGAGTGATGTAAATATATTAAGAACGTACACCAGCAGTGTGTTATTAATGCATTAAATATTTAATGTGTTTATTTGTTGATAAGTTTTCTTAAGTTCCATGTTATTTCTTTCTTTGATCAGTATATATTCTATTGCATAAGTATATTGATGTAGAAGAAATTTCGGTCTAAAAATAGCATACAGCGTAAAATATATAAATTTTGTATTTTCAAAGAAATGAAATTTGAATAAAGTCTATTGTTTCATGACAAAAATTGCAGAAATTTCCATAAAATGATTGATTAGCTATTGTACACTTTAACAATAAAAGTAAAACCCAAGGCATTTATTTTTAGAAAAAATATTGCATGTACAATCGCACTCTCTATAAAAGGTTATTTGAAATTCATCTAACTGATAATGGCTGTTTCAACAAAGTTCATGTCTTTTTTTTCCTTTTTTTTTTGTAAAAACTCAAATATAGCCTTCTATTTTTTCAATTACTATTATAAGTTCACTCTCTCTCTCTCTCTCTATATATATATATCTTTTTCAATCGTTAATAAAATATATACTTTCTATTCATCCATTCAAGTTCAAATACATTTTTTAAAGCTTGTAGTGGATGACATTTGATGTTAATACAATTTTTTTCAAATATTAATTCATTAATTAAATTAAAAAATGAATAAATAGAAAAAAAATAGTCCAACACCTTGTATAGAAAGGAAAATCATTTTTTGTGTTCCTGTAGCGCACTGGATAGTGCATTGGACTTCCAATCCAAAGGTCGTGGGTTCAAATTCCACATGGGATGGCTTAATTTTTGAGAATGTGATTTTTTTTTACTATAATATTTTATTAAAATAAATAAATTTAATTAATGAATAAATAGTAACAAAAACAAACAAAAATAGTCCAACACCATATAAAGAAAGGAAAATTGCTTTCCATTTTGTCACTTAATATTGTGATCCTGTCTCATATGTTTTTCATATTTATATTAAGTAACTAAAATAAAATTTTCCTTTGTTGACCTGAGTAGGAATTGACTTAATTTTTTTATATTACGTGTTTTTAAATTTATTTTTTTACTTTAAATTAATGTTCTTAAATATTATTTAATATAAAAAGTACATATAAATTGCAAGGAGAAAATCTCTTTCTAGTATTTTTCCAGTTATAATGATTCTGCCATATGTATTTACATATTCATATTAATTGTAACTATTTAATAAAAAGTAATTAAAATAACATTTTTCTTTGTTGACCTAAGTAGGGGAATTGACTTAAAATTTCTTTTATATTACTTGTTTACTGTTATTTCCCTACACAATTTTCAAAACATTAGCTTAGTATTTTGTACAAATAAATCTGTAATATTTATGAATGATAATATAAATAAAAGTAATGAATACAAATTCATTTTAATCGAAATATAAAGTTGTAATTTCAAAATTTTGTTTTACGAAAAACGGTCGTTTTTTAACAAACTTTGAAACAAAACTTATTCATAACTATTTCAGTTAAAGTTTTTACGCTTTATCGATTGTCAGTTTACGTAAGTCATGATTCTTTAAGTAACTATTGGCGAATTTATTTCTTGTGAATGAAGTAATATATAAAAATAAGTTATATATAAATAACATCCGGATTGTGTGAAAATAGAACAGCACGAGACAGCAAGGAATTTTTACGGATCACAAAAAATACCCACAGATTTCCGCATTAATAGAATGATCTTGTAAAAAAATTAAATTTTCTTGCTTATTTCTTCTAACATCTAGTAACAATGTCAACAAGTGAGTTTTACACTACATTCGAAACAAATTCTGATTATACTTGAAGTTAGTTGCGCTTAAGGCAAAAGTCGTTGAGAATCAATAGCATTCTGTAGATTAGTGATTCTCAAAAAGTGGTCTATATAGACCTCCAGAGGTCTATGGTGACCTGCAAGGGGTCCACGACAGTAAGAAAATAATTTGGGGGTCCATGAGGTGTAAATGGGGGTCTACAACATTTGTTCTCATTAAACCAAATCGTGACTTTAAAAGAAAATTTAATCAAATGGAAACCAGATTTTGTCTATTTAACAGATTTATTTACTAAATTTACGGTTAATTTGCAGTTATAGGACAGCATAAATTTTATTAAACCGGCCATCATTTTAGCATTTCTTGCCAGAATTAAGCTATAGGAGTATAATATTGGACGTCGTGAATATTCCTAGTTTCTTAATTGGTCGTTGACGATCTGCCAGGAAAATGACGTTTTAACCTACGCTCAACACTTAAATTCCTGTTATTCAGATTTCAAAACTAGGTTTGAGAGTGCATTTTCTTGGAAATTACCACCGAAGGCAATGAATTCCTATGATCACATTGAAAAAAAAGTCATATAACAAGAGGAACTGAGATTGGAGAACTTAAAGTAAAGTTTAGAAACAGATGTCAGTAATTTTGGCTTTAAAGACCTGTTATTTATCTCAAATTATGGAGTATTGTGAGAAAGTTTCTAATTGCTTTTCCTAGAGAGAAGGAATTTCTGCGTTGTTGTCGGCTGGACACTAATCACAGAGGAAATTTAGGGTTAAACTTTACAAGATTGATGACAAATGTTGAAAATTTGTTATTGAAGCACAGATTCATCCCTATCATTATAAACATCTGGTTGGTAATCAGGTATTTTATGTATCATTTAAATTTTAAATTAATTAAGACGCGTTTTTCTCACGTTTTGAACTGTATACATCACTATAGTTAAAAATTGAAATTTTTTATAGCTCTGTACCAGCTGTCATAAGCACATTTAAGTTGATACATTTGCCAAAATTCAATATTACGTTAGCAGGGGTCTACCTCAAAACATGGCAAGGGGGTCTATGAGTCAAAAAAGTTTGGGAATCTCTGCTGTAGATAAAAGATATGGATGAATATATACACGCTAAATACTTATTTTCAAAGAAAATTTCTGTATTAAATATCGTAAGAAGGATGTTATAATTACATTTTAAGTTCTGAAAAAAATATATAACATTCCGCTGATTGTACTTTTTTATGCTACCTTGTTTCTAAATGTGGGAGACAACAAGGGGTCCAAGACTTTTGTCTTTCTTATGGTTTATTTAACATTAAACAAAAATTAATTAAAAAGGTAGATAAGTTTGACAATGATATGCAGAAGGTAACGCCTGCTCGCGCACCTCTCGCGTTCTCCTTTTTCCTCTCAAAAGTTTTTGTTCTGCTTTTACTAGTTCAAAAGTTTTCGTTTCAGTTTCAATTCACTGCGCCTGCGCGCGAAGACTGCTTGGTTTTGGCTGCATGCTACATAAATATGCTAGTTTATACTGCAAGTCTCCTGATTCAAAAATTGATCTCGTAATAATGCATCACAGTCACCTGACCAGGCTTAGGTTAAGTGCATCACATTTTTGATATCTACATTGCACAGCAAATGTTTATTTAAACCGAGGAGAGATCAACGCTCATTATTCTATGTAAAGATAAGAACCGTGGTAGTTTAGTGGTTCTGGTCATGAACTCGTGGTCGGCGTGTCATGAGTGAAGTCACTGAGTTTCACTGAAGACCGTCGCGTAAAGAGGCTGATGCACATTAAATCTGTCGAATTAATATTTTCCCTTTGGTGGTGAGGCAGTGGGGAAAGTTCATCTTCGTCACTTGATCATGGCTCAAAATTACGTCCATTATTAAAAACTCTCGTGTTATGTTTCATTATAAATTAAATCTAATTAAATCCATACAAAGAATTTTGGTAGATTCTGAATTAGTTTCGAAGGGGATTTTCACTTAATGTAAAATCCCGATAATGCTTTCTTATTTCTACAAATGGAAAAATTTTTGAATTAAAGAAAGGCTTATAATTAGAATTCATTTGGAAGAACACATACAAAATACACCGAAACAAAATGTTTAACATCAAATTATTCCCCATTTTATACAATCTATATAAATTTAAATGGCACAGCATTCAAAGCTTAAAATGAAGGAAAAATTTCTCAGTATCTGTGTGATTTTAAGATTCAAAGTCAAAACTATTTTAAAAATTTAAGTTTGTCTTATGAAACTCCGATGGCAAATGGAGCGTATTCTGAAGAAAAAAAAAGTCACGATACCAAATTATACTTAAATTCAGTATGTCATTGTCCTACATCACATGCAAAGATTAGAAGAACACAAAAAAATCTTATCAGGCGTGATTTTTTTCAGCATACAAAGCGTAACCTACACACTCCGTGACGCTTCGCGACAGAGGCTAAACCTGACATCCGGTTAGCGAGATCTCCAGAAAATGTACCCTGCAGAACCGAACTGGCAATGCAACGGCCTCTTAGAGATGCAACGCCAAGATGAGGATGAGGGCGTAACGCGAATCAAACAGGTCGATTGTTAGAGCACTAGCCTTTGCCTCCATTTGTCACGCTTCCATGCTTTAAACAAAGTACTTTCCCTTCGACGGAGAACAAAAAAAAAAAAAAAAAAAAAAAAAAAAAAGGGCTTCTAAAAAGTATCAATATATACGTAAAAGAAGAAACCGGTTTTGCTCCTAAAATTGAACTTTAACATTTGTTCGCTCAATGCCCTCTTACTAATAACTCTAGCGTAAAAAAATTTACAAAATATAGAGAAAAAAAGTTTTAAAACATTTGTGTTAGAATGAATGCTATTAATAAGTGTGAAATATTATTTTAAAAAATTGTAACATATTTTTAAATTTACAATTTTTTCGAATTGTATCAAAAAAACTTATTCGAGTGGATATGAAAAATAAGCCATATTTTCAGACATTTCCCCTGTTTCGTATTGTAAAAAATATTTAGTTCTATTTAATTTTTTTTCTTTATTTTGAAGACTATTTAAATTCTGCAAGTAGTCATAAATATTGTTTAAGTTGAAAATTCTCTTCCATATTATTATCGTCTGCTTTAATTCAATTCAAGTAATTTTGATTTATCTCATTGATTAATTTATTTGTTGTTATATGATCGTTTGTTGTCAAAGTTATGTTGCTTAAGTTGGCATCTTTTGTAATTATTCTAAATATGTTTTTAGCTCAATCGGGAAACAAGAATTGTGTTATGCATAATTGACGCTGGCTGAACTTAATACGCAATTAATTTTTATATAATTTCGAGATATTATAATTCATGTTTAGATCTTCTGAATAATTTGAGTGATTATTAAAATAAAAGACGTCCTTGGAATAAACATTAGCCACTATTATTTCCTCTTCCTTCAATTAATGATAAGTAGAGTGCTTATTTATTACATTTAAATAGAACATTTAGTTTTAAGGACTATAAGAAATAACTACATTATATTAATTAAATATAGATATTTTTTCTCTATTTCTTTATTGCCCGTTGTGGTCAAGATAGTTGAACGCTCATTGTCTTAAACTTTGTGGTCGGTAGCGTTCCGAATCCTGATTCTCTTAAAAAGTTGCAGTACGGAATAATAAATAAGAAAATCTCGAAGATTTTGTGGTCTCCAGTACGATGCCAATTCAAAAAATCTTGAAGTTCAAATCTGTTAACATTCATTTGTTTTCTTCTCAGTTATTTGATTGATAAGAAGTTAAAAATGTGTTTCTGAACAAGAAATATGGAATCTGTCACTTAACAGCGAAAAAACTATGAAAAAATACTTCAGATTACAAGTTAATCGATAGAAATATAATTTGTTATGACAAGTGAAAAGAGGGTGTAGTCCTTTTTTAAATACAATTTTTTTTATCTTCGAAACAAGTTTATTCTATCGAATATCAATAAAGTTTTCAAATCCCATAAAAATTTCCCAGAAGTTAATAGGTAATAAAATTAAACATAATCGTTACAAATAATTTTACTTCCTACATTACGACACATAAAAGTAGAATACGGACATCCTTTGAGAGAGAGACTTCTTTTTCTCGAACTTTCTTAAAATAAAAGTCACAAAATCAAAACATTTTTAATATCAACGTTAAAATTTTGAATTTTTTTAACTATGAAGCACCAGTATATATGAAATCATATAACTAACTAACACAAACAATTAAACATGATCTTTAAGGTTTTTAATAAAAAAGATTCTTTTCTAGTAATAATAAAAGAAAAAATAAAATGCATAACTTTGCATTATTAGCTTTTTGAACTGAATGAAGGGTAAAATTATTTGAAGAAATATAGTTTTGGAAATGAGAATAAAATAATTCTTTAGTTTGTGTCGTAAATAGGTCATTAATTGTTTTTTAATTTTAAGCTACAGTTGAATAACTAAAAAAACCACTAATAGCAACATTAATAATTTAAAACTTTATTTTTAGTGTTTTTATGATTTTTTATATTTAAGAATATGCAGTGTAATAAGACTGCATAAAAAATTACGGTATCCTGTAAAATTTAATTTTGAAGTTTTAGTAATCATTTTTGAATTATATTGCATAAATAATTTAATTAAATGTTTTTTCACTCATTAAAAATTATAACTCATTTGTTTTTTACCCCTATTAGAAAATTTTAAAAGCCTTAACTTTTTTTTTTTAAAAAAAAAAAGGGCTTTGAACTATTATTTAAAAATCTGTTTAAATTTAAAAACTACGAAAAAAATTCAAAAACCAGGAATTATATTTTTAATTGCAATACATTTGTATTTTGACTACAATCTGTGGCAAAATTTCTTATTTTCCTTTAAGTAATTTGAAGATTCTAAAAATATAGTCTCTATCACTACGTATGTCTCATAAAACGTATATTATCTAGGTCATCACAAAAAAAAAATTTCTAGGTTAATGAGCAAATAATATTCTTTTGCTTCTATGTACATCTAATAAAAGCCAAGTTCACCCACTTGAAAAAAATTGTGAAATGAAGTGAAACTTCATTAACTTGCTACAATGGTCACTAGATAAGATAAGTTTTTAATTCAAATCGTGGTTGACTTTTTCCCTCGAGTATTTAAATTAAGGCAATATGAAATGAAAAGAACTTTAAGAATGATAATACGTCCATGGAACGAATCACGCTTCGTTGCAAAATGTACAATTACGAATAATTTTTGTATCGAAATTAAGAGGATCTTCCCACGCATTTTGCATGATTCAAAGTTTTTAATACAGTAAGACGTGGAAGACATGAATTGCAATTATGTTTGATGCAATCTTTTGTCATAATTATGAAAAAGTTTCGTAGTGTTTTTTATATATCGTCTTTATAGTATCTTTATATATCAATTGCAAGCAAAGTGCGCTAGCATTGTAATGGGATTTTTTAAATATGGAATGAAAACGTTTATATCTAATCCAACAAAGCATTAAAATGTCTTTTATTTTGATAATATGCCATCAATTAATCGTCAGACTGCAAGGCTTTCAAATATTTTGAGCTTTTACTAGCATTTTTGAAATCAAACTGTGCTTAAGATATTCAACTTCAGTAATTTGCAACTAATATAGGTAGATTCTTTCTGTCTCTTCCAAGACATCAACTCAATCTTATGGGCATAAAGTCGCTTTTGTATATCATTTTCCAAATGATACATCGTAGACGTTGGTAGCGTATACAAAAATACCGATTATAAACGTCATATTACAAAAGGGATATTAAAAAGTTATTTTCTACAGTTTTATTATTCTTTTGCCATTTTATAGTTTTGAGATATTTCTTTAATACGTTTATTGAGTTTTAAAATCTTTTAAATAATTTTACCAACTTTTAGAATTTTAAAATGTGTACCTTTTTTTTAAAAAAAAATATGAAATCTAGAGTTGAATATAAAACATACAAAAATCTTTGAGAAATGTGTGTGTGGAAACATTTTCGTCTAATACAAGACAGACTACAACTGATAGTTTAATGTAGGACAATCATGATTTATAAATCGAGCCATTTATCGAGTTATAAATATATATATAAAAGGTTAAATATATTATACAACTCTTTTTTTCAGAAACAGTTTCAAACCTTCGAGATCCAATTCACGTGGAAAGTTCTACGGTTTTATATAAGTAAATCAGCATAAGCCTCGATTTCAAAGGACGATACAAAATTACTATCTCGTCCTGCTATAAACCTATTATTAAATGAATTATTATTTTATTTTTGGCAAACATGGGACAGAAACTCTCTAAATGGGATACGCGAAAGACTTCTAGGGATAAGTGAGCAACTAAAAGAGTGGGGAATAGAAATGCTTCGAAAAAAGCCTGAAGATCATCTGCATATTCATTTAACAACGAAAAACAAAGGGTGAAGTTATTAAAATCACATAACAGAATTTCATTAAAACAGACAACATTTGTAATTGGTTAAATGGAAATTGATACAAAATGAAAAGCAATGTAATGCAAAATGAGATTAACATCAGGTTATTTAATATGTTTTTGGGACTGTTAAATAGCATTCCTTCGCAAAAATTCCTTTGGAAGGAAGCTGTTCAACTTAATGACATTTCCCCCTTCAAATAATGAAAATTTAGTCGCGCTAAATGTAATTGGACTATTAGATAAAATGTTAAACAAAAATGTTTCCACCAGATTCAGTCATACGTGTAGAAAATGGTCGATAGAAATGCCTTATATTATTATAATTACTTGGGGGGAGTACCCCTTGTGCCACGGGTGGACCAACCCCCATTGTACAAATTATACAACTGTTCATACTTATTGCTCAAACTGTAAAGCTGTAATTTACATGTATTGTGTTATTCTATTTATTTGTTCTTTTTTCCGCTAAATTCGTTCTTGGCACTCCTATTCAGTTAAATTCATCACTGAAGCTGCATCGTCCATTTTATTCATAAAGTCCTCAGATTTCGATAAACTTGAACCTCTTGCAGCTTTCTGGAAAGTTGAGTGTTTAGTTCCGTTGATTGTTCAATACATCTTCGTATGAGACTACGACTTTCTTCTCACGCAACGATTCCAGTCCAGGCAATCGTTGTGATATTTTTCTGTGAGAGCTTGTATTGATGTACTTTCGTAATAGCGACATTATATGAAACGGAGCAAATAGTTGCGAATTCAGTGTGTACGACATATGTGAAACCGGAGTTGCCAACTTGGCGAGTTATCTTGAACGTTGGCATCGTTGCAATAGTACGTAATAAATTTATTACAGCATCACAAAAAAATATGTACAGATTGATTGATTGAATATATACGTCGCACTGCTCAGCTGCACGAAAGCTTTAGGCGACGGACCACGTAATTTTGAACCACGGTCAAGTGACATGGACGACACCTGAGCTGGCACCCCCTCTCCTAACTACCACACCACACCAATGAGAGGACGTTTCAGCTCTCGACAGATTTAACGTGCATCGTTTCCCTACACGGCGCGTCTTTAGCGGTACAGGGCTCGAACTCGTGACAAGGCAAGCCACGATATGATACCTATACCACTCGGCTACCGCGACCTCTTATATGTACGCATAGAGAGATTAACATAATATAATAATTGATTAGTATATAAAAATTAATGTATTTGATATTGATTATTATTATTCTACCTATTCATAGAAACTCTCCCATTAAAGGAATTTTTTTCAATAATTTTAGTTATTTGGATAAAAATATCCAGTTCAAAAAGGTATTCATTTTCTGAAATAAGACTATCGAAGTTTACAGTAGAGTTGAAAATTCGTTCTAAACTGGGAAACAGCAACAAGAATTTGTTGGAAAAATTTCAGAGTGGAGAATTCTTAATATGTTACAATTATTTGGATACAAAAGTAACATAGAAGTAAGAATTATATTCGATTATTAATTGATTCTCTATTAATAACACTAAGTGTACTAAAACAGATTTATAATTATTTATTATAAAAAAATTAAATATATTTTTACTTTAAGTATACTTATACTTTTATTTATGTGGCCTAAGCTAATAGTTAAGATTTTATTTTCAAAACAGAAGATCATTAAATACGTAAAATTTAATATTATTCTTATTTATATTGAATACGCATTGCTTAGAAACCCTTCTTATATTAATATTTTTAGATATTTTGAAAAACATTCTCTAGTTTATATTCTTTATAGTAATGGAGGTAGAAAACTTAAGATTCTACTTCCATTACTATAAAGAATATAAACTAGAGATGTTTATGTTTAAACAAAGTATATTATTTAAACATGCCACGAAGCTATTTGTTTTTCTTTTTACTAGTGTGACTCATGCAGAGTATTCCGTTAAACAGATTAATTGTTTACTCAAATTATTTCAAAACAGAATTACTCTAAGGATAAGTTTAAAACAAAATCTGGATTGTTTTTTGTCTTAAATCTTTAATTAAAAAAAAATAATGGTAATATTAGAAAAAAGTGAAATCTTCAACGTTGCGATACTTTTAATTGGATTTTACGTCGGTCGAGGTAACGCTTCAGTTATAATAATCCTTATCCTTCCGTTTATGTCAAACTCTCTGGAGCTTATCTTGAACGAAAAAGCACACTATACTCATCTCTTCTTCCGTGACGTCATTTCATGAGAGCTGAATACACACACGTACTTCAAGTGATGGTTAAAATAATATTTATATATTTACCTATAAAAAAACTTATGTACAAAACTGATTTTGAGAATGCAGTTCTAAAAGAGAAATGGCTATACGTTTACTAAGACGTATTGATTCTCTGTTTGTATAAATATATAAATAATCGATTGCTGTTATTTAAAAAATAATAATAGAATGTATAATTTTTACAATAGTATGTAGTTTGAAAACGATTTTTTAAATGCTTTAACGAATGTATTCTTTCATTTTTGCGTATACCATTAGTGTTAAACTTAAAAAAATCGAATAAAATGTAAAACCAGATTCTCAACACAAATATCGGTGTGCTTCTCTTGTATATTTTTTAAATTTTAAAATGTTTCTTTTAAGTGCTTTCTAACATTATTTGTTTCTTCACTTATACATCAAACATTATTTTTTGTTTTAAAATGTCAAAATAAAATATATAAATGAGTTAATATTATGAATCCAAAATTTAAATTATTCCTAATATCAATTTCTACAATTGATTTTAATAATTTTTTTAAAAGATGCAAAATTAAGAACATTAAAAAAAAGATTATATTTGAAAATTATTTTCCAATGGATGTAACTATAATTCATTACATTGTATTGAAAAAAATTTCTAAAAATACTTATCTTCACCTTTTTCAAAAATTCCTTTTTTAAAATAGAATGATTTTTTATAATTAGACTTTTTAATCCCAAACTTTTATTTTTGTAACCACACTATTTTTTCTAACGTGTGCAAATAATGAATAAAATAAAGATACAGAGAACAATTCTTTTGATATATATGATATATATATATATATATATATATATATATATATATAAGACATAATTTCAAAGACCTCAGCACAAAGAACCAAACTAAATCTCATAAATGGAACCAATATACTCAGTTTGACGTCTTCGAGTCACTAAATTGTTGAAAGGAACTTTCATGTGTCAAGGACATTGTTACTACTTTATCCTTTTTTTTATCAACACAAACAGGTTCTTGAATTTATTTCATGGAAGAAGCATCCTCTCGAAGAGTAATAATGTGGATGGTAATAATAGGGTTTAAAATGGCCAAAAGTGTTTTAGATTCTTCTCGTCTTTCAGATTTTTCTTGCTTCAAGATACTACGTGTGTGCTAGAAAACTTCTATCAGCTTTATGTTTTCACTCAGTCAAGAGATACAACAAAGATGCGGTTATATGCTGTATTTAGTAATATTACAGTTGTACTTTATAATTTAGTTATAATTTATATTTTGTTTATGCTTAATTCTACTTTATTTCTTTTTCATTTTAATTGCAACAGATTTTTTAATAGTTGCATCAGAAACCGTTTCAAGAAAAATGAATTGTTTAACTTCGCACTACAAGGGCTATTGCTGACTGACCTCAGCATTTTGAACTCAGAATTCGCACAACTTGTCGATCAGAAACAACAGCCATGAATTTTCCTCCATGACCACACGGCAATAGCAGGCCTCATTTCAAATAAAAAATATCTGGGTGTAAAGAGGTGAAAAAATTCAGAGGAAAAAATAGAAGTTTTGATTTGGTTCTAGAGAAATAATTCTCACAAAGGAGCACATGAAAGCATTTTCAGTTGACTTTGTTAAAATTTAAAAATAGTATTTTTTAGAGAAAGGTGTATCATTCGAAGTGTACTATGCATTTTATGGAAGTATTTTTCCAAAAATAAGGTTCATATTCATTGAAAACCATTAGTTCTTAAGAAGATTGTTGAAGTTAAACTTAAGTATTTAGTTTGTGATATTCATTCCAATGATTATGAGATACATTTCCTTTTTCAGTTGTTTTTGTGAAAAAATACTGAAGTTTCAAAATTGTTATTTCAAGAATCAACTGCGCTTGAATCAAATGTAAAATTTTAGACATTAATATTTTAACATTAAATGTCCAGAGTAATTATACATTTGAATATCCCTTATCCCATATTATTCCTTTTTTTTCATTTTGTTCAGTTGTTAAGAATTATGGGGGGTTGTGACATTTTTATTTTTTCATTTTATTTTATTTTATTTTCACTTAATTGATAATCTAAATGCAGATAATTCACTTTGAAGATTTCAGTGCTAGAAATAAATATTTAAAAAAAACTATTTTTTTTTCGTATTGTTGTATCATAATTCATTGATATAAAGGCCGTTTTTCCTTATGAATTGTACTTGAAGAAAAATTCATTTACCGTATAAGTGGAAGAATAATTTGATCGTATGGTTATATAATCCAGCAGGTTATATTCATTTAGTTTTATTAAATATTTTAAATAGACGACATTTGATAAAAAAACAAAGATGAGACAAATTTAAACCAAAATGATGAACTTCTACTTATATTTTTAAAATACAGTATAGTTTCCAAAATGCAAATAATTGCAATTTAATTGGTGAAGAATAATTTATTACTAATGATAAAATTTTGTTTTCCAATTTGTGTATTGAAGTAAAAGGGAGTAATAGGTATGTTTTCAAAATTATTTTTAAACTTGATGAGATAAAATTAAAAGTTTAATTTAAGTTTAAACTAATAAAAAGTTTTAACTATAAATAAAAAATATAAATACAAAGGTAAAAATGCTTAATCATTTAATTCGAAAACATTAGAAATCTATATTATATGCCAAAAAGTTATCCTTTAATCATTATACGTTTTGACTTTCTTATTTCAAAACGTAACTTCTTTACTTTTTAAATCCCAAACGTATGCAGTCGAAATAATTACATTCTAAATGAAAATGAATAATCAGAAATCTTTTCTATCAAATTTTAACTGATATTTAAATTTTTAGAAAGTATTGCATTTTATAGCTGTAAAATAAATATGTGCAATATTGGTAAAATTATTGAACTGAATGTTTTCAAACAATGTTCTTTGTTTTGAAAAGTGTTTAATAAAATTTCTTTAGAAGTAGGTTTTAATAAATTTTATACGATCATGCAGAAACTATATATTCTTCAACTTAATGATTTTTTCCTTTAGACATTGTGTTATCTTTTAAAAAGTTTCAACAATATTCATTAAAAATTCTCAACAAGTTCTTAAAATTTGTTTCGTTATGAAAACGGAATTTAAAATACCATTTACCCATCCATTAATTTATAAGAATTATAAATTATTTTATTAAATATGTAAATTCAAAATCAAATAAACTTATAACATCTGTCGTTTGAATTACTGAATAGCAAAAATATAATATGGAAAGTAAAGCAACACGAAAGAGAGTTATTTTCTTTCAATAAATAGGAGTGAGTTTGTTTCTTTTGAGCCATAACCGGGACAAAAATTGTTATGAATATTCAGTTTAAGAGAAAATAATCTCTAGGATTTGAAAAAAGGTAATTAGAATCACAAACACAAGATGATAAATATAAAAAAGAATCTGATAGAAGAAAGTATTTCTTCTTTTCAAGACGAACGTACGAGCTCGTATATTAATAAATTTAATTCAGGTATAAAAAGTTTCAGAGCAATTTCAAACTGAACTGGACAATTATGTAATTGTAGAAGACTTTTTAAGGCTGATCATAAGACCTATTTTGACCCCATGGAACCAAAATAACGGTTGTCATTGGGAGGGGGGTCTAAGTGTTATTCAAAGATTTCAAAAAGAGGCCAGCTGATGACAGGAAAAGGGTGAAATTTTCTTTTACAGAATGGAAGTATACGTAAATTTAATTTTAAAAACACAATCTTTTTAACTAAATACATCAACACACAATTTTTATACAATTTACATTTAACATATTTGTAAAATCAATATCATTCTTACTCTCTATAAACAAATTAATTAGTTAAATTGTTTTAAGGTTCTCAAATGAATCAACAATGGAGATTTTCGATAATGGATGTGAATTTGTCCATAGACAACAAGAAGATGGGTTGAATTCACGATGTGTCTCAAAATATTAAGCATCTACAAAAAATCGTGTTATGGGAGTGTAGTACTTATATAGGATAAAGGTACTGGTTAGTCCTTCATTATAAAACGTATCACGAAGTAAAACCAATATCTGGAAATTAGAAATAAAGAACTACGCCTCACCTAAAACAGTAATATCTGGATGGCAACTGTATCCCAATGCAAGATGATATTTTTCGCTACTTTGCCAACAATGTAGTTATTTATTTATTTAGTGAAAATATTTTCACACTAAAAAAGTATTAGATTTATATCGGAAGTAATCCAGATATAAATCTATGATTAAATATCTGGAAGAGGATGCCAAGTATAAACTTTACGAAACAGTAGCTATAACAAAACTCAACAATTTTGGTAATTTTAACATTTTATTTGAGTGTGGCATCAAGACCGGGAAATAGCAGCATTAATTAAGATAAGTATATCAGCTCAATTCTTCAAAGAATTTTGGCTCTTGAATATTAATAGTGTGATGTATAAACAAAAAAAATGCTTTTATCACCCTTCTATCTCTAATATTTAAATGAAATAATGTATGTATTTCATTCAGTAAGTAATGAGTTAAATAATCTGTTCGGTACAGTGCCTTAATTATCAAGTCAAGTAACTTCTCTTTCTTCGAAATATCTTGAATATAAAACTATGCCTGAGAATGTCTGGCGTCAGAATTTCAGTCAGGAATAATTTAACTCGTGCTTTTCATGAAATATTTGCCTTACATTACAGCAGCAAGTTTAACGTCCCTTTTCTTAAAAGAACAAATACCAAACAGTGAACTTCAGTTAATAATACAGTACATTTAAATAATTCCAGTGCTTAACGAACTATGTTATTTTTATCCACGTGAGAAGCTGTACTTAAAAGCATTAACTATGCCTTAAGTCTCTTAAGACATCTAATTAAAGATGCTGGGAGATATGGTTGATTAATGGAGAAACAGAAAGGGAAGAGGAAAAAAAGGTTCTTTTTCCCTAACATTTTCTCATCTTCATTTGACTGCAACGCATTCGAAAACATGCAATCAAAAGTATTGACATGTGAGGATAAAATAATCTTCTTTACAAAAGGGATCAGCGGTTATTTATTGTGGTTAAACAGGGAAAGGACACAGGCAATCGTGTTTCGCCTACAAAGCGACTTAGGGATGCGGAACGATTGAAAAGAATTCAACGTGATAACGATATGATCTGGTGAGAATAGCGGACGCCTGAAATGGCTTCAGTTCCGTGAATTCTAATTCACAATTCAAGTAAATAAATAAATAAACTAGGCCGTTTTTTAAGAAAATATATGTAAGTGTGAGGGAAGGCATTATATATATTTGAGTAATTGATTCCTAAATAATACTGGCAACTAGTGATTTGAATAACTGTTGTCTTATTTATTCTTATTCAATAGTGCATGTAATTATATTACATAAAGAACAAGTTAAAACAACATCGTGTCATTTTTTTTAAAGTGACTTTTCAGTCAAATATAAAATCACTATTTATCTAAGTATATTTTAAAAAAGTTCAAAGATTGTCCAATTTGGAAATGCATAAAATTTGAACAAGGAAACCGTATACCTAACGTTACCTATAGGGCATAATGTGAGTTCTTTAAACATTCTATAAGTAAAAAATTTCAGAATAGAAAAAAAAATAAGTTGATTTATTTACATAATTATTACTTTTTATTGAATAATTTTATATCTCTAGTTAATTTTTTTTACCTAGTGTCTAAAATTCCAATAATGATTTGAGATAATGTTCTATTTTAAATAGTTTAAATCGTAAAGTGTACATGAAATAAAGTCGTACATGAAATAAACAAGAAATTGAATATAATTGTTTATTACTAAATAAACAATGTGGTTGATCTTGAATAGTATCGTCAGTTCTTTTATAAGTACGTTTTTGAAAGTGTTAACATCCAAATGATTTTTGAAATGTAATTACCATGCATTAGCATCTAATAGTAACATACAAAGAGGAGACAATTTTGGGGCAAGCAATTCTTTCCAATACTAATACAAATTCTCTTTGACTAAGGTCAACTTCCATTTCGACTAATAGAAAGTAAGAATTTATTTTTTTATCACCTCTATTTTCATTCAGATGGATTTAAAAAAAACACATTTTAACATAACAATCAATAAATTTTCAATAAATGCAAAAATCCAATCTACTTGCATTTGTTTATTCTATATATTGTGAAAAATACAATATATGTGCATTATCGTACGTGCATTAAGCAAACATACAAGTGTTATTATATTCTATGAAAATAAAAGTGAACATTCCACAAGTTATAATAATAATAATTTTTGTGGTTTTATAAGGCGTAATCGTAGGAGAAAGTGAACTGGATCTCATAAAGGGTGTTTTTTTAGAGGTATAGAAATTTAAATTGCAATAAAACAACGATGTATTATTCGATTGACTTGAATTTTTTTTTATTCGAAAGATAATCTTGTGACATTACATTTTAAATACGATTTCTGGCATATTACTGCCACGACTGGCTCGAATGTAGTCCAATCTGGACGTCCAATTTTCGATGACTTTTTCCAACATTTGTGGCCGTATATCGGCAATAACACGGCGAATGTTGTCTTCCAAATGGTCAAGCGTTTGTGGCTTATCCGCATAGACCAATGACTTTACATAGCCCCACAGAAAACAGTCTAGCGGTGTTAAATCACAAGATCTTGGAGGCCAATTCACAGGTCCAAAACGTGAAATTAGGCGGTCACCAAACGTGCATTTCAATAAATCGATTGTGGCACGAGCGGTGTGACATGTTGCGCCGTCTTGTTGGAACAACAGCTCCTGGACATCATGATTGTTCAATTCAGGAATGAAAAAGTTAGTAATCATGGCTCTATACCGATCAACATTGACTGTAACGTTGTGGCCTTCATCGTTTTTGAAGAAGTACGGACCAATGATTCCACCAGCCCATAAAGCGCACCAAACAGTCAGTTTTTCTGGATGTAACGGTGTTTCGACATACACTTGTGAATTAGCTTCCCTCCAAATGCGGCAGTTTTGTTTGTTGACGTAGCCATTCAACCAGAAGTGCGCTTCATCGCTAAACAAAATTCGCTTAGGAAAATCGGGAACAACGGCAATCTCGTTTTGGGCCCATTCGACGAATCTACGCCTTGCTTGATGATCGTTTTGATGAATTGCCAAACCAAACTGAGAATAAATCACTTGACAGCTGTTAAATCGGTCTCCATCTTGGAAAGTAATGCCAACTTAAACTTCTATACCTGGAAAAAAACACTCTTTACAAACATATTAGCGTCTTGACATAACTAATGCGCTTTAAATCGAGGGGAAAATCTGTTAAAAAATCCTAAAGAGAAAATTATTTCTCATTTTCTCACTTATTTAATATTAGAATTTGACTTTCAAAACTCTTAACATCCAACCTTAAATTTAATGAACCGTGACCAATTAGTCATAATCAAGAAGATAAAAAAATTGTCTTATTAAAAGATAATTTAGATATCAATAACTGTAAAATACTGCTTATTTATATAGTCAGAGTTATATCCCATTTGTACATATCAAATATTTAAATATAAAAATGATCAAAATAATTACATACTTTTTAACAAACAAGTAAGAAAACGTATTAATAAAGAGATCTGTTGTTGTAAAATTGTTTTTTGAAAAAATAACTACATACTTACGAAAGTCATTGGACTGCATATTTATGTGCATAATATCTAATAATATAACGAATTATATGAATATCCATTTCCTAAAATTGCTCTTTTTATTTCAAGAATTTGTATTATGTTTTAGTTTGTATTAATGTTTAATTTTATCGTTTGAAAACAATATCGTAATAAACGTTATGTTGCACTAAACAAGGCACCGGACAGTTTAAAAAGAAATCCAAATTTCTTAAAGCATAAAATCATTCTATTTCAAATTGTGTGAAGTAATAAATTAATCTCACAAAATTAAAATGCTTCTACAAAACGTTTGTTAAAGCTTTCATAAAAGGTTATTTAGAAAAAGACCCAGATTAACAATAAAACCTTTGACCCATTTATCAAGTACACAAGACAATATATTATGAACCATGTATCCATTTCTGCAAGTCACTCCTTCAAAAGGAAGAATAAATGGATTTAGAAATGGCTATATTGTTTACTCAAATACTATTGTTTAAATAATCGTCTTTTGTTACTGAAGCTAGATCTTGCTTACAAATGCTGGAAACTTCCGAATTCTTTCAAATAAATCATTTTTAAATAAATAATTTAATCATATAAAAAGCACGAATTAACAGGATTATTGAGAATATTCTGAAGCTACATTTAGCAGAATTTAAGGCCTCAGTAGCGTCTATACTTGAGTAATTCTGAGTATGAAAAATTCTCACAAGGACAAATATTTTCAGTTATCCGATTGTGAATGGAATTTTAAAGCATGGTTTAAGTGATGCATAATTTTAAAAGTTTTCATAAAGCAGTTTTCATTAAATTTAAAGAGATAAAAAAAGTAACAAATGATGTCCATTCACAATTTATTCTAATAAATTTAGCTAATTACTGAATATTAATTTCATCGAAATTTATTGTTACATAATACTTCTTAGTTGAAATATGATTTTTTGAAATCGTTTTTTAATTATAATGAACATCTATAGCTTACGTAGTGAAAAGTCGGGGAATGTGTTAATGTTAACACATTTATTGTTGCATAATTAATTTTCATTATTAGTATAACATTTACAAAAGTAACTTGTAAAATTGCGACATCTTATAAATTCTCATTTGCATATTTCTGATAAATCTGCAAACTACCCGATTTTTCTCACTTACAATATTTAAGAATAAGCAATAGATTATTCACGATCATTAAAAAAAGAACTTTAAAGAATCAGATTTGGACAAAAGTTCCAAATTTAAACTAAGTATTAGATATTATAGAAGTATAATAAATTGTTGCAAAAATCTGCAAAAAAAAAAAAAGGGGGGAGAAAAAACTCGTTTAAAAAGTTCAGGAATCTTAATATGTTTGCAATTTATATTTTATATTAACAAAATACCCATATTATCTTTTCTGTGTTATTTAAAAAGAATATCTTATAATTTATTTCAAAGCATCGAATTAAAAAACTTATTTCGCAAATGATAATGTAACTTTATAACTTCGAGTAAAATCATATATTTTTATGTATTGTATAAGGTATATCGTTTTTCATACATAATAAATTATTATTTTTTTACGTTTCCAAAACATACTTTCAATACACAAAACACATTTTTTGCTATTTTAAAAAAAACTTGTTTATGAAAACTTCCTACGAGTTATAAAAATGTTGCAATCATATATCAGTAACATTATCAGTAAATGAAATTACTTATCAGTGTTGAAAACATACAAAGAAATAAGTGTTAAACGAATTTTCTCTAATTCAAATCCTTAGGTAATTATTTAAGAAAAACTTAAATATTTTTGGATATTATAAACTATCACATTTGATGGAACTGTCTTTGTAAACAAAAGATGCACATGTAACACTGTAAAAATAGATGACAGTGTAGTTCCCCGCCCCTCCCATCCATTTTTTTATTTGCAAAAAAAAAAAATGGGTTTTAAAACATCAAAATTACTGTCGATATTAATGTAAAATATTAAAATATTTTATAGAATGATAAAATCATATAAGCATCCTGACAAATTTCAAACATTGATACCTCTCTGTATGTAAATAGAATCATTTATGTAAAATATCTGTAATGTTTTGTTAGAGATAATTTTTACAGCTGAGAATTTCTGCACGTTGGACAGGAAAGAATAAGGATCACCGACCTCTCCCTCAAAAATCAATAATTACGTATACTACACGTTTTTCATTTTTACAGAATTAAAAAAATTATTTATCCAATAAATTTTGTGAACACACAACCGGTTAATTCATTAAATTATTAATTAATTTAATTATTCATTTTAAAGTAATTTGACTATTTAAGATTATATTGGGGGAGAAAAATATTTCATTTTGAATATTCTAAAACCCACGCAAGAGAAATACATTAGAAACATTTTCATTCCCATATATATATATCCAGTATTTCTAAGTATAATCCCAACTTAATTCAAAATTTTCACTGTACGTATCTTTATTTTGTTAAATTTGAATATATTATTAGAAATAAAGTGAAAAAACGAATAAATTATTTCACAGACGAATAGGTTTCGAATTTTTTTATATAAAAAAATAACTGAAGGAAGAATGAAATTCCCCTCCTGTAAGAAAAAATAAGGATGAACTTATAAGATAAAGTGTTCTTATTGAAATTAATTAGAATAGTTTTCACAGTGATTACTTTGTAATAACTAATTAATAATAATTTTTTTTAAAAAATAAATAAATAAAAGTTTAATCGAAGATAAAATTGAAAGCATAAATTATTTTCGTAATGTATAATTCTATAATAATTTAATATTTAAAACAGAATTTAAATAAATTTAAAAAATAAATAATACACGCTTATAAAAATAGAAATGTAATAATGTGAGTTAATATGACAACATTTTAAATTCAAATATTAAAACCAATCAGTGACCTTTCTCATGCAACACATTTTCTGTAAACAAGGCTAAAACACAGCTACAATTACGGCTTTTTACTTATTTAAAATTAAACTTACCCATGGTCAATTTCTTTGATTTACACTTTTAAATCTTTCAGTAACCAAACGAAATTTTTATGCCATTCTAGATTCTAAAATCGATTATTCACAAGTGGTTTGGTCGTCCTAAACACGACGTAAAAATCGCCTTGCCACACCTCTCTTGTAAGCTTCAGCACTCCTTGATCATCTGGAAACACGCTACCTGACCTAGGTAGCAAGTGTTACGGTCTGTCGTTGTCATTGTTTTTGTAATAATCTAACGCCATCTATGTTTTGTTAGAATAACTAAATAATATGTTTCTCACCGAAGAAGGAATTTTTGGCGTAGTGACTGCATTTGGCTACGTCATGGATCGTTGCAACAAGCGTACTAGTACATGACGAAGAAAAAGTAAAATTGCGGTTTGGAATATATTTATTGAATGACGTACAATACACCCGGACAGAAAAATCGTACATTTTATTTTGTATCAGAATGACTCAAGATTAAAATTTTAATATCATGTTCAAGAATATTACAAGAATATTAATTTGGAAACACGTTCTTTATTATTAATTGTAGTTTATGTTGATTATCATAAAAAGTATTGCATACATTTTATAACTATTAAAATTTATTTCATTGTTCTTAATTTAATTGAACGTAAATTAAAAGTTAAATTCATTACTTTAATTATATTAAATTATTACATGTGGTCTCTCTTTCTCTCTCTCTCTCACACACACATACGCAAAAAAGTTTATGGCAGTTATTACGGTAATTGACACATAAACAATATAAATTATGATTTCTTCGTTATTGAGAAAACAGTGTATATCTTTCAGAGAAAGGCTTTGGTAAGAGTAATGAAAAAAAATTTAATTTTAAGTAGTTTTGCATTTTGTTCAACAAAATGTCTGTTTTTCTATTATAATGTGACGAATATTTTCAAATTAACCAAAACAATTACCCTAATAAAGCGTTTATTTTTTTTAAAAAAAAAACCAATATTATATATCATAAAGTGATACAAAGATTTTCTGGTCAATATTTTTATTCCTGCGCTATTCCGTACCAGATGAATTTTTAATACCTAATTTTTACAGAAATGGTTTTTCTCAAATTGGAAACCAACGAAAAATGTCGATATAAGCTTCAAGGTTAATTGAAAACAATACGACATATTTATATTAATTTGTATTAAAAAATTAATTTGCACATATATATCTTCTCAGTTTCTTTACCTTTTAAAAAAAAGTAATACAGCAATAATTAACTTTAAAAAAATTGTTTTATTAACAGAAACAAAAACACTCCACAAAAGCTGTCTCTTTAACTTTTACAAAATATATATTCTTATTTTTAACAAGACTATGACTCAAAAGATTGAAAGCGGGCGTGATAGTCCAATAATCATGGTCACGAGCTCATAATCGACGTTGTCGAGTTGCGGGTTCGAGTCTTAATGCCTCCGAGGACTTCCATGTCAAGGAGGTGATGCACGTTAAATTTGTCGTGCTGAAAGTCCTCCCGTTGGTGTGGTGGGGAAGTTAGAATAGTGGGTTTATCGACTCAGGCGAAGTCCTCTTTACTTGACCGCGATTCAGAATTACCAGCAGGGCCGGATCTAGCAATTTTGACGCCCCGGACAAAAACAGAAAATGTCGCCCTTCTCTCCAAAGCAAAAAATTATAATTTAAAAAGAAAATTTTTTCACATAGATACACATCTATAAAACTTGAAGGCAGCATAACTAATATATATATATATAAAATTTTAAGTCTTAAAAAATACAAAATAATTCCAAATTAAGAACATAATTGTCTGTTATTGTTTCAAACGAATAAAATGTAAAAGAAGGAATTGCCCATTCTAGTAGGCCAATTTCTTCGAAAAAGTGTTAACTGATGGTGAGGATCACAAGTGTTTATTTTAACTTATAGTAACTACACCCAAAACTAAAACGAAACATCTGGTGTTGCTCTCCACCAAAAACTTATTACCCTTGTTCCCTATTAGATAGCTGACTCCAAACATCGTGTGGATGGAAGGAATGTTCAATGTGACCCCACTTTAGGATGGGGAGAAATATATTAGTGAAAGATGTGTAAAAATATCAAATTTCTCTTATTATTTAAGATATATTCTTGCCTAGAACCCTTCAAGTTTCAACATAAAACAAAACTGATATTAAACATACAGAGTACAAAATATATAGAGAAATAAAATACTTTAAATAAAACACCAAATTCACACCCAATAATATTTCAGAAAATATATTAAATTTTCTGTAACAAACAAATTTTTTTTTTTTTTTTTTTTTGCAAATTCAGTCCAGGTTTGTCCGGCCCTAGAGCCACCTCTGTTACCTGGTCCGTCAATAACCCTTGAGTTCCTTTGAGTGTGCAATGCGCTACAAAGCACTCGCTCATTCAAAATATTGTAAAATTTTGCTTTTAATTAATTTATGAAGTAAAAAATTAATTTAATTACGGTTTTAAAAAATCATAGTTTTAATTTACGCGAAAATATTTGGACAGATTTGTAAATTTTTCTGATAGTTATTATATCATTTTAAATGATTTGTTTGTGTTATTTTCATATTTATAATAATGTACTTTAAAAAATTCAACAATAAAAGAGAGTTTATGGAACTTTTGGTTTTTCTTTTCTATAACAGTAAATAATAATTTACTTTAAATAAAATGTTTTGAAAATTTTTTGACCTGCTTCAAATTTAAAAAGAATCATATAAGGCAATTTTTTTTTTACATTTGTTATTGAACGAAATAGACTGATTAAAATTAGTACAGTATTATACGTACTAAAAGTAATCAACAGCCCCATTTTTTTAACAAAGGAGGGGGGACCTATCTCTTTGCTTCTGCTTGATCTAAAAAAATGATAAAAATTTTCAATGAAGAATTGAATTCACGGAGTCATAAGAAAAATTAAGCAGAAAATTTCTAGAGGATATCCTCGATTTAAATTTTGTATGAAAAATATTTTTTAGCAAATTAAGGAATTTAAAAAATACACCGCGTGCGAGGATCTTAATCATCATAACATTTAAATACACTCATGTCCAATAATTAAGGATAATTCAGAATCACACAGAAATTGAACTCTAAAATAAAAATTTCACCTGTAGAATTATCACGCACATTTTGAAGAAGAATATGCAAACTACAGGAAACCACCAGTTGGCGCGGATAGTACGTTACAATGACGAGAGTGTAAGAGAGGGGTATATAAGAAATGGTGGCAAAGAAGTAAAATTGTTTCCACTCAGATTCCTCACTGAAAATCTTTCGAGATGTCAAGATCCCTGCCTCGAAGCTTCGCCTACTGGCCTGCCACCGCTCGTCCAATAGCAATGATCTACTACTTAACATGAAAACTCAACGATCAGCAATGCCGTAAAAGAGACTTTTGCCAGATACGGGATTAAGGGTTCGTCAAACCCAGATGCCCGAATAAATTCCCGCAGATTCCCGCAGAAGTAAAATTGTTCACAAGCGCTTTAAAAGCCTTTCAGTGCAATAACCGCATAGTCATGGCCCAGAGGAAGCCTTTGGATGATTTTTTACATGGTAGAGTCAGTGGCGTAACGGAGAATTTTCGGGTCCCCCTGCAAAATCAGATTTTGAGCCGTAGCCGGATCTTACGCAATTGGCATCGCTCAGGCTTTGGGGCCCCTAGAGTCCTGGCCCCCCCTGCGGTGCAGGGGTGGCGGGGCTGTACGTTACGCCACTGGGTAGAATTATTGGATGACTGGAATGTGGACGTACCCAGCTGGAAGTATCTGAGGAAATTGGAATCGCCCAGAGTGTCATCTCCAGGCTTTGGCAACGATTCCAAGATGATGGTAATGTGAGTAGATGTTACAGCGCAGGTCGCCCCCGAGTTACAACGCCGAATGAGGACCGGTATTTGGCAGTTACTACCAAAAGAAATAGACGGAGCACAGCATCAGACCTGTCTCGTCAGCTCTCTTCAGCTACCTGTACGACAGTTTCAAGGCAGACCCTGTACAGACGCTTAGGGCACATTGGTCTATATGCTCGTAGGCCTGTTAGATGTGTTCCACTTACCGCAACTCACTGTCGCCTGCGATTAACCTGGAGTAGAGAGCATGCATTGTCTACACCACAACAGTGGTCTTGTGTGATGTTTTCCGACGAGTCCAGGTTTAGCTTGCAGTCTGATTCTCGCCGGACTTTAATATGGAGAGCGCCAGGTACCCGTTACCACCAAGAGAACCCCATTGAACGACACCGTTACGGTGGTGCAGGATGGCCTGTGTTTGGGGAGGAATTATTCTTGGTTCCAGAACTGACCAGCATGTTAAGAGTGTAACGATGATAGGCCACATCTATCGGGATGTCATTCTGGAACAACATGTACGTTTGTTTGGGGGCGCCATGGGTGCTGAATTTCTGTTTATGGATGACAACGCCCGTCCTCACCGTGCAAACATTGTAGACTAATGCCTTGAATCGGAGGATATCACCCGTATCGATTGGTCAGCATACTCATTGGACTTGAATCCAATAGAGCATGTGTGGGATATGCTTGGCCGACGAAATGCAGCCCGTCAACCCCCTCCCACCTGTCTACTGGAACTTCGGAGGGCATTGCTTGACGAGTGGTGTAATATTACCCAAGATCAGATTGATAATTTGATACTCAGCATGCCTAGGCGTTGTAAGGCCTGTATTGCATCGTCTGGGAGACATACTCCGTATTAACCATCATACTAACCATGTTATACAGTTTTTTGTAAATAGGTTCTTTTTTTAAATTTGCTCAAGGGAGTAAAAATTGCAATTTTTATTAATTATGTCAAACATATAGCATCTTTTTTGCTCTTTGCCTTTTGTTTAATAAATAGACTTTACAAATAAGTCAAATTTGTTTTGCTTCTGTCTCTTTCTTTGTCTGAACTTCATTATCCTTAATTTATGGACATGAGTGTAATTACTAATATTGGTTAAATGAATACTTTCAATTTCATTATCTATAGCAGTGTGTTTCCCAAACTTTTTTTAACCCATGGATCCCTTTTTATAAACAAAACTTGGCCATGGTTGATTGATTGAATATTAACGTCGCACTGTTCAGCTACACGAGGGCTTTTGGCGACTTGCCCACGGACCTTTTTTTAGAATCAAAACTTTCCCAAAGACAAGTGAAAAATATACATAAAAGCATAGCATAAAAAAATTACTAATTTTAAAAAACATTTTTGTTGAAGAATTATTTATTGAAATTGTAGGTTTGTTTAAAATAACATTTAAAAAAATTAATGACTTCGAGGAACTTGATGAGCTATTATGAATATATTTATGTCCGTCTTAATGTTTGTGAGTAGCAACTGCAAATCCCCACGAGCACTAGTTTTTAGTCGGTTTCTTTTTTGTATGTGATGAGGTTTTTTATGGCACTGAATTTACGTTCTATCAAATTGGAAGACGAGAAAGTAATCAACAACTTTTGTACAATAAGCCATAATGCAGGATATAAAAAATTGGGATCTCCAAATCCAGAATGTGGTCCAGAATGTGTAGTATCCTTGTTAAAACATTGGTTTAAGTTCCTCATTTGTGAATATTTAAATAAGATGCCCCTGTATTAATATGAATTCATTTGTTTTGGGGAATATCAGTTAGTCCACGTGCAAAAGGGTTCAACACACAATCGGGAATATCCAAACGAATTATTGTTATTTATTTAAATTTCCATAAAAATTAAAATGGATCAAAATTTTTTTTAATTTTATATTAAACCTTACGAGGATCCCCTGACATTATTCAGGGACCCCCAAATCAATTTTAATTTTCCCCTGACCCCTTGAATAATATCGTGGACCACTTTGGGAATTACTGATCCATAGAACGCTGAACGTCTCTGGGAAATGGAACGTGGAGTATTCCTCCATCCCATATCTGATGAATTGAATGTGGCCTGGTGTGGTAGAACCTTTATGAGAGAGAGACTCTCCTAATTGGTTGGGAGGACGTGGCAAGGAGGCGTGGTCAAAGTAACTGCTTCGGAGGCATCCGAAGTAGGCCGGTTGGTTGATTGATTGATTGATTGAAATATTAACGTCGCACTGTTCAGCTACACGAGGGCTTTTGGCGACGGACCACGTAATTTTGAACCATGGTCAAGTGATGTGGACGACACCTGAGCTGGCACCCCCTCTCCTAACTACCACACCACACCAACGGGAGGACATTTCAGCTCTCGACAGATTTAACGTGCATAGCTGCCCTACGCGGTGGGTCTTTAGTGGTACTGGGCTCGAACGCATGACAAGGCAAGCCATGGTCCGATACCTATACCACTCGGCTACCGCGGCCCCGAAGTAGGCCGGAAAAACTCCTGATGTTGGAGGAGAGGCCTAATTGCCATTGGCTGATAGCACTCTAATGGCTGCCCTGATACTTTGGAACTTAGTAATGGGGAGGGTCTTCTCCTGGCGAAGAGTACTGTGACTGTTTTATCACCGTTAATTTTAATCTTCCATGTATCGAAAAAAATTTCTAAGAGGTATAGGTGTTTGTTAAGGGCCGTGGTGATAGTATCATGATTTTTGTAAGCTGCGAGGATGGCAGTGTCATCAGCATAGATATTAGTACTGGTTTGGGGGATGATTATGGATATCATTGATGTAGATATTGAACACTAGGGCCCAAGGAGGAACCCTTGGGAGATCCCATATTTAATATTAAAGGTAAGAAAAGTAATCGTTTACTCGTACTTGAAAAGACCTGTTGACAAGGTACGAGTTAATTAACCACTGATCTATAGGCTATATCTTGAGTTTTTATTTGAACAGACAATGTGTTCTCAAGGTTTCCTAGATTTACGATTCATTTCCATTCCAGCTAACAATTCGTAAACGACATTACATCATCTATGGTATTTTATGAGACCTGTGATGTGCGGTCAGTAGAAATGTTCTCATGGGACTTCAATAGCCCCATAGTGATGAGATGATTTTGCAAAGTATAACTACTCGCAGACTTTTTCGCGACATAGCATTAAATTGTCGGGTGATCACTTGCAATGTAACCTACCTATCCGTTGTCTCAATACTAGCAATGGCCCTTTCATTATCACTCTATTGTTTACACCACTTAACCTTTATGAGGATAGTCTTATTAAAATAGAAGTATTGTGCTACACACGAGACACAATGGCTCGTGAAAACCCCAGTATCGGCACCATTTTGAGATGAAAAGACATTCTCGTTACGTCGGACCTCGATTATTACTCATAATCAGATACGCTTAGATCTTCCGATTTATCAGAATCATTTTTAACTATTACTGATTCCCTTGCATTACTCTTTACAATTACGAACAAAAAGTAGAGTAAAATAAGTTGAGTTAATGGTACCATCGGTCTCCATTTCCGAAGTGAACCAAACGAAAAAGCTTAGGAAATATTAAAGAATTCTACTTACAAATAATGCAAAAAAAAAGGACAACTATACAATATGCTAATTTCTTTAAGATAAATATTACTAAATTATTTTTTTATCAACTCTCTCTCTCTCTCTATCTGTAAATCCGTATCCTAAATTTCAACTTTGTTTCAGTTAGTTTTTAATAAATTAAGGTATTTGAAGTATAATGTAATTATAGTTTAAACTTCACTGTTTTTACCCAAAATAATCAAATCATCTGTGTCAACGCTTCTCAAACTGTGGGGCGCGCCCTCCTTGGGGGCGCGATAACCCTACGAGGGGGGCGCGAGCACATCGAAAATAAAAGATTTTAAAAATAACTAATTTACTGGAGTGAATTAAAACAAAATACTTTCAGACATAATAAAAATGCTATTTTACTCTGATATAATTTATGTATATCATCTGGCGCGATATTAAGTCATCAAAAATAAAAACTTCTTCAATACCTAATTAGCTATCTCTTTGATCCTATAACCAAATAAAAAAACTTTTATTTGATTTGCTGTAATCCCATGATGAAACATTTTTTATTACGTTTTCTTTTTAAACCTAAATACTACTCGTTCAGAGAAAAAACAAAACCCAGACCCATAATCGAAAAGATTTAGGAAGATAAAAAATTCATCACTGTTATTATTGTTGAAATACTGAACACTATAGCTGTAGGCAGCAGAATATATTTGCTCAACATCTGTTTGACCTTCTAAGTTATTGGTACAGTTAGTTATGACCCATGTGTTTGTTTTCTCATTTAGGGAAGTTGTAAATAATATATTTCTGTGCGGTGTGGGGGGTCCATGTGAAAGAGTTTTATGATATTTGGAAAACCGTAGAGAGAGAGAGAGAGAAAGAGAGAGAGCACTTTGAAGGATTACTTGGCCAAGACTTATTTTTATAAGTACTCTCAAGGATTTAAGCATATTGAAAAACGTCTTACACAATTTTTTTAGCAGTAACATCCATATTCGCCTGGAACCCTATATAACCTGGAAGTGGTCACGCGGAGCACACAGATCACAAAATCGTTAATCCTGGCATAACTGTTTATTTGTTACAGAAGAAAAATTTAAAAGTCCTTGAAAGTAGGCAAGTATACTTTCTCTTAATTAAATTATTCACTGGAATCACGATGTGTATCGTGTACAATAAAAATAATTATTAAAAAAAAGTATTGGGGTGACTCACACACACACAATCACCCTGCGAGACCATTAACGTTAGTATCGAGTGTGTGCCTGTTCCAGGGATAAAACATTTTAAAGTTTTCTCGCTTTAAATATTAAAAATAACCCAATTATTCATCGGAATTTTATATTATTTTTCATTATTTAACATTAATTCTAGATGCTCATTCTGTGAGGCTTAAAATTACAGTTCGCTTAAAACTAATTATAATATAAGCATTCATTATATCATTTAACGTTTCCGTAAACATTGTCACGCATTTCGGTTTACTCTCCTGAGAATTCAGCTATTACATCAAGAATGTTTTAGTTATTTTAAAAAAATGAACTCGTGCGAAGAGCGAGTACTTCAGACAGTACACTTTTAATGTATCAGTGATGCACAAGGTATCTTATAACTAATTTATTAATACTAAATTGAGAGCAAGTTTAATAAGTATTTCCTCTGTTAGACAAGTTTTATAAGTATTAGGCTTGTCTTACAGAGGAAAGCTTTTCAAAGGAAGGTTTACGATTCGAAATTGACACTCTGAGTACTTTTTTTTATATTTGGCTGAGATCTACATTTTGTCTTTAAAGCAGCCACCGTATTTTGCAATTGCTCCAATTTAAAAATTCGAGAAAAAAATATATATTACTTAAAAGTAACATATATATAAAATTTAATATGCCTATCTTATTAACTTGTGTGGTTTATAATTAAGATCATATTGTAGCTTTAGCGTCAAAGTGCATTATTATTGCATTCAATACATTATTATTGTATAAGGGGGTGCGATAAAAAATTATGATTGAAAAATGGGTCGCCAGTATATTGAAAGATTGAGAAGCACTGATCTACATAACGATAAAGAAAGTAGGTTCATTATCAATTATGATCTATTTAATGTATACACACTAGCGTGAAAAATTGAGACAAATGCATTTTTCAACACACAACCATTAAATTGCAGAAAAGAGCATATGGTGACCAGTAAAGTAAAAAAACAGCTCAGTAGAAAGGCGATGTATATACAAATATCAGCAATATGACATAAAAAAGGATGGCACATGTGGAATGCGCGCTATCAGTGAGAAACAACTTGAAAAGAAGAAAAGACACATTTCCAGACATTCCTGCAAGTGAAAGGGAAATCGTACATTTACATGGCAACAAAAAACTACCAGGATGCCTTTGCACATGGTATAATGAATGGAAAACTTGAAGAGGGTCATAGTGTGATGAATGTTGTACAATAATGTAATTTCAAAACTTTGGAAAGCCTTCCAAATGGTAGATACATCTGTAAGAAAAGTTGCCGGTGGTCGACCGAGGAAAATAATGACGTATGATTTCTAGTATATCGTTCTGCAGCTGAAGAGACCGCAATCAGACATCGGGCATCATTGCTCAGCAGTTACGTACGGCAACTGGACGACAGATATCGTAGTTTATCGTGGCCAGTCATCAGAATAAAAGTTGCTTATTTGCTCATTGTTTCGAACGCTACATACCATTAACAACAGCACATCGGTGGCATCGTTTACAGTGGTGCCAAGAAAAAAAACAAAGACTGAACATCTCCTCAATGGAGTCATGTTTTATTTACTGGAGAGAGTCATTTCAGACTAAACAACGATTCTTAGCGTCAGTTGATATGGAGCGAGGTGGGATATGGTTTCACCTCATTAACATCGAGTAAATGGATCATTGGGGTGATCCTGGTGTGTTTATGTTGAATAGACGATTCGAGTTCCATATTTTGAACGGCGGCTCACTTACTGATATCGTTACTGCGATGCAACTATCATCTCCCACGTGCATGTGTTCCAAGGTGCCATTAGTGGGAACTTCATTTTTGTGGCTGACAATACACGCCTACACAGGACCTCTGATTGTTGAGGAGCTTCTATAAAGTGAAGTTGCTTGTAGAAAGAATTAGCAAGCATACTTTCCTGATTAAAATCCCATTGAACATGTATGGGATGCCTATCAGCAAGATCGTATCATCCGGAGAAAATAAGATAGTTAGAACAGATGCTTCTTGATGAATGGCAACTCTTCAAGGACAGCTGGATAGTTTGGTATTGAGTATAAACAGAATATCACGCAATTATTACAGTTAGGGGAGTCAGTGTTCCCTTGCAAGGGGAATACTGCCAGGGAAGATTGCTTGGTTCATAATCAATGCTTTAAGGTTTACATTGTGCCTCTGGAAAGTAAATTTTATGTCACCCATTTGAAACTGACAATCTGAAGTCTCGTAAGTTTTGCACACTTGTGTATATAAGACACGGGATCGAGGGCTCCTTCATGGCTCAGAAGCCCTGTGAAACCGTCATTCTACCGGCTGTAGTATGTTTCCAAGTCAGTCTTCAAGAAGCTCACGCTGAGTCCATGACTACTTTAATTTCTGATTGACAAAGCTGTGCTGTTCTGTACATATGCGGATACTGCCCAAGGTCAACTTTTGTGATGTTCCTCCCCTTGGGAGTAAAGGGTGTTTTTTTAGAGGTATAGAACTTTAAATTGCAATAAAACAACGATGTATTATTCGATTGACATGATTTTTTTTATTCGAAAGATAATCTTGTGGCATTACATTTTAAATATGATTTCTGGCATATGACTGCCACGGCTGGCTCGGATGTAGTCCAATCTGGACGTCCAATTTTCGATGACTTTTTCCAACATTTGTGGCCGTATATCGGCAATAACACGGCGAATGTTGTCTTCTAAATGGTCAAGCGTTTGTGGCTTATCCGCATAGACCAATGACTTTACATAGCCCCACAGAAAATAGTCTAGCGGTGTCAAATCACAAGATCTTGGAGGCCAATTGACAGGTCCAAAACGTGAAATTAGGCGGTCACCAAACGTGTCTTTCAATAAATCGATTGTGGCACGAACTGTGTGACATGTTGCGCCGTCTTGTTGGAACCACAGCTCCTGGACATCATGATTGTTCAATTCAGGAATGAAAAAGTTAGTAATCATGGCTCTATACCGATCACCATTGACTGTAACGTTGTGGCCTTTGAAGAAGTACGGACCAATGATTCCACCAGCCCATAATGCGCACCAAACAGTCAGTTTTTCTGGATGTAACGGTGTTTCGACATACACTTGTGCATTAGCTTCACTCCAAATGCGGCAGTTTTGTTTGTTGACGTAGCTATTCAACCAGAAGTGCGCTTCATCGCTAAACAAAATTCGCTTATGAAGCCATCGAAAATTGGACGTCCAGATTGGACTACATCCGAGCCAGCCGTGGCAGTCATATGCCGGAAATCATATTTGAAATGTAATGCCACAAGATTATCTTTCGAATAAAAAAAAATCATGTCAATCGAATAATACATCGTTGTTTTATTGCAATTTAAAGTTCTATACCTCTAAAAAAAACACCCTATACATCTCTCGAAGTATCAGCGTGAGCTAGAAGTGTAGGATTAGCGAAAGAACTAGGATCAAACATTATCTTAATATGACTTTATTAAGATATTCAACTTAAACCTTTAACAAATTTAATTATAATAATTAATATGAGAGAATCTACGATAATAAAAATACGCAACACACACAATATGTACATACTTATAATAAGACTTAATCTAATTCAGACCACTATCAATAAACGAACCGCCTAATCTCCGATTCTAATATTAAATAATCAATCCTACCTTATTACAGCTTGGAGCAACGATCAATCTTGTCTTTGTATGCACTGGTGTGCAACTTGTCTGTTTCCTAAGTTCGATCACTAATAACTTTTATTCACGTCACGCCAAACTCATTTAGACTTGAACCACGAACTGTAATAACCATCAACTGCCACAAACTAACTTCAATTGTCAAACATTACCTTACATTGCCATATCGCTTACTCTAAGATCCGATATTTAAAAGTTTGTTCATTTGCATCTTTTATTCACACTTCACTTCTTGGATTTGGTTGGAAAAGAGTTGCCATTAATTCTGGCCCAAAGGACTTGTTAAAGAAAGGACGCGTGAGACGTCACACTTTTATCAGGAGAGTTGATGTCCATTTTAAAAATACGGAAGAGGTACTGTATCAACTTACAAAGTCACAAAATCTGTTAGAGATAGTTAAATCGACATTGAAACCCTTTTCATTACAACTTAACAATCTATCGGGCTTAACAACGGACAGTGCTTTAGAAATGAGACCTTTATAATTGGTAAAACTTCGATGTTAAATTTTCATTATATGGTTTAGTAAGATAATTTATTTTTCCAAGCCCCTCAAAATGTATCATGTCAGTATGAAGAAAAGTGTGAATGTAATTATAATTTAAAATAAATTTTCCAAAGATTTTGATACATATTGTGAGCAAAAATTTTCATTCGAGTAATGAATGAATCAGTTTACAAGTTGCTAAATAAAAAATATCAAGTAAAGAGTGCTTACAAAAAACTTAACTATATATAAAAACTTAAAAACCTGACATCGAAAATATAATTTTACAAATCGAAGAAAATTAAATTTTTAGTTTTTTATTGATAAAAATTTCCAAAAAATGCCTGTCTTAAATTTATATATATATATCTGTGTTTTTAATATAATTAATATTGACAATAATTACTAATTTTGCTTACATTTATTTACAAACAAGCAAATTTTTATAAACCATTTTATCAAAAGAAAATCGTGTAAATAAAATTCATCAATATCCCTGACAAATGATATTTTCTTTACGCACACATTATCTCTATTGCAATTTTTTCTTCAAAGAAAGGTTAATATTTAAATATGTGGCTCAGCTTATAACCACATTAAATATAAAATATTGTAAGTTTTACGTATGTCGGTTAATGACTACTACACTATATTTTTTCCCATCTTTTGTTATGCAAATATCAAGACTAGACGTTCATTAGAAATGGGAACTAGAACCCAATAAAGAATTTCTGAGGGTAATTCTAGTTCCTCTTTCTAATAATGCACAAATCAGAAAGTCCAAAATTTAACAACAATCTTTTCCTGCCATAATTAAACAGCATATTTCTTTTGTCCAATTTTTTTCCCTTTTGTAATTTTTTAAAAATTTCAGGCATTTTAGAATAATCATTTGACACATTATTAACCTAAATAGGATAACTGTTTATGGAGCTCGTGTGTGTGTTATGTATAATGTTACGAAAAAGCAACCCACGTTAAAAGGAACTTGTGAATTTTCAATCATAATTTTACAATGTACTCTTGTTAAGTATTTTTCTGTATTTAATTGACTGTTTGATTTTTAAATGCATTTTAATTTTCTATCTCAGATTATAAGTATTTTTTAACTTATCAGTGAATTGAGCTTCTGTTGCGTGATTGCCTACTTTGGTTTGAACTAGCAAAGTTATAATATGAAAATAATTTTAGAATATTTTTTTCACTGAAAGTTGTAAGGAGTTCGAATCATATATAAAAAAATTTAATTTTAGGCAAGATTTATAAAAGAAAAAGAAATACGTTTAACTTTAATACTAGATATAAATTAATAAACTTTAAATTTCCCCCTTGTCCTTAATAACTGTAACTGACTGTTAAAAGCGGCAGAAGAGCCCTCTAGCAACCACCCATCTTCAGAAAAGGCCAGGTGATGAAAGAATGTGTTTGTTAAGAAAATTCGTCCATGTTCTTTACCAATTTCTTCTGATAGCGATATGTGTTGTCTCTTTGTGTAATCTTAAATTAAATTAATAAATAATTGTTACACAAAATTAGACTTCAATGAACTCAAAAAGAAAAAAAGCACCTAAATTTACCACTTTTACTTTAATTTTTAATGTCAATGCCTACACATTTTTTTTATTATACACTTAAATGCTAAAACTCAAGGGATAACGACATGCAAATATCTAGATCATAGGTTCCCAACCTTTTTTAAACTGGTGCCACCTTTTCCAGTGAATATTTCATTACCGCCCCCTCTCACTCAAGAGAAATAAGAGCGTACATAATACATGGTGAAAACAAGAATTAATTTTAAAATAATGTTCTATTACTAATAGAACATATTTTTTTTTCTAAAGCCTCCAATTTTTCTTTTTACTTGCGAATTTGAAATAGCTATCGCCACAAATATATTAAAATGGATGTAATATTATATATTTTAGTTTTAGATAGGATACTGTTGGGATTGAAACGCTATTGAATTTCTTTTCTACTTAAAAGAGTGGAATAAAAGTTTTAGCTTACTTGTTATAAAGACGCTTTTGAAAGGTTTTGATGATATGAAGCAATTCATAATAAACCATTGCTTTCAAAATAAAAAAAAATGGACAGTTTGAGTCTTTAAAGAATCATACGTCAATTCCTGGTTAACATGTTTAATTATATTTCTTGGATAATATACGTAATGAAATGCAGTGGACGAAACATTTTTCCTATTGCTCACAGACTAAGACTACACGTACGTACAGAAATTAAAATTTACTACATCATTCAATTTAATATAGATCTAAATGTAATGTAATCTTTAAGTTTTTCATCCACTTTCCTAACTACCGAGATATGTAAATTTTCGTACACGTGATAGAAATTATTTAAATGCATACAATCAACAAAAGGTAACCAGTATTAAAAAGTATACTTTTTTAGTATATAATCAGTGTGTTTTTTTAGTCTTTTTAAAGCTACATTTGGTTAATCTGCCGAAGACCCTCCATGCCATCTCAAAGAACCCTAATTTTCTCTGAGTCTTTTATTGTCCCTCTGAAAGCCTCAAACGCCCACAAGGGGGCGTTATCGCCCACGTTGAGAACCTATGATTTAGATCAGGGGTGTCCAACACGCGGCCCGCGGGTGGCCCTCCAGTACGTAAATTGCGGCCCGCCAATAGTTTTTTAAAAATTTTTAAACATCAGGTTTTTAAAGTTTTTTCATTTTGAAATTTGAGGGGATATATATATATACACACTTGCCAGAAAAAGTCTGCGTACGAGCATATTGCAAATATGCAAGAATGAAAAAATCATACTTTAAGAATGATAGTAATTTCATAATGTATTTATTTTATTCCTTACACAATTGAGTAACTTTTCATAATAATTTATGATATACACTGCTGGACAATTACTAAGGACGGATGACACTATCATCCATAGCAACCACAAAATGAAAGGAAGCAAAATGTGGAAAATTAGAATAAGTGCAGGATATTAGTAAGAAGAAGTATGAGTATGCAATTTTTTCCCCACGTCTGTTCATCACGTGATAGCGTTCATAAGAGCTTTAAAGGTTTTGACGCGTGTGGACAGTTGTTGTTTCAAGTCAAAAATTTACATTAAAGATTTAATAGCCGAATTTAAAATTTGTGGCATGTCTTCCCGACATCACATAGATGGTTTTATGTGTGGCCGAATTATTGGAAAGATCGAAGAAGGGCGAAAAATAACAGATCTTGCCAGGGAGTTCGACATCGCTCACAGCGTTGTTTCACGGCTGTGGAAGTCATTTAAAACTACTGGAATGTGTGGTAGACGGCACGGGGAAGGTCGTGTTAGAAGAACGACGCCTGCAGAAGACAGATATATCGTCCTATCAGCAAAAAGGAACAGGCGCACCACAGCTCAGCAGGTGGCAAATCAGTTTCTTGCTGCCTCAGGAAAGCAGATCTCCCGAAAAACTGTTGCCAGACGTTTGAGGGGAGGAGGACTATACGCACGCAGACCTGTTGTGTGTCCCATTGACCAGACAGTACCGTACTGCCCGTTTGCAATGGTGTCGTGAGCATCACAATTGGACTGAACAGGACTGGGCATGCGTACTATTCTCAGAGGAGAGTAGGTTCAGTCTGTCATCGGATTGTAGACGCCAACTAATCTGGCGTGAGAGTGGTACTGCTTATCGTCCAGAAAATATCCAGGAAAAGGACCGATATCCGACATGCAGTATCATGGTGTGGTCCGGCATCATGATCAATGGCCGCACGCGCCTACATGTGGTTGCGAATGGGACTATGACGGGCCAACGATACATTGATGAAGTTCTACTTCCTCATGTTCGTCTTTTTCCGTGGTGCTGTCGGTGATAAATTTGTTTTTATGGACGACAACGCAACATGTCATCGAACACTCGCTGTTCAGGATTGTCTAGACAGCGAGGGTATTCAACGTCTCGTATGGCCAGCGCGTTCTCCAGATCTAAACCCCATTGAAAATGTGTGGGATGCTTTGGGGAGGCAAGTTGCTGGTCGAAACTATCCTCCGACAAACAAGAACACCCTCATCCGTGTACTCACAGAGGAATGGAATAAATTGCCTCAACAGCTGCTGGATAATGTTGTGCAAAGTATGGTACGACGTGTGGAATGTTGCATCACACTCCACGGTGGACATATCCCGTACTGATACCTTTCTTTAAGGTGCCTGCTAACTTTTAGATGCATTGTTCCATTTCTCCGTACGCAGATCAAATGAACATTTTTTTTTCTTTCAGATGTTTCACTGCTTTTGTACTTTCCAGAACAATAAATATTCTTTATTCTAATGTCTGAACAGTGTGGCAACTATATTTTATCCTACTAGGCCTCATGTCTCGCTTAATTTTATGCTACATAGCAATTTGTGATCCGTCCTTAGCAATTGTCCAGCAGTGTATAACACACGTTGTGTTAAAAAAATAATAATCAAAATGAAAAATAACGCAAATGGCTACCAGAAAAAGTTTGCGTACAACTAAAAAAAGCCATTAAAAAGTACTTGACCCTAGCTGTCAACTAAACTTTAATAGCTGGTTGGATAACCCTTACGTCTCAGAGCCTCCGTCAATCGTTTGGGCAAGTTTGGATGTCTCCTCAGAAGAAATGGTATTCCATTCTGTGACGATCACTCTTTTCAACATTTATTTTGATGTAATGGGGTGTTGGCTAATTTTTCTCTCCAATAAGGCCCATAAATGCTCAATTGGGTTTAAATCCGGCGATTGTGGAGGAGAACGCAACTGATTTTTGATATTGTAGAGAAGCCAGAGCTTAACATTATGGGCAGTGTGCTTAGGATCATTATCCTCCTGAAACCAAAAGTCATCTCCAAGGTTCAAATCCTGTTCGCCCTGCTTCAAATTTTCTTTTAATATGTTAATAAACCCCATATGATTTAATGTCGAGTCTATAAAGGTTCGACGACCCACGCCATTGGCTGCCATGCACCCCCAGACCATCACACCACCTCCACCATACTTAACTGTAGGCACAAGATTCTCCTTCTCAAGAGCCGTACCTTGTTTTCGCCACACCAGCTTACGCCCTTTTATGCCAAATATGCAAAACTTGCTCTCATCAGAGAATAGTACTTTTTCCCAAAATTGTGGAGGCTTATTTACATGCTCATTAGCGAAATCTAAACGCTTTTGCCTTTTCACAGCTGATATGGGGGGTTTCTTATGAGCTACACGGCCATGATAACCAGCCTTTTTCAATATTTTTCTTATGATATCTTCACACATGAAGTGTTTTTTAAATCTCTCTCTAATGTCATTCGCAATCTGAGATGCACTTAATCGTGGATTCAGACATATGGACTTGAAGACATAACTCTTTTCACGGAGAGTCAGCTTAGATGGACGTCCAGAACGTGGCTTTGAGATTACAGATTTCGACGAAGTGTAATTATTGATCACTCTTTGGATAGAGGAATGCGTTTTACCCACTGTCTTGCCAATTTCCCGAAGATTTTTGCATTCATTCTTAAGTTTTATGATAATCTTTTTTTCTTCAGGAGTAATCTCTTTTCCTTTTAAATCCATTGGGATTTAACACAATTTACTTTCCAAAAATCTACAAAATGCAATATTTAAAGTTTGTCTAACAAAACTGAGCACGTGTTAAAAAGTAAATTAAAGTTTGATTTGCAGGTTTCATTTATATTAATTTTTGTACGCAAACTTTTTCTGGTAGCCATTTGCGTTATTTTTCATTTTGATTATTATTTTTTTAACACAACGTGTGTTATATATCATAAATTATTATGAAAAGTTACTCAATTGTGTAAGGAATAAAATAAATACATTATAAAATTACTATCATTCTTAAAATATGATTTTTTTTCATTCTTGCATATATGCAATGTGTGCTTGTACGCAGACTTTTTCTGGCAAGTGTATATATGTATGTATGTATCAATCTATAATGTATTTGCCTGTTCTTGTTTTAAAGTAAATCCTTTTTTGATAATAGAAACGTCCTTTAGATTAAAATAGATTTATATTTTATCAAACAGTTGCATTTGATTTTACTATAGTAAATAACTTTTTTAATAAATTCCGAATTGCATTATGCATATCCCTTACTATGGATGGTACATGATTCTCTGTGTGCGCGACTTTCATTTCTCCTCCTTTTCTGTTTGGAGTGCCCAAAAAGCAAGATGAAGTCAGAGATGTTTTGTAAAGTTTAAGAAATATATTCAGGACTGTTAAGATAAAGGGCAATGTATACTAAATGGTTTGAGAATAACATCACAATTAAATTTTAAAAATGAGTTACGAAAGATCAATTCAAAAAGAACTCCGTAATTTTCAAGAAAATGGCAACACACTGTAATATTTTAAACAGTATTTGATCATTGCATTATTATATTATATAAACATTAATATATTACGTATGACTTTATACATGAAAAATAATGAAAACAATAATAACTCATTTTGTTTTATATCTTCACTCCAATAAATGTTTTTTTGTTTCCAAATCTGAAATAAATGTACATATTTTTATGTGCGGCCCGCGAGATTACAATGTTTTTCCGAAGTGGCCCGCAAGGTCATTTGGGTTGGACACCCCTGATCTAGATGATAGTAGCAACAGGTAAAAAAGTTATAATGGACAATGTGTGCATTATGAGGTCTTTTCAAGTTTTCTGACTTGATTATGGAAACACAATGAGAATAAAGGAACATAATACAGAGTGCTAGTGCATGGAGTATTCCCCTTCAGAAATTGTTGGGGGATTTAACATACCTTGATCAGCAGTGACAAAAATATATAACTTAAAACATTACCTCCTACTATACAAAATGCAGCGATCAAACACATCAATTTAATGATCGTGACCAGCAGTGATCCCGATTTCCGGGAACAAAAAACAGTGAAAAATTAATAATCGAATAAATAATTAGCAATAACTAATAAAATTAATTATTAATAACAAATACTCAATTAAATTTTACGTACTATATAAACATGATTATAATCAATCGAAAAAAATCAGGGGCTTTGGGGGGCCTGGTGACCAACGATGTTTGCGTAGAATAGTCAGTGTTAATAGAAAAGCAACGATGCATCAAATGACATCAATAATCAATATAGGACAAATGACAAACATGTCTGTGAAGCCAGTGGAGTGAAATTTAGAGTTGATAGGATATGACAATAAAAAACTGACTCAAATGCCTTTACTGACAATATGCCGTCAGCTGCAGCTCCTTTGCTGAAATGAATACAGTCAGACCCCGAATTAACGAAACCTTATTTAACGAATTTTTTCCGCTTAAAATGCAGGCAAAGCACCCCATTTAACGAATAATAAAAATAAACCCCTATTAATCAAATTATTTCAACAGCCGAATTTTTTTTCATTAGTTTGGATTAGAAATAAAAGACTACAAGTGACATCTTTTTTAACCAGAATAGAAAAAGATTTTTCTTACAAGTAGCGAATTTCGACAGCGAAGAGTGTAGCACATTATTAGATTTTACAGGTGTAGATGAGTCGTGAGTTAACCTACGGTGTGAATTTTGAATAGGACAAGAAATTCCGTTAACTTATCTAACTCCACAGCGTAGTGGATATTTTAATAGATTTTGCCATTTTCTCTTTCCTGAGAGAAGTGAGGTTTATGATATGTAGAAATTCTGTTTTTAAAAACTTAAGCATTTCAGACTGTCGAAAGCAAATGCGTAGAGATTTTTATGCTGAAATTGATAATGAGACTCCTATCAAAACTGTTATATTTTCTTATACTTTACAATATTTTTAAACTGTTAAAACATACCTCATGCAGCAGGATGTAAAGAACTTTCTCTGCATAAAGTCGAAAAAGAATTCTTCCGAGTCAGGAATCAAAAAGAATTTTTTAACATCTATTAGTCAATATTCTAAAATTTCCTATTAACTGGTGCATAATAATTTGCTAACAGTATTTTTAGCTGCAGAATAAAAAGTGAGTAATTTTTTAACTTTGGATATTCTTGTGTAGTTGTGGGGTCTCAGGGGTGTTAAATTTCTCTAGAGGTCTGAAAATATGAACAATTTTCAAACAGGTATTATTCTTTTAAATTTAAATTAAATGATTCGAGTCTTTTACACATTATTTATAAAAGAATAGGGCTTCAGAAAAAGTATATAAAATATAATAAAAATTTTAAAAATCATAAGCATATGAAAGTTCTATAATAAATATTTACTTTTTTTTGCGTTGCGCACGCTAATTTCTAAAAGAGTAGCCTCTGATGTATGAAAACTTTATGTAATTATAAAAAAAATGCATCATGTTCTTTAAACCCTACTTAATTTTAGTATTATATATCTTTTGTATTTCAAAATATTTGTAAAATATTGCAATTTTTTAAATATTTTTTAAAAATGTATTTTTTTCTTTATTAAAATATGCAAGTTATTACTCTATTTATATAAAAATATCTACAGTGTAATAAGAATACATTTAACTTTATAAATCAATTAAATAGCAATTAAAGCTACTATTTTAGTAAATAGAATGCTCGATGTAAAACTTAATAAATTTTCTTATAGAAAGGTTTCTTATTTTCATATGCTTATAATTTTTTAAATTATGGTTATATTTTAAACATTTTATACTTTTCTGAAGCCCCATTCCTTCATAAATAATGTGTAAAAGATTCAAATTATATATTTAATTTAAATTTAAAAGAATTATACCTGTTTGAAAATTGTTTATATTTTCAGACCTCTAGAGAAATTTAACACCTCTTATAGAATTTCCAAAAGGTAAGGGCAAAAAAAAAAGTATTTTTTCAGACCTTGATGTAAAGAATAATTTATTCGGTCCCGATGAATTCATTAAATAGGGGTCCGACTGTATATCGGTTGTAGCCTGGATGACTGGCAAAACCTTTTTCAGTCATATGAGTCACAATCCCAATTGGAAAGAACTTAAGGTAAATATCAGTATGGTGCAGACCCTATGGACCCAAACTGTCAATAACGCACTGTACAAGTTAGCGTGACTCCATTATAGTGTGAGCTGTTTTTAGATGTCACAGAGACTAGGTTCTCTGATAAAACTGAACCAATCATTGACTGGAGATGATTATGTCCAATTATATGGAGACTATTTACAGCCATTCAGATACTACATGTACCCAAACAATAATGGAATTTTCCAAGATAACAATATGCCATGCCACTATTCCAAAATCATTCACAACTGATTTGAGGAATTTTCCAGAATAAAGAATATTAGGCCACTTAGATCAACATACATGGATCCCATAGAACATGATTGTAAGACCAAATTCTGCACTAGACACTTTTGCAATTGTGGAAAGGTAAAAGGAGGTTTCACGTATTAGAAAGTATCTCCGATGGGTTTTGATACCTTGAGTGATGATTACTACAGAGCAGTGGTTTTCAAACTTTGCTCCACGGAGTTTTGGGTTTCCATGAATCATAGTAAAAAAAATTGAAAAGATAATTATGTATTTGTAAGCAAAATGGATTCAAATTCTGCATGAAAATTATTTTGTAACAATTTTCTAAGACTCGTTTCAGTCATTAAAGCTGAAAACTTTATTTATGTATAACTTTATTTTGTAGTACCTCTTTTTAACTTTTATTATAATATAATAAAAAAATATTAAATGTCTTTCTTTATGTTTTTTGCCGAATATAATATTCTATTATTTACGATATATTATCTATTATTTACGATCTCGTGTTCCACAAAATAATTTTATACTTACAATGTTTTGCAAAAGTATATAGTTTTTTTTAATGAAAAAAGCACCTTTTTTCATTTGTGGTAAAAAATAACTTTTATAAAGGAAAGGGGATAACTTATCAACATAGCAAATCTGACGTTAAAATCTAAATTTAAGCAATAACAGCTTCTAAAGTTTGGGTTGCAAATTCTTCAGCAAAATGCATAGGGTTTCTGATACAGCTGTAAATATTTTCATACATTCAAAATACAAAAATGTATTTAAGGGGAAAATGTTTCTCAATGTGAGTGGCTACAAAAACAAAATTTATAACAAATAAATGAAATGAAACAGGAGATAATTTCAATAGATCTAGACTTTGACAGTTCGGGTACAAAAATGCAAGCCCATATCTCAGTTACTAATTATAATGTATGTGTCGGGGACAAATGGAGTATAAATTAATATTATTAATGAGTAAATTATATTAACATAATATAAAAAATGAATAACAAATATAATACTTTAATCATCTTTACTTAAAGTACATATAACATATTGATCTACTTTAAATATTATTTTAAGATGTATTCTTATAAGAGAGAAAGAGATTCATAAAGAGTGGTTCCCTGAAAACACCCTATAGTTCTAAGGGTTCCACAAGTCGAAAAAGTTTGAAGACCACTGCTGTAGAGTAATTACTGTTGTCAATGGAAATATTTTTTTAAAAAATTACTTTAATTGAAAATATAATAAGATTGAAATTTTTTTAAAGTTTACTTTTGATTGAATAGTCACAACTACGAGGTGTCGTTGTAAAAAGTTTTATTCTTATTTTATCCATAATTATTTATTATCGCCTTCAATGTAAACCCCTTCTCTATCCCTGCAACGCTCCATGCGAATTTTCCATTGATGGAAACAGTGCTGGAAGTCATCTTTTGTCAACTCCTTCAGTACTCTTGCCGCTTTCTCTTTAACAGCTTCCATGGACTCAAATCTTGTTCCTTTTAATGCAGATTGCACCTTAGGGAACAGATAGAAGTCACATGGTTCCAGGTCTGGCGAGTAAGGTGGATGCTCTAACACTGGGATGCTGTGTTTGGCCAGGAATCTCTTGACAGATAACGCGGAATGAGCTGGCGCATTGTCTTCGTGGAAAATCCATGATTTTTCCTTCCACATTTCGGGTCGTTTTTTTCTTATTCTTTCTCGCAGATTGCCAAGTACCTCAAGGTAGTAATGTTGATTGATTGTTTGACCTTCAGGAAATCAGTGAAGGTACACAATCCCATGAATATCGAAAAAAACAATCATCATTGCTTTAAATTTTGACTTGCTCATTCTTGCTTTTTTTTGCTCTTGGTGAAGTTGGAGTCTTCCAATGCATGGATTGGCACTTTGTTTCCGGATCATACGTAATAAACCAGAATTCATCACATGTTATTACCTTTTCCAATAAATTTGGGTCATTTTTAATGGTATCCAAAATGTCAGTACAAACATTTTTGCGAGTTCCTTGTTGTTCAAACGTGAGAATTTTTGGCACCATTTTGGCGCACACTTTTTGCATGTTAAAATTGCCATGTAAAATTTGCCGTACACATTCTTTATCAATGTTTACAGTTTCAGCTAGTGCACGAATACTCAATCCGATCAGACCGAATCAAACTAGTAACTTTTTCGACATTTTCATCCGTTTTTGACGTTGAAGGGCGACCTGGCCGTGAATCATCTTTAACGTCTTGTCGGCCATCTTTAAAACGTTTGAACCATTCAAAAACTCGTGCACGGGATAAACATTCACTGCCGTAAACTTCTTTCAGTAAATTATAAGTTTCAGTAGCGGTTTTTCCATGTTTGAAGTGAAATTTAACAACAATTCGTTGCTCTATTATTACACTAACCATTTTTTCGCCAAAATAAAATAACGATGTTAACGGAAATGAAGGTTATGACTAAACCGTATTACTTACGCAAATGAGGCTTAGGGCATTTTGAAGAGAAAGCTTCACACTAAACAGCTGACAGTCAATGGCGGACTACGCATGCGCACTTTTGCCTCCGCAGCGTCAATCTCGTTATTTAATAGCCACACCTTGTATGCTAATTTGTTTTAAAATACCATATGCTTATATATTTTGCATATTTATCATAAAATTATTTTCAATTTACAATGTATTCAAAACTCAATATCTTTAAATATTTAGATTTATTCAGAAAATATTACATTAATCAAATTTTTAATTTTATCGTACCTTGTTTCAGTATAAAATATTCCAAATATAAAACTTTTTTATCAAATCAATATTTTAAAAAAAATAATGCTTACATTTTGAATGAGTGTGTTAACAATTCTAATATAACATATTGACATTTCGTTTTTTTCTTCCAATATTTTTCTACAAATAGAAACTTGTATATGTTATTATTAATTGTTAAGTATATTATAATTATGCAGTTAGATTTTTCATTTAAAATGTACTTTTTTTCAAAAGTAGAAAATAATTCATTAAAAGTGAAACACAGCATATCCCACACATATATTATCATTCATTGCCTCCAAAAAAAGACAGTATTATATATTTTTTATCCTAAATCTGCTCCCACACTTCACTTAAAACTTAACAATATCTATTTTTTTATCGGCATTATGAAAAGAAAAAAAAAACAACCTGTACCGCTTTTAACCAGAGTCTTCCCTTTTTCTCCTTTTAATTTTTCAATGAACCAGTTTAGTAATAGACGTATTAGAGTAAGAGATAGAATGTGATTCCCAAAATGGCAATTCTTGAGCCTTTCCCTTTTCTTAGTAAAAAATGTATTAAAGTTAGTCAACTAAAATAACTCCTACACATTAGGCAGAAAGTTAAATACTACATACACAAGTTAGGATTATAGATTTTAGCCATATGTAGGAACAGAAACTTATTATTGATGAACAAATTTTTGATATCAATTACAGTTCATAATACTTGAAGACCTTTAAGAATATAAATTTATTTGAAGAAATATATTGAACTTGAGTAGAAAGAAGTTTATTGAAAATTTTGTACATGTTTACATTTTTTATGTGCTTTCTAATGCTTTGTTCTGAGGAAATCTTAACTAATCACAAAAAAAAAGTATTTGTATATTTGTTATAAACCTTACAAATACATCATCAAAAATTATCTCTATTCAAAAAATTGAATTATATTACATCCAAAACATGTCAAAATTTACTACAAACATATATTGCACATTAATACTGTTTACATAAAATCTTTAGCCTATAAAGTGTAACTTAATAAGTTGAATTAACATAAATTTATATTCTATAGGAAATTCAAAGACTGTACATTAAATCAATACTTATATCATTATTTACAATAAAAATATCTTATAACACAAGATATTACAAAACATTTGGTTAACAAATCACCATTAAACAGAATTAAAAAATATATGTTCAAAGCTCATTAAGAATTTAAACAGGAGGTATTTTCGGTGGTACACAGAAATGAAAATAACTGGTTGAACTTATACAGTATCTGAAAATAATTGAACGAGATTTACTTTCTACATTAAAAAGGTATTTCTAATACATGTACTTCAATTTAAAACCAATAGTCAAAATGAAAGATATTTCTACAGGGTATTTGTAAGATTTCATAAAAATTGTTCTTGCCTTATAAAATAAGATTCAATAAATTCATAATCAAAATATGTTCTAAGGGGGAAAATGCATACAAATTGCATAATTGATAAAAATAAATTTACTCTCATCAAAGAATGAACTAAAATTTTTTAAAAATATAATACTAAATATTAAGAACACATCTGATGTTATTGATAATCCATTCAGATGAACAAATTGAATTAGTGTCATTTACAAAATTTCTTAGCATTTATATACAAGGGGAGGGATAATGTTCTTTCAATGTTTCAATGTACACAGAAGCAATTTAAATTAACCCTTTTTTATTTAAAAAAACCTATTTAATGAGTCATAAAATTAGCAATCCATAGATATGAAATCAAGAATAAAAACAAATACCTGAATTTTTTTACAATCATAATCTATACCTAATTACATGCAATCTATTAAAAATATTAAAATGTCAAAAGTTCTTAAAACAGTCATAAAAATTGATCTCACTCCCCCTCCGCTTTCTTGATTAGATGGGAGGAGGGGGATAATACATTTGCATGTAAGGGGAGGTGAAATTAGTTCTAAAAACTTTAATTTTAGACTGCTGTGAAAGTTTTCAAATATACTTGCTCAAATTAATTTCAATTAAAGCAGTTAACTTTAAGTATAATTATATTTAAAACAAAAATCTGAAATTAGAATACAATCGTACATAAAAGGCAATTTTTACCTTTTTAAGAACCTAATGAGATTAGAGGGTTCTTGAATTTTTTTTATCAATATATTTGTATAATTAATTTATAAAACATTGTATAGAATCTAAATACACAAAAACCTAGAAACCAGCAAAAAGAGAAGTGCACAAAAACCTAAGCCCTGCAAAAAGTGCACATAAACCTGCAAGATTGATATAAAGTAGTAGGCAATATAGTAAGATTTCAGCATTATAGATTAATACAAAGAATGAAATTCATCTTTTCTATACATTAAAAAGAACAATAGTTAAACATTTTAAACAAATAATTACAAATGCTTTCTCTTTTTTTTTTGGAAAATATATGATCTACTAACAAATAATAAAAATAGACAAAAAAAAAAAAAAAAAAAAAAAGGGGGGAAAGAGGGCTGGGGAAAAAAAAAGAAGATAAATTTAACCAATATAGAAAATACATTATAAGTTCAGTTTTTCAGCTGAAATTTTAGACATTTCAAACTTCTTTATTTTTCCAGAGTGGGTCTTGGGAAAATCTTCAACAAACATAATATACCTAGGTATCTTGAAATGGCTTATCTAAAATATACACAAATATATTAATTTTTAATGAAGTAAATTTATCAACCACTTATAATCAAACATGCTTTGTGCTTATTAGTTATAACAATCCCAATTTTCAAACTAGAATTTTTTTAATGACAATCATATTTGAAAGCATTTTAATTAAAGAAAATTTTTTGAATGAAACAATAAAATTTGACATTTATAAGAAGAAAAATAACCCATACAAAATAAACATAGCTGCAGGATACTTCAACATTTCCTAATTAATCAATATAATTAAACAAAACATAAGCCAAAGAAACATTTTTAATTGGTTAAAAAATATTTTAAAAATAGACTAGCTGGTATACACGTTCTTGGCACGGGTGAATTTAAAAATTAAAAAATACAGACTGAAGGATAAAGAAGTTTTTAATGAGTTAATTTTATGTAAATTGTATAAACTAAACAAAAAAAAAGCTTTTTACATAACTCAGCTGAACGAAAAAACCATGTTTGCTAAATTTTAAGTCAATAGATTTAATTGCTGATTTTTTTGATTATTGTTATTATTATTTATGACGCCCGTAACTTTCTTGTGGGTCGATTTTTGAAAACACCTACCTGCTCAGCAAAAGTAACACATTGTTACAAATTTTGTGTAATAAACGTTAAAAATAGTGTAAATAATTTTTATCTGGATGTGTAATACGTTAATATTACTTTCTGATGCATTTATTTTATGTTAAATAGCTGTTACCAGCGACTTTGTCCCCGTGGAATTTAACAAAAAAGAGTTTATTCACTTTGCAGAGTTTACAAAAACTTTTCTTCTACTTTGTGAATCTATGTTTCTTTTTTGTTTTATTTTTTTTCTTTGCTTTTTGTTGAGCAAGGGGTGAAAGGGACACATGACTTTTGATGCTGTTGATGGGTGAGGACTAAATTCTTTAGGATCAAAATAGGTCTAAGTAGCAAGTAGGGTGAAACGCGAACACAAACGAAGCCGCAAGGAAGGGGGTGAAAGGGACACATGACCTTTGACAATGCAGTTAAGGACTGTAAAATCATTAGGATCACGACATGAACGGGAAATGTGGCAAATGGCAGCAACCTAATCAAAGAAAAAGTTTGATACAACTGCTAGCAATCGTTGAGACAGAAGGCTCGCGAAATAAAATAATTCCTATTGAATAAAAATAGTCCCTATTGAAATAAATAATCCCTATTTGAATCGGATATTACTCACTATTTCATTGGTTTTAATTTTATTTTCCCGGAATCCTAATTTTTTTTTCTAAAATAAAAGTAGCCTAAGTTATTCCTTATAACATTAGCTATCTGCCAGTGAAAGTTTCGTTAAAATTGGTCCAGCCTTTTCAGAGATTAGCAGGAACAAACAGACGGACAGAAAGACAGATAGATAGGCAGACAGACAAAAATTTTAAAAATTGATTTTTTCATGTAAGTACCGTATATACTTTTAAATGCATTTAGTAAAAAGCTGTTAATTTCAAATTACAAACAGACACTTCATTTTTATTTATATGTACATTATATATATATATATATATATATATATTATATATATATATATATATATATATATATATATATATATATGTAACTTAACTCAGTGGCGCAACAGCCCATGAGGGCCAAGGCCTTCTGCCATATCAATATAAATTACCCTGGGCACTAAGGTGCATGAGCAGATGTTCCGGTCGGGTGGTCAGTCTGACGGGAAACCCCATGTGTTAAGTTCCCAAGCAAGCTTGGTACTCATTAATCGACCCACTGAAGGGATGAAAGGCTAAGTTAACCTTGCCCAGCCTTGGGTTTGAACCATATATATATATATAAATTTTAAAATTTTCAGACTTCTGAAATTATTGCTATAAATAACAATATTTTGAATAATTTTCAACAAGCATTAAATAGCCAATTATTGACTAAATCAAAGTATTTAATTTAAAAATATAAATTGATAAAGCTATTAAAGGCTATATAAAATATTTATTACATATATAACACCTATTTAAATTTATATAAAATATATATATATTTATAATTTTTTGAAAGATGAAGTATTCAGTTTCTTTTTTAATGTAAGTAAATTGGAGTAATTTTTTTCATCTAAGAAATCATTTCCTCTATTGAGAATTTTTCTTTCAAAACAACTGAATATGTATACAAAATAAAAAAAAATGATGATGAAAAATGCAACACACACAAATTAGCCAGATTCCTCAAAAGAATTAAGAGAAATGTTCTAATTTAAGATATAGAAACCAAATAATCACCATTTTGTAAACATGAAACAAAAGTAAAAAAAAAGAAAAATTATTACAAGATTAGTAATAAGAAAATTTTGTCAGAAATGTATTAAATCTCCTTACAAAAAATTAGTTTCTATGGGCGAATAGGTACCTGCAGCACTTCTAATGTGTGATATTTAAAAAATTCTTGTGTGTGTGACATGCTTCATAGCTTAAAAATATGCCTTAAATTGAACTAGTAACTGGAAAGTCACCAAGAGGTTTACTAAATATATTTCTAAGTTGCAAAAGCCTCTAAAGCAATGTTTTTTAACATGCAATCCATGCCCACAGAAACAAACAAGTTAGTTTAAGCTAATCCAATGATGACTCTCAATCACTACTCTCAGTTTGATTGATTGATTGAATATTAACGTTGCACTGTTCAGCTACACGAGGGCTTTTGGCGACGGACCACGTAATTTTGAACCATGGTCAAGTGACGTGGACGACACCTGAGCTGGCACCCCCTCTCCTAACTACCACACCAACGGGAGGACGTTTCAGCTCTCGACAGATTTAACGTGCATCACTGCCCTACACGGCGGGTCTTTAGTGGTACTGGGATAAACCTGTGACAAAGCAAGCCACGGTCCGATACCTATACCACTCGGCTACCGCGGCCTATCACTACTCTCAGACTACTCAAGCAAAGTAAACCTTTAGTATTTGTTACCTCTGTTTACTAGGTTAAAAGCCAAAATTTCATTGTTAGGCATTAGTGTAGAACTACTGATTATACAGGCCTAGCACTACACATTTCACACTATTTCTTTTTAATGGTGTGAAATGCTTAGTGCTAGGATCTCAGTTTCTCTAGTGTTTTGTAGTAACAGTGTTCACTGTCGGTGATATATACACATTGTATAAATATAAGTGATAAATAAATCAATGGTATGTAAATTTAACTGGTAATTTGTATTAATGTCAGTTTTAAAAGTATCACTTTTCATAGCACAAAAAAGGTTGGGAAACACTGCTCCAAAATGTCTCAAATATCTCATTTTTAAACTATGCAATTAGTATTAAGAAACTGGAAGTATTAATTGAAAATTAAGACAAGGTTTTAGGCGTATTATAAAAAAAGATGATAGTCAATTTAAGTCACTAGTACTCAGAAAAAACTGCGATTTTATCATCCCCTTTCTGCAATAACATCAGAGAACTACAAACAACTTTTGGATTTGATTGTTTAAAATAGAATCCAATCTTGTATTTTATGCTTGAAAAGTTATGGTTTGTATTTCATTTACATTGGGCCATCATGCTGTTAGCAAAAGGTGGACATAAGAATATTTCATTAGTGGAGGAGATGAATGGAGCTAAGTTATCCTCATAATTTAGCAAACTTTGTGTACAACCAGAAAATGGATACATACAGGCTGAAGAGAATAGAGCACTCAAAATTATAATGCATTTTTGTAAATGTGTATAGGAGGTAAATTGATGGTAACAGCTCATGCCACTATCAATGACTTTACACACCAGTTACACATGACTTTTATACAAGATATACATCAATAGGAATGAATTGCTGATGGCTCAAATTGTAGATCTCTTATGCTACAACAGGGTGGAATTCTTTCTCAAAAACAATTTTAATACTATAATAGAACTTCAATAATAGAACTTTTTTTTGTTTCAACAAAGAAAGCACTTTATATTAATTTTGTTTGTTTGTCATTCAAGGGAATAGTATCGAAACGGTAATGCATTGACAAAGTAATTAATTTTTTATAATTTTTGAAGTAAAACTTCTTTACCCATGCTTGACTTGGGGAGTAAGCTGGCGAATGCGTGACGAGAGCGTTACGAAAAGTGTGAACAGGCAAGGTTAAAGGAAGTTGAGAGGGAGAGTTAGTGAAGATAGAAATATGACCAAATACTTATGATTTATGGTCAAGTAGGCTCTGAAGAATTAGGAGAAAACTATCATACGTTGCGACTAATTTTAGCAGGAGATTTCAATGTTAATTTTGCGTCCAAAGATGGACAACTCTTGGTAAACTTTCTACAAGATAAATAAGAACTACAAATGAATAAAGTGAATAACAACCAAAATGGGCCTACTACAAGACATGGAACAACAATCAAAGCAGTTTTCTCTAGATATCATTCTAATTTTCATTCGAAAACATTTGTATCTTATTTCTCATACCATAAGCCTATTTTCTCGGTCTTACAATCAACCACTGTAATTACTGATGTATCCGGTAATGAAAAAAATAAAAATGAAAAATCTATTCAAAAACATTAATTTATGGATGGAAAACCAATGATAAATTTAAATATTTGCAGAAAATTAAGATATGTATATGAATATACATGTATATATTTTATACATATACATATATAAACATATATATATACATACATATAGATGGAGCTAAAAAAGTTTCACTTCAGTCATGTGGTCTAAAGCACACTCGTTTTTATTGGATTGTTATTTAATTTTATATATTAGGGAATGATAATTAGTAAGAGCCAGTTCTAATACAACAACAGAGGTTTACCAGTATCTATTTCAAAGCACTTTTATAAACAAAGAAAAAAATTTACCTTTCCTTTACAAAATTCCTTAACTTCTTTTTCATTAAGACTCATGCCTTTTTTCACATGTATCCATGCACAAGCCTCTTCACCCATTCTTTCATCAGGAATACCACAAATCTAAATTGTTTAAATAGGTAAAAACAAAGAAAGAAAATCTTAATACATTAGCTAATTGTAGAAAATCATCATAATATCTTGAGTCATCCATTAATATAATAAGAGAAACTTGAGCTCAATTGCATTGGGCATTTAATGAATTAAATAAAAGCAGCAGAAGAAAAACAAAGTGACACATTTAGTAATGAAAGTGCTTATTTTTAAATAAAAGTGTAAAATACAAGCAGATGAGGAAAAAACCCCATTAGATTAACTACATTAAACTGAATATTTTAGTGGGATATATATACATACATAATTCCTAATTATTTCAAATAATATAAACTAAATGAATGAAATAATATATGTGAATAAAATAATGGATTAATATATGTATAATGAAATTTATTACGATTTCTGTATTTTCATCCTGTACTATTTTTTAAGGATGAAGATAAAATTTTTTCCCTCGTATCAGGAAATATATCACAATGATACATATTTCTCACAGCCAACAGCAAATTTTTATTGATAGAAGCACACATTTAAGGGAATAAATAAATTTTTCTTTACAAATACTTACATGCACTTCAAGAACAGAGGGATGAGTACTTATAAAGGACTCGACTTCTAAGGGATATATATTTTCTCCACCACGAATAATCATATCTTTAATCCTTCCAACAATTCTTATATAACCATATTCATTCATTACTGCTAAGTCTCTAAATTCAGAAGAATTGATTCAATCAAAAAGTGATTTATGATGAAATTTCGAAGAAAAAAAGTAGTTATTTAATAAAATTATGCTAAAACATTTGCTATATTAATAACAATAAAAAGAATTCTCTACAAATTTTTCTAAACTCCAAATAAAAATTTCTAATAATGGTATACATATTTAAATAAATACAAAAGCAATTATTTTCATTAGAAATTAAAATACCCTGCTGTTTGGATTATAAACTAATACAAATTAAACAGCAGTAAAAATGATTAATCTAAAAAAACTAAAAGACAAAGAAATAGATGCGTAAATTAATATGTCAGCCAAATAAACAATAAAGTTTTTTCAAGATTTACTTTAAAAAAATTCAATGTCAACATGTAATTAACACACACTTCTACAGATATAACAATAAAAATACCGATTTCATAGAATATTTCAAAATTGAAAACTATTTCCCTGGAATCCTCCTATGCAAGTTCTTAAACATGTTGAGAAGTAATTTACATTAATTTAGAGTTGACAACTGCATAGTTTAAAAAATTGTGCTTGTTATTTGCCAGCTGAAAAGAGACTGAAAGAAACATGATATCAAAAAATTAAAGCAAAAATGTCTAAATGTTATGAAACATATTGTAGATTTTTTTTTATGATCAAATTTCAAACTACATAACTCTACAAACTTTGCGCTCTCTAGTACTCGCCGATTTATACCAGATCTAGCCAATGTGATTCTATAGGAAGTCATCCAACAATATATTTGTGATGGTCTGAAAATCTAGCCATTAATTTACAGATTTTATATCAGATTATATTTTTCTTAAATTTAAATCTTTTCAGTCAGAGTCCTCTGAATTCTAGTTGTTCTAATAATTGACTAACTATTTACACCCTGCATTATTTCATTTGAGAGTTTATTTCAAGAATTCTATATATACATCAAAAATATTATCATAGAATCAAACTTCAGTAAGAACTGATTACAACAGTCTTAGAATGAATTTGGAGCAGGTGATTAGAACCCCCCATGAATTGTCATAGAAAGATTTACATACACAAGATCAATAAATTGCATTGGAATCTCAATCGAAAACTGCACATAAATTCTGAAATTTGTAGTGAAAGTTCATTGAAAGAACTTTTTAGATAAACATTTCTTAATCCATCATTTAATATCAAGGGTGTCCAACCCGCGGCCCGTATGTGGCTTGCCTTGAATAATTTTGCCGCCCGCGAGATTCTTTACAACTTTGCAAAATTCGACTATTTTGTACAATATTTTTTGTTTAAAGAGTTTTTTTTAAAGAAATAAATCCCATAACTGTTATTATTTTATCATGTTGCTTCTGTTACTGCAAATCTCTTTTTCCCCCCTAAATTGAAATTTATCAAACATAAATCGTGCTCAAACTTAATGCACGAAAATCTGAAACATCAATTATGATACCCAAATACACATGCATTGAAACCAACTTGCAAAAACTAAGTGAAAGAGTTGAGAAACAGATATCTCACTAATTAAATAAATGAAACATTATTTGATCATTAGTATTATTATACTGTATGTTTGTATACATTAAAAACAATGAAAACAATAATAATATATCAGTCTGTTTTAAATTTTCACTCCAACAAATGTTTGTAATGGATCCAAATCTAATATAAAGATATATATTTTTATATGTGGCCCACGGGATCATGAAGTTCTTCTGAAGTGACCCGCAAGGTCATTTGGGTTGGCCACCCCTGATTTAACACCATACTTAGAAGCAGCATGGGGCCATTGATGATGAATATCATAATATTGTATAACTACCAAGAGATGAGAACAACATCTGAGCTGGTACTTAGCTCTCTGAATTGCCACACCATACCAACATTTACTTCGAGCTATGACACACATTTAATGTTTATCAGTAATTATACAAAGGGTCTTCAGTGGCATCAGGACTTGAATACATAACTCGATTGTAACAATGTTGGCCATACGCTCATGACTATGGCCACTCAAGTATTCACTATAATATCCAAAAAATACTAAAAGGAATTAAAGCATGCATAGTATCTTCATGATTCTCTATCAACAAAATATTTAGATTTTTTTACATACAAAATTTTCAATCTGCAGTCCCATTAGAAAGTTTTAAAAAACATAATTTAATTTCTTCAAACACTTCAAAATGAAAAATAATCCCTGGAATTTAATATGGTATTTTTTCAATAAAAATATACACAGAATAATAATCATAATTTATTACTTTAATATTACAACATATAAATAAAAGTATTCCATTGACATGATTTAATTATTCTTCATGTGTGACAGTTTGAAAGCAAAACTAAATCTATGTACAATAAAATACAAATATTATTAAAAAAATGTAATATAATGTTAAAAACTTATATAGGAAATGAAAATAAAAAGTAATTACCCTGTATGATACCAACGCAGCTTGTCTGGAGCTTGTTTTGAAGGATTTTTTTCTTGCCAATATCCCATAAATACATTATGCCCTCTCACACATAGTTCACCTTGAGTATTTATAGGAACTACATGTCCCTTGTCATTAATAACTTTTGTCTGAAATAAGAAAAAACTTATTTGAAAGGATGTAATACATATAAGCTCAAGGACATATTTCCCACAAGAAACTACTCATATATATACTACATATTTATTGAACTACTTATATTTATGAGAACTACTTGTCCTTAATAATTAATAACTTTTGTCTGTAATAAGCAAAAACTTATTTGAAAGGATGGAACACAAATAAGTAATACATACATATAAGGCATTTAACACAATATACTGTAATTAATGTTATCTTTAAAGATAAACTATTGAAATAACCTTCCTTTAATAAATTTCCCTTATTCAAAAGCAATTATTAACAATATTAGAATGTTGAAGAAATCCTATTCTGATTCGATGAATAAACCGTTAAAACCCTTTACTTCTTGTTCCCATCAAAATCACAGAGTGAAATTTCCCCCTCTATTTCTCGTGCCTGTGATATTTCCAGGCTGGAGTGTTAAAAAAAGTGCTAAAAAGATTAAGACTATCTATTTCTTATGCCCAGAATCATAATTATTTCTCACCAGATGGCAATACCAGATTATTAGTAATGTGTTTAGAGATAGTTATTTTATTTTAAACTAGATGTTAGCATAATCAAATGTATATTTTACTGATATGTTTTTGTAACCTTAGATCAGTTACTTGAGTTCCGTGTCTTGTGAATACACATGGGTTGTGTTCCATGATAAAAAAATATATATTTTATAATATTGTATTCATAACAGAGTTCATCAGGAAGTGAATCGGATTGTACTTTAAGCGGAAAGGGATCTGAGAGCAGTGATGATGGATCTGTACAGTTATGTGTGATGCTAGCCTTTTTATCTCATGCTTTGAAATTTATCTCACAAGGAAAAATTACTAATTTGTTAAAACATTATGCATAAGTGTAATAAAATTCTCCTTTAATGTTTAAAAAAAAAAAAGGTTTTTTAATATTTTCCCTTTACCAAAAAGCCCACATTCAGTCACAATACCCCTAAATGTTTGCTTTTCTTAAAAAATTAATTATTTTTATTTCAAGTTAAAAGTTTACCCAAAATTTAAAAATAAACACTTTTATTGAACATGCATTTAGCTTCATATTATTTTCTTGAATAATATGACCATTTTCTTAAAAATTAAGCGAACGTTAAGGGGTTAAGCAAAAGTTTGTAAATCATGTGCTACTAGCTTTTCTGATCAACAGGTATATTAAAGAATTTTAAAAAATGCATTGATGCCTGCTCTAAAGTATTTCATAAATTTAAAGTATAGTAAATTCAATAAATTTGTTAATATATTAAAATATGAATTACAGAAATGATGAAATAAAATTTTAATACAAATTAAATTCAATTCTGAAAAAAGAAAACAGAAGCTTTTTAAAAACAAAAGAGTAAGAATATAGTAGTAAGTCAAATTATCCATTTATTATTAAAAGCAAATATCATTAATTTTACATGCAAAAACTGAGCAACTATAAATGATAAATATTATGCTGACAATATTAAATAAAACTGCAAATTCTAAGTAAATTTTTATAAGACTAAATATTAATAAAACTAAGTCTTACAAAAAAATACATTCTAAAAAAATTATTCAAAATCAATTATAATCTTCTTTTTCAACTTTTAAAAATGAAACTAGAGCATTATGAGGCTCCAATTGATACACTGCCTTTAATTTCCAAGAATAATATTCATCTTATGAAATTTTGTACACTTCATCTTGAATCCAGATTGTTATTTATTGCATGGAATAAAATGTATTCAAAAGATTAAAAAAATTAAGGTTTCTTCAAATTTATTTTATTTTTCTTTTTAAAAGTGTGTGTGTTTTATACAGTAGAGTCTGAAAACTCAGCACTCGATGACTAAGCAGTCCAGATTTTAGGGATTGCAATACCGGTATACCAAATACTGGTATTTTGAGCCATTTGTACAATTTTGTAATACCGGTATTCACAAGTTATATAGGTTGAAGGATTACTGGAGTACCTGCTTCCCGCAGGGAAGCTCAATCTCCTTTCATAATAAACTGGATGGTTACATGAGTTCAGCTTTCACTTAGGCCATTGCTGCATTATTGTAAAAAAATTAAGTGAGGAAATTGATAATTAAATTACTATGTGCATTAAGAAAATTTACTTTTGGTGTAGAAAAAATGAGAATTTAAGGGTGTGGTGTGAATAAGATGCATTAGTGTAATAGTGTTATCTGCATGTGAAGTATAAAATAAAACTTGCCCGCTTAAGCGGACTTAAAATCCTTGAGAGTGAGAAAACCCGCCAGTGCAGGGTGACCCACACCGCCGAGAATCTAGTCTTGTCTGAATTTCGTCCAAAACGAACGACTATAAGAATATTCACAAGTTAAAATACCGGTTTTTTGGTATTTACTAGAAATTTTTTAAATTGTCTCCTTTATATGTTCAGGGATTGTCAACATAACAAAATAGTATACATTTTTGTTGGCGAAATTAATTAGACTGTGAATATAAAGTTTCATCATACAATTAACAGAGGTGATAAAATATGTGAATCATCCAAGGAGGAAGGCCAAGTATATTGAATTACAGCTCAGAGCAACACTGTACATGTGCAGGATTTATAGTCTGAAATTCGTGTGTGAAAACAAGGTTGTAGTTGTGAAGAAAGTACGTAATATTTCGAAATTTTTAAATTTGTGTCTTCGTTATTCACATTGTATTTGCATATCATACTTATAATGATTTTAAAACTGAAAATGAAAAGGAAGAAAAGAGTCTTAACCAATTCAAATTTGGTCAAGTTTATAGTAAATTTTCTTAAAATTTTTTACCCACAAACCTATTCACATTCAGAAGAGTTCAGTACAGTTATCGAAGATGATGATGCCACTAATGTTGATAGTGAAAAGGAATTGTTTCATGAACAAAAATTAGAATTAGAGATTACTAAAAAAAAATTCCAGACACAAAATGCAATGCAGAAATTAGCTATATCCAAAAACCCATCTGAAGTGAAATTGATTTATTTCAAAAGATGAGAGATTTAGTGGTAAATACTTGGAAAAAGTATATCACACATTTCTAACAGTACCACCAACCAGCGTAGATGCCGAAAGAGTGTTTTCGATAGCAGGTAATTTTTGCACAAAGTTACGTTCCAGGCTAAATGACAGAACAATTGATGCGTGTTTTTTAATATCACATTTCAAAAATTTATAATAGTACCACAAATTGAATAGTGATATTTACACTTTTTGTGATTTAAATAAATGAGATGTTCCCTTGCTTTTTTGTGATTCTTTACTTACTGTTATGATTTATAAGTTACAAATTGTTTTTTGCGTTATTTACACTCTCTAATAAAACTGGCAACTTTCCTTTATTAATACTTTCAAATGCATGTTATTCAAAATTAATATTGATATATCTAATTAAAGGAAGAAAAATTATGTAAACATGAAAGGGAATTATGCAGAACATAAAAGAAATGACAGAAAGGAGGGCTATAGTTTTTCTACGTATTCAGATGTCTGCTCATGAACCAAAAAAATTCCTTTAGAAAGTTTTAGTGATTTAATTCATAAATATTTGAGGTAGTTTACAGTGTTAAAAATTAATCATAAATTTGATTTAGAGAGGATCATTATCATATTCTTGAAAATTTAAGCAAAAATTCATATAATAAAAAGTTTCTTAAAACTGGAATTCTAAAATGGATGGCTGTGGATAGGGGCATGTTACAAGATACTTTTGCTCCATTTATATAATACTTTCTTCTAATATAAGTAAAGAAAATCTTGCTAGTTTTTACTATGGAGAAATTGACTGATTTTTTAAATTTCTTTAAAATCATTTAATTTACACATAGTGTGGAAATCTTAATTAGGAATAATGAACAAAATAATTGAAAATTAACAGTATTGCTAAAATTTCTTGGTACGAAAAAAACAACAAAAATCATAAAATAAGCTAAACAAACTTACCTCAACATATTCTAATGGTTGCAAGATTCCTTTGGTTACATTTTCAAAGTCATCAATTAATTTATTACATGCAACTGCAGGACTAGTTTCAGTTGCTCCATACCCTACCTACAAAATGGGAGAGGGAATTCAATATTAAGTAATCAGTGAAAGTGTGTATATTTATAGATGAGCAAAGAGCCAATGATTACTTGATTTTAACATTTCTTTTTTTCATGAAGAATATATATTAATCTTTTCAAAAATAAAATTTCCTTCAGTATAAGAGAAAAATACAGTTAGATTCAAAACTTAAAGAGTTTTTGTTCAAAAAGTTAATATGGTTCATGTTTACAGTAAAACTCGTAAGAAAACTAGAATTGAGAAAAGAATGTTTTCTAACAATGATTATCTAAAGAAAAACTAAAATAACAGACATTTTCCATATGTTTATACTGCTTCAAAGTTGCTTCAGAAAAAAAAAATTACTTTTTTTTATAACATTTGCATTTTTTAACTACATTATCACAGATTAATAAAAGAAACATCAAGAAATGTATGATTAAACTACAAAAATACCATGTAAAGAAAACATTCTAAAAAATGCAGAATATTTTACAAAAATGAATTTTTGATCTTAAAATTTCAAAACACATAAAAATAAATAACCAAGAGAATATACCTGCAACAAAAATATGCACAAAAAGAAGCTTAAATAAAACTTTTTCAAATAAAAATTTGAAAAATGATCAATTAGAAAATTTATTTTTAACTGAATTTAAACAAAGTATTTATAAAAGAGCATTATTCATAAAGAGCATATCTAAAGTTATTAAAATTATGCTCATTGTTTACTTGAAGATTTGGTATCCTGAGCATTTTTCGAATATCTTCCACTAGAGCAGGAGGTGATGCTGCTCCTCCTAGAATTCCTTCAATAAAAAAATACGCATAAATGAAAAATTACAATGCATTCTAACTAAGCTCAACAAAAAAATAAAACAAAATTTAGAAAAACATATATTTAATTAAGTTTCCTTCTCATTTTACGTAATTTTAGCAAAAGGTAAGCAATTTAATATCTTGTAGCCGTCAAATTTAAGTTTTGTTTTCTAACTCATATGTGTTAAACATACTTATTTAACTTGTATCTAAATGTATATATATATATATATATATATATACATAATCTATATATATAAAGGAGAAAAGCGACTCACTGACTAATCACAATATCTCCGGAACTATTAAACCTACAGATTTGAAATTTGGTAGGTAGGATCCCTTCATGGAGTAGACATCAGCTAAGAATGGATTTTGCAAAGATCGAACCCCAAGGGGAGTTACAGGGGTTTAAGGGGCATTCTAGATAATTAGTTCCATTACTAAACTATTAGATGTACAGTCTTGAAAAACTTGGTACACAGATTTCTTTCATAAAGTAGAGATTCCCTACATAATGATTTTTACGAAAATCGACCTCCAAGGGCCTCCAATAATTATTTCCATTTTTAAACTATTAGACGTACATTCTTGAAAAATTTGATAAGCGGATTCCTTTCATAAAGTACAGATCCGCTACCAAATGGGTTTTGTGAAAATCGACACCAAGTGGCATTGTGGAGAATTAAGAGGCTTTATAGGCAATTAACTCCTTTTTTAAACTATTAGACGTAAAATCTTGAAATTGAGTAAGCAGATTCCATTCATTGAGTAGAGATCCGCTATAAGATGGGTTTTGTGAAAATCGCTTCCTAAGTGGCATTACGGGGCTTAAGGGGCGTTATAGATAATTATTTTCATTTTTAAACTATTAGATGTTTAGTCTTGAAATTTGATAAGCGGATTCCTTTCATGGTGTAGAGATCCGCTACAAAATAGTTTTGGGGAAAATTGATCCCCAAGGGTCACTGAGGGGGGATTAAGGGACGTAATAGATAAATATTTCCGCTTTTCAACTAATAGACCCACCTGCTTGAAAATTAGAAGGTATGTTCCGTTCAAAGAATAGAGTTCCTTTTACAAAGAGTTTTTCGAAAACGGACCCCCAAAGTGGGGTTGCGAGGGATTAAGGCGTGTTATAGAAAAATTCCTGTTTTTGAATTTAACCCATTTACTTGAAATTTGTTGAGCATGTTTTTTTAGTTGAATAGAGTTCCACTAAGAATGGATTTTATGGAAATCAACTCCATGGGGACGCGGGGAGAGTTATTGGGGCATATTGATAGACAAAATTCCCATTTTCGAACTGCTAAGACTATAATATAAAAATTTGGTTTGCATGCTTCTTTTGTTGCATTGGAATCTGCTAAGAATGCTCTGAACGAGGTATTGATGATAAAAATTCCGTTTTTGCTCTGTTTGATTTAGACTTAAAATTTAGCATGCATGTTTATTTTAAGGAGTAGAGATCCACTGAAAGTTGCTTTGGTGGAAATCCACTTGATTATTAAGTTAAGATGTTGACAATTCAGTTGGAGTACCTGATTTCCAAAGAGATCTTAATCTCCATTCAGTCATAAATTGGGGGGTTGACAGTCAAAACAGTGATTTGCCCTTTTAAGTTACGTGAGCCCAAAAAATCTTTCTACTTCTATTTTAGATATAAATGGAAATTAGATATTATAATTTGTCCTTCTTATATCAAGAAGTGAGAGTTACAGCTAAAAATATATTTTTCAATACAATAACGAATTCTTAATGCTAGATATCAATAATTCATATATATGTAAACAGTATACATTTATACAACATCGTGAAATACCCAGTGAAGCGGGTGGGTAACGGCTAGTATAAATATATAATAGATTAATTATTTGTTATGTCATCAAACATTCAAATATTTTTTAACATATGATAAATAGCCTGTAAGAAAATTTAAACAAATTTTTTAATAATACTGGAATAAAAATAATTCTAAATATGACTAATAATTAATTTATAAAAATATGAACAGTCAAATTAACAGTTGTCAGAAGAAGATTATCTGATACTATGAAACATTACATATGAAATACAAAACAAAATTTATATTATTACATGATGGTAATGCACAGTATTAAACTGTAGTAGTATCCTCTTTAAATACACCTCCTATCTAACATGATTAGATTTCATCTTTATGTTGCAATCAACAAGAAAACTAGTAACTATTGAAAATAAAAAATATTTTACTGCATCAGATGAAAATTAACAATTTATATTTTGAGATACAGTTTGTTGCAACAAGTGACTTAATAAAAAATGTATTTTAAGCAAAACATTCTAATTTTTAAATCTGACTTTTGAAACCAATAAAATACTCAGATTTCTTTTGAGCACTTTTAAACAAAAATTAGAAATATAAGATTATGGCTTAAAAATATTCGTTATAAAATACATCTAATGCTTCTGTAATTAAGTAATAATGAAACAAAATTTTATGCAATACCTCTATTTAAAGATGAAATATTGTATTCACCAGACTTGTAATTATTTATCAAATCAACATACATAGTTGGAGTTCCAAAAACAATTGAACATCTGAAATAAAAATGAAAAAAGTTACATAGAACAGATAGTGGAACTGGAAATTCAAAAATAAAAACCTTAATTTCATCATGGTTTAAAGTAAAATATGAACTGAATGATTATAACATAGACTAACTTGTTTTAAAAAAATATAATTTAGGATAATTTGTAATTAAATATACCTAAAGACACTAAAATTTTCAGTAAAAATTGAATAGGAAAGCATACATTAAAGCCTTACAAACTAAAATATAAATGAAAAAAATCATTTGAAATGAGAAGGGTGAACAGCATTTTAAAATTTGGCTACATATTTACATGAATTCTAAGTAAAAAAAAAATTAATTCCACAATACAATTATTTTAACAACAATTTTAAGAATATGTTTGATTTTAGATATTACACTTTTCAATTGATATTCATATCTCAACTCTTATTAATTGCTGATCCATGCAATATCGAACTTGAAAAAGTTATGAGTACTTTAGTGACTTAAAAATTTCCTTTAAATTATTGTTGAGTTCCTCTTACCAATCTTTTTTAAGCATGAGCAATGATACACAACTCTTATTCTATTAAAGAAAAATTTTATAGCATTTGGCGGTATATTTTTTCCCCAATGGGGCTGCAGATTGGTATTTACCATTGCAGACCTAGTACATTCCCCAGAAGGTGGTATCACATTTTAGTGCAGCACCATATAGGTGGAATATCAATCATTGCAACGTAATTTTGACAGTCAATTCAAACACAATTATCTTGATTATCACTACAATCAAACGAACACTGTCTGTCATGTTAAAACACTCCCAAGAAACACTATTCTCGGTACAGCAGACCACATGCCATGCGTAGGCTCTCCCCAAAGGAATTCAATTTCCTTCGCCCTGAAAACAGTTCAGCGCTTCCAAAAACAAGGGACTCTCTCTTCCCTGACCGTCTTGCTCGAGGCAAAAAAACAACAACCTTTACTCAAAACACAGTAACCCCTCTCCGCAACCACACCAAATTGCACCAACATTCCATAATCCCCGCCAACAGTAGTCCAAACACTACACTTAGTTTCATCCCCAAAGGGAGCCACTTGAGCTCTGACAATGTGTGGTGGTACTCGGAATTTAATTTTTTCGAGAGCACCTAAGCCAAACAGGCACTCTAGAGATATTTAACATGCCCCATAATCATACTACATGGATGTCAATTTTTTGAATCAGGAAAATCCACTAACTTGAACTAGGATCAAACCTACAACCTTGGGTGTGCAAAACCAGCAACAAACCAATTATACCAGCCATTTTTAATAATGTGATACTTAATGCAGTATGACTAATCTGCAAATTGAATTTCACCTAATTCTTGCAAACTTTTTGAAAGTATGACCATTTGAATTGAAAAATTTAAACTTTAAAATGAAGGAATCCATTGTTATTTCATTCATTCTTTTCTTTAAAATTTTTTTAATGTTTTCTTTCTTCTTAATTAAAATTGATGTAAATGCCAGTTATAAAACTAGCAGTATATAAAATTTGGTTGCTGTGAAATATTTTTCTTTATAAAAACACATTAAATGGAATTTACAAACAGATACATATATACTTCTCTTTTTGTAGTATATAATGAAAACATTAATTGCATATATTAGAAAGATGATTGAATTAATTATTTATTATTTTTAATTAAATACTCTTAATATGTATTGAATAATTTACCTGTATTTTTCTATAGCTTGTAAGCTTGAAACAGCATCAAATCCAGCACATGGAAAAACACAAGTACCTTGATAAAATACTGTAGTTAGAGATATATGCACACAACCAAATGAGTGGAATAATGGAAGCTGGCAGCAAACTATATACTTCTAAAGAAAGTCCAATAAAAATGTGAAAATAGTGTTATTAGTTTTATTTGTAAAAATACAAAAATAAAAGTATATATTTTAAATTGATCTCTTTATTTTATTATTGCTTATATTCACATATCTAAAATGTTTTTTTTTCAAATGTATAACATTTTGAAAGTAAAATATTACTAATTAATAAAGAACCGTTCCAAATCTTCAAAACATTTACTTGAGATATAAGTAATATATGTACACAAACAGGTGATTACCAAAATGATAGAAACTGCACAAAAGAACACAAAAAACTTTATTTTTGTGTAGGGCCACTTTTGGCACAAAATATCACTAGAATACACATAGGAATAGAATTGTACAAATAATGTTTGGTTTATAATGAATAAGTATTATTTATAAATATACTGGAAAAGGTTTCATAAAAAAACTAGTGTTAAATATAGTTGTCCAACTCTATTCTCCAAAATAGATGAGAGGTTCAATTATTATAGAACAATTTCCTTTACAAGCTCTTCAAATCATGCCTGAACAGTTCTAATTATATAGCACAAGTATTACCATCTTTGAAATTTTTTGAAATAAAGAAAATTTTTGCTCTACAGAGTGCACTTATTTGGTTAAAAAGTCCACATATCCCTTTGCATTTATTCATACTTCTATGGTTGAATATCATTAATTTAAAACTTTTCACAAATATCACAAATAGCCATTTCCTTCATTTTAATACTCACATGTATGCATGTAAATCTCATTGCAATAATATCTGGTTAATAATATAATCTTTTGGTTTTATGTACATTTAGAACAAACAATTTTGTGGAATGTTATTCATATAAAAGATGTAGAAGGCTGGTTAACATTTATTAGTGTGGCATTTAAAGTAAGAAATATGTTAATGCAAAGCAATAAATGCAAAAATGCAAGAGTTTGCAGTTTAATGTGATAAATTCTATAAAAATACAAATATTGTTTAAAAAAATTTTAGTTCAAGCACAGGCTGTTTTTGATGCAATAAACGCAATAAACAAATTAATCCTGGTTAATTTAAATTAATATTTAGTAACAGTTATGAGTACCAAATTTTATATAACCATTTAAAAAAAAGAAATTAATGAGCATATTTTTTTTGTAATTGTTGTATAAATGACATGATCAAAATGAAATAGAATTAAAATTCATATAATCAAAAGAAAACAAATTAACGGTAATTTAACAAAATTGGGAAACAAAACATATGTGAGGTTATTCACACATCAAAATTCTTAACAATATACAGATTGTAATTTGAAAGATTTTTTGAAAATTTACAGAACTTTGTCATAAATAATTAATTAATTTGTTTTGTCTAAAAGTGTGAATACAAAAAAAGACTTTTAACTTTTGAAGCAACCTAGGAATTTGAAGTTGGTATCTTCCATGCTTCTCACAATATTTTTGTCTTGTTACTTTTAAAAAAAATTACAAGAGAATGCACTAGTTAAATAAGTAGAAAAGTGGAACTGCGAAGTTAGAGAAGAAGAAAATTCCCATAAGAAAAAAAATATTATACAACAATCACAAGTAGTACTAGTACACACCATTAAACTTCACAATACTTATTTTTTTAAGCATGTATTAGGGATTTATTAACACTGAACGTATCATTGCATGATATTGTATCATTTGTGAAGAGAGTAAATTCAATCAATAGTGATGAGCTCAAATAAGACATATTTTCATCCAATGTTTGAAATACGGATGTTATATATTTAGAATAAATATCAGAAAATTAAGGAAATCAGATACATATAGTAGCTAATGATTCATAAACAAACATTTAAGTACTTGTGGATACATACAATAGCTAATAAAGATGGTAAAAGATCTGTTAGCATAATTGGAATAGAATTTTAACTATGTTATTAGAGGAAAAATGAGCCACACACAAAGGTGTAACTACCGCTGTATCAATGATATGGAGCTCCAAAGCTACAGGGGCCCCAACATATACAAGAAAAATACTGTTAATATATTACGGGACCCCAAAAAGGGTGTGCAAGAAATTTTGATATGGGGCCCACTCAGGTCTAGCTATGCTACTAGTCCCACACTTCACCAGTATATGAAACTTTGAGGTGGCTGCAGTAGTCGAGTGGTATAGGTATTGGACTGTGGCTTGCCTTGTTACGAGTTCGATTGATTGATTGAATATTAACGTCGCACTGTTCAGCTACACGAGGGCTTTTGGCGACGGACCACGTAATTTTGAACCATGGTCAAGTGACGTGGACGACACCTGAGCTGGCACCCCCCTCTCCTAACTACCACACCACACCAACGGGAGGACGTTTCAGCTCTCGACAGATTTAACGTGCATCGCTGCCCTACACGGCGGGTCTTTAGTGGTACTGGGCTCGAACCTGTGACAAAGCAAGCCACAGTCCGATACCTATACCACTCGGCTACCGCGGCCACTGTTACGAGTTCGAGCCCAGTACCACTAAAGATCTGCCGTGTAGGGCAGCGATGCACGTTAAATCTGTCGAGAGCTGAAACGTCCTCCCGTTGGTGTGGTAGTTAGGAGAGGGGGTGCCAGCTCAGGTGTCATCCCCGTCACTTGACCGTGGTTCAAAATTATGTGGTCCGTTGCCAAAAGCCCTCTTGTAGCTAAACAGTGCGACGTTAATAATCAATCATCAATCAATGAAACTTTGAGCCAACAAATGAAATGACAGTGTAGTGAGCCAGTGATAATCAATGTTAAAACATAACTAGAAGTAGAACTCAAGGCACACTTAAAATAACAAAATATAAATATTTTCAAAAACTACACCACACATTTTTACTTACCATCATATTATATCCAAATCTCCTACCACCTAATAAGGCATTATTGACAAGGTTATGATGTGTAAGAACTGCACCTTTAGGTTCGCCAGTGGTTCCCTAAGCAAAGATAGATTTTATTAAAAAAATTAAGTTAATACAAATTTATATATATCTATAATTATACATTTATACTGAGATAACTATAGAAATACTTTTGTCATCTTATACTTATTTAACCAGAAAATTTAATATTTGAAAACTCCTAATAGCAGACAGAGTAAATAATGAAATACTTAATTTGTGTAAAATTAGTCATTATGAAGAGATTTAAATTAAGCAATATTAAACAATTTTTTTAATCTTTTTTTAAAAATTATTATTAATTCCATGAATGATGCCCATTTTTATAGTAAAAGTCTGAAAACTAAACCCAGATATGCAACAGCTCATTGCGGGCTCCAAGGCCTACTACTCCCATCTTAGTTTTCCAGTCCTTGGGCACTCAGGTGCAAGAGCAGATGTTCCGATCAGGTGGTCAGTCTGATGCAAAACCCCCAGTGATTAATTCCCAAGCCAGCTTGGTACACATTTTTCGATCCACTGAAGGGATGAAAGGCTGATTTAATCTTGCCTAGGCTGGGGTTTGAATCCGGGACCTGTAGCATGGAAGTACGATGTGCTACCATTCGGCCACTGGGCTTCAATAAAAGTCTTGATTGATCAAAGGTTTACAGTGAAATTCATAAATTAGAGGAATTTACATTTTTTCCCCTTCAATTCTTTGTATTTACTAAGATTTATTTTGTAACATTAATTACTTTATTGATAAATAATAATTAAAAGGACCGAAATATTCTTTGTTATATAGCCTCCATCCAACTAGTAATCTTTTGTTTTGTATTCCTTTTAACAGCTGATAAATAAAAATCAAAAATTCTTCAAATCAGAAATGAAAGGCACACAGATATGAACTTGAGAAATGAAGCCAGAAATTCAGTGGATTTTTTTTATACCCATTATCCCTCTTATGTTTATCACTTAACATATGATTTTTTAAAATAAACTAATCATTAAATTCCAATAATTTATATTTAAAAACTATGTATCTTATCAAAAAATTAAAGTTGTTAGAAGACTGAAAATTTAGAATAAGTTTTGTCTGGTTGAAGACTAAAAAAACCCAACAAATACTAAAATGTGTTAAATCACAGAATTATATCTCAAATTAAATTAAATTGTACTTAATTTTGATGTAAGTTTTCATAATGGTATTCAGAAAATATAATTATATTTTCTTCATTCTTATAATATTCTCATGATTTACTATTAAAGTAAATTTTCTTAAAAATTCAGTGCACATCTGTGTTCTAAAGCAAAAATTTTCAATATTTGGATAGTCACTTCAAATGGGATACTGTTAGTAAACTTGGAGAACCCACCAGAATTTTAACAAAATTAAGAAACTTCAGCATATAAAACAAATCAAAAACAAAAAACTCTTCAATCTGATGAACAACGAAGATTTGCATAGTACTGCTAAATCATACTTCAACATTTAATTCCTTATACTACATTAAGTACTACTATGTTGTTAGAATAAATAATTGGCTTTCTTGAACAAATGGCAAAACTGCACTTATATGTGTACCAAAGATTTTTTCATGACCAACTGTCCAGCTAATATTTTCATATTTGTTGTTCATATATTTTTTAAACTCAAGAGTTGCAAAATACAGGAACATCTCACTTAGTACTGTAGATTGGTTTCACTTAAGTACTGCACTAAATGTATCCCCATTTAAATTAAGCATTGAAAAATTATTTCTATTGGAAAACAAATACTGTATTTACTTAAATCTAAGCCGCCATCGATTCTAAAATGCACCCAAAATTCTCGAAATGTTTTTGTGAAGAAATGTTGCCATCGATTTTAAGCCACCACCCCAAATCTCCGCATTTTTTTGAGAAAAAAATAAGAAATTCTGTAAAAGATTCATCAACATCTGATAGCTAAGAATTTCTTTTTTAAATTTAGTGCAAAATAATAAAAGTTAATAATTAATTTGTCTGTTTATTAACAGTATTAAAAACTTTCAAATACATACATTAATCTATAATTACTCCAACCATCAGTATCATGCTTCAAAAATTATTCCTCACTCCCATTGCCACAGCTAATTTCGGAATTGGTGCTGGAGTCGCTATTTTTCCACACCATATCAGCTAATGCATTTGTTATGTAACATTTTAAAAAAAGAATTGATTATAGAAAAATGCAAAAGAATAATTAATGACTTTTGAATATTTACAAGCAAAAATTATATCACTTTGTTTTTGTCATCAAAGTATATTTGTTTAATCCATGTCAAATTTTCAGTGACCGCTGCTCCGTCTCCATTTTTTTCTGCATATAAAATTGCCTTCCTTTTCATACCTGCATCATAGTGAACTTGTCTAGATGTTATTACTGATATACTTGATGTTTAGGCGATTGAAAAAAAAGCATATAAAAAAAACCTAAATACAAACAGATAGGATAGAGCGAGAACTAGAGATACACTGTGGAATGGGATAAGTCATCAATACAAAGGCCAGAATGGATGATTACATCTTCCCTTTTGAATAGAGTAGAAATTCAATCCCCCCCCACAACAAATATTTTGCCTTTGACTCTAAACTGAGCCCGATTTTCAGTGGCACTAACACTGGAAAAATAGTGTGGCTTAGATTTAAGTAAATACAATAATTCATTTCCATCCAGTTTTGTTGAAAAATAAGTAACGTATTTTCCTGTATATAATCTCCGGATTATGTGTTAAAAAATTTCAAATTTTGTTGTGTGTATTATACGCCGCCACGGATTATCTGAGAAAAAACATTCTCCATCAGAAAAGCTAACAATAAAGTTTTGAAAGAAATGCTGTTTATGTTTTATAAAATAAATAATAGATGGCGCTTCTATGACTCGGATGACGTATTTCAGCCATAACTAGTTTTTGTCCAATTACATTCAAAGACAAATTCGATTCCTCGGAAGGAAAAAACAATTACTAGTCGCTGGCGCCATTTCCAATTTTCTCTTGACTAGAACTCTTAAGTCCTTTGAAAGTTTTCATCATGTTGAAGCAAAAGCATTAAGTTACACTGCAAACTTCATGTTAAAAGTTATAGAGAAGGCAAAGTCGGAAATCGGGAAGCTGCAAACGAATTGAATTGAATTGACAAATTGAATATTCGTTTGTGGAGAAAAAACAAGACCAACTTCAAAAATTGTGATTGAGGTTAAAGTTCCGATCATCGTGGAAAACCTCACTGGCCAGAATTAGAGGAAGAAATAAATAAAAGGATTTTAAAAGAAAGAGACAGTGGGAAAGCAGTCTCGATCTTAATTTTTTGCTGTTAACTTGCTAAATTTAAAAAAAAAAAGAAAGATTTTTTCTGCGTGGAATGTTTTGTTTAACAACTCAAAACATAGATGGCAGTAGCAAAGAATTTTTTTTTTTATTGAGATTATCGTAAAAAATATTATCATACATATTTAAAAAGACGTTTCATAATAAATTTTTTTTTCTGTACAATTTCTTATTTCTATTTTCAATTATATTGTGTATTTTTTATCTTATATGACACTCATTATCGGCAGTTTATATTTTGGATTATTCGCCATAAAAACTGCTGCGGATTATACAATGTTTTTTTTTACTCGAAAAAAGGCTTTGCGGATAATACGCTGCTGTGGATCATATACAGGAAAATACGGTACTTGTTTATTCATTAAAAATTAATGAAAAAATTTTAAAAGAGTAAAAAGCAAAAATAACCCTTTTTTTGCTTTATGTTACCAAAATGTAAAAAAAAAAATAGCCAAAGTAACATCTTTTCTCCCTTTGTACAGCAAGTGATAACATAGAACAACAATTTATAATTTTCTCTAATATTTCAAAGCTCTTTTTTTTCATTTGGGTTATTTTCTTTTATTAAACTACATTTTATTCCAATGAAATTGAGTAGTTGTTCAAGATTATTCAAAGAAAAGCAATTTTGATATTAGCAAATTTTAATTGATTTCCCTTTCATCTCATAATTTCATTCTACTGCACTGATAAGATTCATTGCCAAGAAGCTAAGTCTATTTAAATACACTTCACAATGTAAGCCAATGAGTCAAATCCTGTTCAAATTTCTCAATGTCTGCTGATGTATATTTTCCTTCCTCCTTCATTACAAATGTATTAAGGAATGATATATAACATAATTTTTTCACAAAAGAGTGAATCATGCAATGTGAATAGGATGGCAAGAATAACTGATATGTGGGATGAGGCTATTATACAGACAATGTAAATTATGTTAGTGAATGGCATCTGCTACGAACCCCTTCTTTGAATTATTGTGTGTCATAACCCTTGCACTAATCATTGTGCTGATTATTGACTAAATAGCATAATTTATTTAGGCACTTGGATTTTGGCACAAGTTCTTCCAAACTGCATAATAATGAATAAATTGGCAATAAATGGAATTTATTACACAAATTATTAACCATACAAAAATGGGGTCTGCACTAAGCGAGGTATTCCTATACACTGGTAACTAAACCATGAAATATTTTAATTGTAGAAATTGTTTACTTACAGAGGTAAACTGAATATTTACAGGATCATCAAACTGAATCAATTTTTCAGTTTCTGCCAAGATAGTAGCACTTTCTTTATTTCCATTATTAAGTACATCTTTAAAATTAAGTATTCCACTGAAGAAGAAACCCAAAATTGATTTTATGTATATATATTCTTTAAAAAAATAATATATAATAAATATTTGTGAAGGTTCTAAAAATTAGTTAATTAGATAATATATACAGTTTATGGAATTATTAGAAATATAATAAATAACCTTCTGTTATATAATGATCCAAAAAAAGCAGACAATATCATAGGTGTCAGAAATAACTTGTTCTTGTAAAGTTTTCAGATAAAATAAATTTATATCAGAACAAAAATACATATCTGCTAATTGAACAAAATTACTAATTTTCAGGGACAGAGCAATTTTAAATAATTCACTAAACAATTTAAGAATTAAATAAAAATTAAAAATATATGTAGTTATCAGTTTTTTCTTTTTCTAATGGGGCTGCGGATTGGTATTTATTTTTGCAGACCTAGTACATTTCCTAGGAGCTGGTATCATTTTATAGTGTGGCACCATACAGGTGATACTAATTGCTACAAGTAATTTTGACACCTAGTTTCCTCCCCAGTGGAAAGGCACCTGAGCTCTGATGATGCAAAATTGTACTTAGGAATTTAATTTTTCCGAGACCCAAGCTAAACGGGCACTCAAGGGATTTTTACATGCCACATAATCATACAACATGGATGCTGTTGATTTTCTGCATTGTGCAAATCCACCGACTTAGGCTGGGGTTGAACCCGCAACCTTAGGTGCAGAAGGCCAGCGAAAAACCAACTACACTACCCCACCAGCATATAGTTATCAGTAGTGATAAACCCAGTCATCAAAACATGCCATAATGATGTAATAAAATAAAGAGAAATTAATTTGTCTTTTCATCATAAAATATTTTCCATGTTGAATTTTTTTACATATCTCCAATTCTATTATTGAAAAATTTGAGTACATTTAAGAAATATTTCATAATATGTACTAAATCTAAAGGAGTACCAATGAGGAAAATAAATACATCATAAGTTGCTTGGCATTCTACACAAAAAAGCAAAATTTCATAAAATATTTGTAAAAGCATTAAAAATAATATAGAACTAAAATATCTTCACACAGCATACTTTTTTAAGTTTTTGATAATGAGATAATTCAGAAAATTTGCCGGGTAAAAAATGTGATATTTCAGAGCATTATTATTTGTCATTTGAGAATATCTATGCATTTATTTGTGTTTGCACAGCACTTGTTTCTTTTTTACCATGACAATACTTTTGGCAATGATCAGTTTAAAAAATCCAGCTTCCTCTGGGTTACATTTATCTACATACATCTTTTTGCATATCATAGAGAAATATAAACAGATTTCTAAGATAACATCAAATACATCAATAATATCCATGTAGGTTTCTTAGTTAAATTTTATCAAGTTAATTATAAATGTCAGATCCTAAAACTACCATCAGAGATCATTGTGTATCCTTGATGTGAATTATGTCAGTCAATGAACATTTTGCTTAGGAATATGGTAAATCTTTTTATCTGTATTTAAAAAAACTGCTAAAAAATATACATGATTCTACGAGTTGCATTTTTGTTTTCTATCTATGTGTATTATTGTTTGCTATGATTAGCTAAACTAAATTTAAAAGAAATTTTTGGATATTTTTAATTGAACTTTTAGAGAGAGAGAGAGAGAATATGGAATCTCACTGAACTAAACACTATATTTCAAAAACTGAGACTAATTCAACAATGAAAAATAAAGACATAAAACAAAAAAAATATCATTACTTCTTTAATCTTAACACATTAACTGTCATAGTACAAGTCTAGATTACAGATGTAAAAAGCCAGTATTAACCGTAGTTGCACAAATTGAAGTACTATGAATTTAACTGTAATTGCAAAAATATGGCAAGTAAAAAAACTATGAGATAATTTATAGCTAGCTCCTAAGAAATAATGTAAATTATGACTTATCTTGTGGTTGGCAGTCAACATGTTAATATAACTAGTTCACAGAGAGAGAGTATGCTATATATTTAAAAAATAATTTCAACTTTTACATTTGATAAAAGGAATACTTTAGAATATAATTTTTAGGTTACATTTCTGCATAATTTATTTCATTATACCAAGAACTAACAAAACAAAGTATAAGTACACAAAACCAAAAATATAAGAAAAACTTTTTTAAAAAAAAGGGATTTTTACAATAACTTACTTTTTCTTTTTATCAGACATAATTATAACACTTTCCAAATGTGGTAAGCTGAAAAGGAAGAAAAAAACTCATTAAATTTTGTCTTTAAAATATTGGATATTAAGATTTTTTAACAAAATAAACCACTCATAACTTACTTTTTACTTTGAATTTTTTCAGATTTATTTTCTGACAGATCTGGAGCAATTTGCAAAAGCATTTTGTAATAATCTTGTGTTTTAAAGGCATCTGATATCACAAGTGCTTTACAACTAGCCTTGAAAGAAAACCTATATGTTTATAAATATAAGCACAAAACATATACTTTGTTTCGTAAAAAATAAGACCTAATTTAAACTTTGCTCTGGCACAATTTTTAGGATACTTATAATATTAACTCTACCTCTAAACTAAACCTTAATTAAGATTTTCCGCCAAACTCGAACCAAATATTGCCAAGAATTGTGGAAGACTCCAAGTGTGAAAATTTTCCAAAGAGAAGCTAGATCTCCAAACAGTCCCAGTATGGCAATCAGAATATGATAATCTCAGTCAATAGGTAGATGAGATATATGCTAAGAAGCATATGTGTGAGGATCTGGTTTTGACAATCATTAGTTTCTGAACTGAAAAACGTTTGTGAACAGATTGAAGACAGAAAGAACGATAAGTTTGGTTGTTCACTAAGCTATATTCAAACATTCACCCTTGCAATGACACTATAGTTAGACTAACTGTCAGAAGAATTTAAAGCATTACAACAGTGGATGGATGACTTCCCTTTGTACTGTGAATTGTGATGATCTTTATGATGATGTTTTAGAAAAAAACATTGGGCTATTTGAATAAATGTAAATTTAAGTAATTATAGAATTTTAAGAAAATGTAAATTATTGTGCATGAAAAATATAAGTCCTAATGCATCTTTTGCAGAAAAAACTAATATAAGATTAGGTTTTATTTTATGGGAGAAACATATTTAATTTTCAATTAAAATACAATAATATAATTCAGAGATTAAATTAAAAATATGTATCTCAATTGGCTTCAAATGCTAAAAAATAAATAATTCACTTGAAACTCACCTTATTTAAACAAAATGCTAACTCTTTGCTTTGAAATGCAGGATTAAGATTAACCTATTTTAAAAATGATATATTACAATCCACATCTGGTATAGTCAAATTCTGCACTGTATAAACAGATAAAAAGTTTGTTTAAAATTCTACAAAAACTTTTGTAATAAGATAGGTTTTGTAACTTCAGTCATAAATAGTTAATATTTTCTAACAAAAACTGTAAAATATTTAGACAATTATTATTAATATAAAAAGAATTAACACAATTCAAGAATTAATAACTTTTATTTACATTTTATTTAAAAAGATACATACAAATATAGATAGATTTTAATAAATAAGCTAAAACATGAATATGATTTGATCACAAAGTCTAATTCATCTCAACACAGTGTTTCATTACTGAAAGATATTTTTACTTATTATAAGTAAGTACTATGATGAAATTATTTGGAAATGTCTCACAAAAAAAAAAATGCTTAATAATATAATTAAAAATACATAAAAGATGTAAAATAGTACAGGTAATAAATTTTAGATTGTAATATAAGAGAATGAAAAAAAAACTTTTAAACAAATAAATATAATTTTATGTTTCATTCACTACGTTTGTATCATTTTTCTTTGATTAATTCAGATTAATAAAAATTATAAATGAATATGACCAGGAAATGATAGTGCATAAAATTATTTTTAAGCACTTAAATTAATAGAAATCTGAAAAATATCAAAAATTTTATTTTGAAACAAAATTTTCCCAATTTTTTTTACTAATAACTAATATACATACATTTTCTTCTAATAATTCAGTATAATTTCTCTTATGGAATTCACAATCAGGGACTTTAAAAGTTCCTTTATGAAAACTTATTAAATATCAAAACAGGAATTACCAAAATTAAACCAGCTTTAGCTGCAGCAAATTGTGTAAGTGGCCATTCATAACAATTAGGACTACATATTCCAATTCTGTCACCTCTTCTTAAACCAAGAGAAATGAATCCAGAAGCTAATCTATCGGCCTAAAAATACATCAAACAACATAAGAAAAGAAGAACTTTTTTTTAAAAAAAAATATTTAGCTACATAGACTTTAAAGTTTAAGTAGATTACATACATTGTAATACAATGTAAAACAAGTCTTATAACATTTTTGCATAGTTTTATGAAAGAAATGTCCACTAAAAGATATTAAATGGATTTTCTTTAAAAGAACTTAAATGACTAGCAAAAGATTTCAATTTCACACCAGAATGAACTGTAGAAAATTAATTAATTGAAGAGTTCTTCAATTTCAAAATTAAATAAGATAATTTGTCTTTTAATGATATTACTTATTTCTTTAACAATTGCAAATGTTATGAATCTACAAACAAGTCTAAATATATAATTTTTTTAAAAACTTGAATTTTAAAAAAAAAAATGTTTCTATCAAGTATAATTAGGATTTTTTTTTTTTTTTTTTTTACAATTATAGATTTAAGAAATTTAAAATTTAGCATAATAATATGGAAATAAAAATAAATATAAGAATTTTATACACTAGTTAAAATTTTATTTCTGTATCATATTTTAATGAATAATTTTTTATTAAAATATGATATATTATTATTCTTTTATTTCTTTCTGTGATCTGCATTTTTCATTATTTATAAAAACAGGTCAAGCAGTGTTAGCAATCCCCAAAATCTTCAGACAAGCATAAAAGCACTTGGCTTTTTTTCAACAAGCAGAAAAGCAGCAAGCAACAATTTATTGATCTGGTTTTATTTTCTCAAATACTTTACTTGCTTTTATCAGACCAAAAATGTTGACAGAAGAAATATCAACATTTGTATGCATTCTTTCGGAATTTTGCTTTTTTTTATTAAAAGAAATGAAGTGAAATTAGATATTTTTTCAATGCTATGATTTATTGATAATAAATTATACAATGAAATATTCAAAGTGAATCGGAGAAGAAACTGGTTTAACATTCTGTGTATGTAAAATCCAAATTTTATCTTGGAAACAAGGTAATTTTATTTCATAAATCCATCACTATACGACAATGTATTTTTTATTCTTGTTAAATGCCTATCAATCTAAAATTAAATCATAATTAACTTTACCTGCTTATAGTGTAAAAAGAAAGTTTATTATATTTTCATTTTCTTGAATGAGGGAACAAATACATTCATATTCAATATTTTCAAGCACTTTAACACAAACACATAACACATGTTGCTCATTTAGTAAAAAATTAAAAGCTATATTATATTTTTATAATCCTATACCAGAAAATACGGATGCATGATGAAAAAATTATAATTCATAATTAAAAACAAAATTGAATAATTTAGAAATTTTTCCAATACTGAAAGTTAAAAAAAAGTTAGTTGCTAACAAAATTTACGTGAAATGAGATTTTGATTTAAAGGCAATTTAACTGCTTCCCTGATTATCCCAATTGATCTCGGTGGTTCAGTCCTAGGAGAGCCCACACACAACCTTGGCACGAATTATTTTAGTTGGCAATAATTGTGCCATCTTGGTAACCCTACTTTGATACACTAGATATGGTAAACCTAACTATTTCTGGAATTTTCGTATTTTGTCGGCGGGCATTTCGAATTTCATTTTGTTTTGGGGAACCGGACTGGAATGGTTGCGTGTGTAAAGGAATATTATCTTAGAATTTTTTACTTTGTTGAATGCAAAAGGTTAAAGAGAATTGATTGAATAGTGTATGAAGGAAGGATTGATTGCTTAGAGTTATGAATGTCCTAAATGTAATGATCAGCATGATGTAACATGGTTGACAATAAAACACTTTCTTCGAAATTGCACCAGCCACGCCGAAGGTATGTTCGACCATTACCTTGCAGAATAAAAATGGCAGCGCACATACAATAATTCATTTAGTGATGAGACCTTCAAGACTTTTTTAAAATCAGTTGTTATGCTGCACCCTCCACTCGGAAAAGATCAGCAGTAAGAAAGTAAGTGCTGATTTTATATTTTTTTATCTTAAATGTTTAATTTCTTTATTGTTTACATACATTTTCATTATGCATCCACCTTATCTCTCTGTATTCATTTGCCGCCATTGTCGGTTTTGCTTGGCGCTTTTTTCGTTTTGTTGCCAAAGGTGTGGGCTCTCCTAGGATTTTACCGATCTCAAGTTCATGTATAATGTAATTATCATCTTCAGTTATCTAGATTTCATTGTACTTAAATATGCCATCAGAACGAAATTCTGTTACACCAAGGAATGAATATAAAGTGATTTAAAATGAAAAGTTGCACATAACATGAGAAAAATACACTACAGTAAATTAAATGTAAATAATTTTATGTTCCTTGGGGGCCGCCGGTACCATTTGATCCATGGACCAATATCGGTATGTGGCCCAGGGGTTGGGGACTGCTGATCTAGAGCATAAAAGAATTTGTCAGTATATAAAAATTTATTTATCCCATTTTAATTTGGCCTGAAGCTTAGAATGGAAGAAAGTTAACCAAAAGAGAGAGAAAGAAATATATATATATATATATTATAAGATTTTCTTTCATTCATTGCATTTGACTAAGTGGAATTCCTGCATTTTGTAAAGTAAATCAGCAAGTTATGATCACCTAAGCAATTCAGAGTAAAACTTGTGAGAAAACATACTGCATAAAATCGTGAAAATTTTCTGTAACATCAGGAAGACCCAACATAAATCAACCACTCAGGCTAACCATAAAGAATGTAACAGATGTTATTCATGAGAAAAATCGATCAGGTAACAAAATGTCAAGTATCACTTTGTGTGTTGTCCCTAGTTTCAAAAACTATCACACAAAGACTAATATTTAATTTTTCTTTCATTTGGCGGAGTTTCAGGTGGTAAACTGATGATAAAACTAATTGATGTCAAATTTCTTTCATGCATGTAAAAAATTCAACCTAAAACATGCATATTATGTTTTGTTTCAGCCCCTAGTATTTAATACCAAAATAAAAAATATGATTTTTTTGCCTTTTTTTCAAAAAAATTGGATAAGGAAGCAGTTAATATATATTAAAAAAAAAACCACCAACCATATCATTTGGTATAATTTTAGTCAAGCCTACACCAATAATTTCAACTATCAAAGATATCTTAATTTTATTGAATAGATCTTCATAGCAAAAAAAAATTTGGAATACCATATTTTTCAAAAATGGTTGATGGGATTTTACACATGAATCTGATTTACTTTAAGAAGCAAAAAAATAGTATTCAGAATAAACAACCTCATCCCTAAATTCTGAGTAGTTTTTAGAGATATCTTGATGCATTGAAATAAATGCAGTCTTGTCTCCATATTTATCTGCAGTTTCATCAAGAAGTTGGCCAATTCGAGAACCTGACAGCAAAACATCTCCATACATTGCATAATAGCTGTTCTTTATTTTTTGTTGTATTTCACTAATAAACCTATGAAAATATTCAGTTATTTACAAATTAATACAGCACATTTTTCGCACATTATTAAAAACTTAATAATTTTTTAATTATTTTTTGCAATTGAGGAAATAACTTAAGCAGATGCAAAAACCAAAAATAAATTGATTAAGTAAAATAATAGGCAGTCAGGAATATACACAAATATTTTAGTAATGGAAATATCATTCCATAAAAAAATTGAGAGTATAACATATAAAGTCAAAAGAAAGATTATTGTAATAACACAAGCAAATAAAATCTCAATAAATGAGAATATTTGCAGTATTTAATAATTTAAATTATTTCCTTTTCAATACCTGGAAAATACTTCCCTGTAATGATTAAAAAATTCAAAATTTACAAATGTATACAAAGGATATATGTTGAATGAAACGATAACAAAAATTAATAAATCATATCAAGAATCTCTAAGTAAAAAAATATCTTAATAAAATGTTTTAATGTTGATGAATGTGAATACAGTTATGATCCTTTCTCAAACTCTATTATTTTTAAGTCTTTAGATAACGCTTTATCTAACTTTTAAAAATATTAATACCTTCATTATCATACAAGCAGGAGAAATATTTTTTTAATCTTGAACCACGGAAAACAGATTTGAAAAAAAAAAAAATCTAATCAGTAATAAATTAGTTGATTTTCATTAATAAAATTTTTTTCTAAGAATAACCTAAGACAATAAAAAAGTATGAGCTCAGTATTTAATATCAATATATCAAAAAACAATAATACACAACGAATTAATTTGAAAAATTTAAATAACAAAATCTATATACGAGATAAAAAAAATTGACAAACCTAGTATGTGTGTAATGAGATTTTAACGCCCTAACAAAAGACTTGCGAACTTTGAAACAATTCATAATGCAAAACTAGAATAAAATCGCCAAAAACTAAAACTATATATTTAATAAACTTTCCCGTAATATTTCCTGTAATTTACTTTTTTAAAAGCTTTGTGAGGTAACAAAACAAACATCAACTTCTAAATGATTGATTGTTTGGTAACATGCGATAATAACATAGTAGTAGTTTTAAGTAGAGCAATGCAGGAAAAAGATGGAAAGGAAATCTTTAAAATTAATGGAAATCAAGAAAGTCCTCTCTTCAATTTTAAAAAGCCATAAATGCTAGTTTATTAATTACTATTTCATTTAAAATATCTCTGAAAGTATATAATGCCGCTTCGAGAATGAATATATCTGTTGCGGATACATTAGAACGTCGTTTGTCCGAATCAATTGGGACAGGACACCGTTCGGATACGCGATTGTTCGGATAACCGAAAACCGAATGCGATCCATGCAGTATATAAAACCGGACACTATACGAATAGTGAAAATCATTAATGCGGGAAATGTGCTGGAAGAAAAAGTCAAATAGGTGCAAAATGTCACAATTTTACATTTATTGTGGAAAATAATCACTTATTTTTCACTATACCTTTGTTTTTTCACTGTAAGATCTCTGATTCTCTAGAGGGCTGCGGTAGCCCAGTGGTTAAGGTATCCAACCATGGCAGGCATGTCATGAGTTCGATCCAAGTACCACTAAAGACCCGCCGTGTAGGGCAGCGATGCACGTTAAATCTGTCGAGAGCTGAAACGTCCTCCCGTTGGTGTGGTGTGGTAGTTAGGAGAGGGGGGTGCCAGCTCAGGTGTCGTCCACGTCACTTGACCATGGTTCAAAATTACGTGGTCCGTCGCCAAAAGCCCTCGTGTAGCTTAACAGTGCGACGTTAATATTAACTCAACTCAACTCAACTCTGATTCTCTAGAGCAGCATTAGTTGAGTAGAACAGCACTCTGATTGCTGTTCGTACCACTCCATAGCTGTTTCTAACGCAGAAAACGCGTCAGCATTTGATGTACTCTTGTTATTTTCGTTGTTGTTGCTGTCCTCGTCTTCATCGTCGACAGGATCGGATTCTTCTTGCACGTAAGTCACAATCTCATCATCATTTAGCATTTGAATTCCACAGTCTTCTATATCGCATGTCATCCAGGTTTCTACATATTCTTCGTCGCATTCTTGAAATGCTGGGATTGATTGGACAAAGTCGGTATTCTCCTCCCCGTGGTCGTCATCGAAGTCTTTTTCGCCTTCTAAATCTGGCACAGCTTATTCCATGCGTTTTCATTTACAGTACATGTAGTTGACAAAAAAAAAAAAAACTGGTCTGGATGTTTGACGCTCCGGATAATAAACGTTCGGATAAACGACGTTCTACTGTATTACCACCTCACTTTCCAATCACGTGCAGCCAGTTTGGCGTCAGACACGAGTGTTCTGATACTTCCCTTTTTCTCTGTAGAATTGAAACTTCTTTGTAGAACTTTGCCTTTTGTGTACATTTTTTAAATGTACGTTGTGCGTGTGTCATCTATATTTTATTTAGAATGTACTTAATTAATCTGTCAAAATACAATATCGCGTATATATCAGCTCTGCATTAATACTTTGAGTTGTTCCGTTGCAGAGCGCAACGCTACAAAGCCAGTGAAGGAGTGTTTATTAAAGTCACACTGTAAGGCAACGTGACGGACCTCGTAATTTTTAACCTTGGTCAAGTGACGAAAACAACATCTGAGCCGGCACCTCACTTCCCTAACTTCCATATCAAGTTACTGTGCGTCAGAGCCTCAACACGATGGGTCTTCAGTCTTCGAACCCACAACTTGACAAAGTAGGTCATGAGTTCCTGGCCTTGATCTCTAGACTACTGCCTCCATACACACACAGACTTGAAAGAAAAGGCCAGAGATAGCCTATTAAGATGGCATATAATATATCTGCTACAGCTTAACAGAATGTGATCCAAATGATAGTGGTAGATAATATAAAACTAGATTTTTGTGATGGCAATGAATTGTGTGAATTATTTATGTGATTTATGGGTCATTGTTAAATGTCTGGCTACTTTTTCAAAATGTTACCAAGTTTATTGTTCAGCTTATTTATCGAGCCAAACAAAATCTCCCACAAAGTAGAACTCAATATGATAGGTAAGTACAAATAACACTGCTGACTCGGTATTTCAAAATTAAATTAGAAGAAAAATTGAACACTGGCGAGATGTTATTAAAAGAACTCTTTATGCCTTTAAGTTTTTAATTGAACAAAATTTAGACCTTCGTGGTTCCAGCAAAAAATTATTTTAAAAAATGTAAATATAACAATGTTACTTCCTTAAAGAACATACAAATAATAGCAGGATTTGTCCTCGTCATGTCTGTTCTTATTAATAAAACTCAAACTCAGAAAAAAAAAAACTATTCTTCTTACTTTGCAGTGATAAAATTTAGAATAGAATTATATTGTTACATATATCAGGGTTCTAGGACTATATGCTGTCAGTCTCAAAGAGAATTTATTGTTGAAAAATTATTCTTAGAAATTCAGGATATTCAACAGTAAAATATGAAAAATAAATCCCAGAAGGTCTTCACACCTTCTACAGCACTCAGGCACAACTACCAGTGTCTAGAAATACAAATATGTAATATATTCGCAAGCAATCGCTCGATCGAAGTAACTCTTCAACAACTCAAGACAATTCTGACTCTTCAACGGTCAAAACAATACTAACTCAATTTCGGCGAGTGACTTCCTATTTATGGTCTGCACGGATTTTTCTCAAAAAATACGCATACGTCACATATCGTGATATTAATAGATATCTCCAGTAATTTCCAGAAGCATCCACATGGTCGTCAAGTCACCAGTCCTCTCACCAAAATGGTCTCCAAAAATGATATCAACTTGACTGTATCACCCATATTTCGCTAGTTTCCATTCAATCGCCATTATAATGTAAGGAACGGCGTTGATTGCGAGTATTACAATTTTAGCATAAAATGAATACAATATAAAGTAATATTAACGTATTACACAACCAGATTTAATCTATTGACACTATTTTAAGCATTCATCACCCAAAATTCTTAATAATATCATTATGGGAGTATTATGAAAGAACTAGTTTAAAACAAACAAACAAAAAAAAGAACAGACAAAATTTTTATTTCATTTTATTTTATTCTTGATACTAGTTTGTATGAGATATCTTCACTTAGGTAACACAGAAGAAAGTGAGAGTTAAACACTCAATAAAATTTTAAAAATTGTACCACAAGTTAATTTTAACAAGGTGTTAAAAAAAATTCTTTTACTCTTTGTCTAAAAATAAAAAATTTATAAATAAGCTAAAGAAATTTTAAAAAATTGATAAATGAAGATAAAAAGATGTTCCGTTTTATACTGATAAAATTACTTTATAAATTGAATTTCTTTTTCGTGAAATCTGTTTAAATGGAGTTGAAGATTTTTAGCCTGTTTCTAATTTAAGGTTGTCACGGCAAAGCGTATCCTTAAGAGCAGGAATGTCAAACTCGTACAATATTACGGGCGATATGATCTATTTTATTAAAAGTTGGGGGCCGCATGTTTTCAATCTTCAAAAAATCAATAAAATACGATATTTATAATGTACTAGTTGCATGGCCTGGCGTTGCATGGGCTTTCTGTACTTTTATAAATTTTCACTTTCCTTCATAAAATCAGCACTTCTAATACTCTTTTTCAAAATGATTTCCACCCCACCCCCTCCTCCTCCGCTTAGCCCGGCATTGCTCGGGCTTTTACCGAGTGTATAACTTAAAATTCCCTGTTTCGAAATTTTTCGCTTCTTTTCTTTGTCAAACAGGTTTATTCCCCCCCGGCATTGCACGAATATTTTTAAATGCATACTATATTGTCATGGAAATTCCCCTTCCCCTCTTGCTATCAGAGCTTTCAAGTAAGTGAACAGTGGAACTTTAATATTTACTCACTCACTTTGCAACTTTTTAGGCCCCTAAAACGAAAATATACCTTTTTGAAAATAATTGCATGTTAAAAAGAGAAGAAATTTTTATAATTACAAAATTTCACAACTGTATTACGAATTAAAATTGTGAGCATTTTTTGAAATGTTCGATACGTGAAAAAAAAGTTTTATACAGTTATTTTTATAAATGAAGAAGTTATAAAAGCTTTGAATTTGATAAGTAGCTATTAAATATTTAAAATTTGAGTATTTTTTAAAAATTCATAAAAAAAATTTCGGCATTTTATTTTTTAAATCACTAATTAATTATTTGAAATTTGAGTATTTTTTAAAAATTCGTAAAAAAAAAGTTTTTGGCATTTTATTTTTAAATCACTAACTCTAAAAGATCAAAGTATAAGTTTTTAAAAAATAATTTTCATATAAACGCATCGATATTGTTTCATTTTAGAAAAAATCCTAAAATATGTAAAGTATCGTTGTTTTGTTAAAAAAAAAAAAAAAATACTGTATTGTGACGAAATAAATTATCTTTCCTATTACAAAATTGCTGGAGAAGTTATTAAATGCGCAAATGAAATCTTGAGTATTTTTTAAAAAATCCAGCAATAATGTTGTTTCTAACCCGGGACAACCAATAGAAAAGAAGCGTTTTAACCGATCGGGCCGCGAAATCTTCGACAATAAGGAATGAAAAGACCTTTAAAATAAAAGGAAGAGATCTTAAATTTCGCCAAATCTGGTGATTTTCAATATTTAAAGGCGCATCTTTTTTTTCTAGTGTAACATTTCATCAAACGTGACGGACAAAGAGAGAAAAGTCATTTGGCGCCAAACAGGTTTTCGCCGCCAAACCCTCGGCTATTGAAAAATGCGTTATTTGTTAAAGTTTTATTTTTTTCAGGCTTCATTTTTAAGTTAATACCTTCAAACTTCATATATCGATTGCAAACAACGGTAATTTTTAAACAAAAAAATGTAACCAAAATAATGCTTAAATATTTCTCGCAAAAAGGGGAAAACACAAAAAACACAAATGTTTTTTAAAAAACCGTAATTTCAAAGCAATTTTTTCAATTTTGTACAGATTACGGATAATATCGTTCTACACACGGAAAAAAGGTTTAGTGAGATTATTTTTTATAAATAAAGAAGTTATTAAGTATTTAAATAAAATTTTAAGAATCTTTTGAAAAATCGTAACAAAAAGTTTTTGACATTTTATTTTTTAATTGACTGATTCTAAAAGAGAAACGCATGAACTTTTTTGGTGTTGAATATTACTTCATTAACGCGAAAGAAAATGCAAGCGGAACGATTTAGAAATTGTGACGAATCTGTACGGAACCTTTCCACTAATCTTCTTAGGCGTCTTTTTGGGGAATATAAATTCGCGTTTATATATTTCCAATCAACTCCAAAAAGATGAACAGGATATTCAAATTAGATAAGGTATTTAAGTCGAGTGTTGTGAGATAGCAAGGTAGATGATGGAAGGCTATTGAGCCAGCAACTTTGAACGCATTTTTAGAAGATTCAAGGAGATTAGATTCGTGAAGACGTCGTGCTGCTAGACGTACCAGAAAACTGATATAAGCCAGCGGTAAATATAATTTACGTACGCTTAAAAATAAACGTCGGTTTAAGCGACTTAGTTAAAGTTAATGAAATTTAAGAATTCGAGTACGGGTATTTCTCGGATCTCCTACTTCGGTAGACCTTACTTGATCTTGAGCTTAATTATTAATTAATTGCATTATTCTTAATTTAATTTAATATAAAGGTAAATCCCTTTAAGTGACGTAATATAATAGTATTATATGTTATCAGAGATTTTTTTGAGAAAATTATAATAATAAATAAATATTATTATTCAAAATGGCTCTTAGTGGTTCTTTGCCTCAAATTAATCTTGGTGTTCAAGGTGAGACCCAGGGGGTCTTCACAGTGGCGCCCAACGAGTAAATCAAGAGTTTAGAGTCGGATCTAATTTTCGAATCATCCCTGAGCAGTATTTTTCGGGGGTGGAGAACGTGGTTGAATTCTTGGAAAATATAGATAATAACTTAACATATTACGAGATACCCACACAACTCGCTTGTACATATTTAAAGGGTCATCTCACAGGACGGGCACTAGATTGGGTTTGAGGTTATAGGGTTGTTGAAGGCAAGGCGACGGATTACGCGCACTTAAAGCACGCGTTGTCAGAACAGTTCCCCGTGGTTAGAAATAGGTCGGAAATAGAAACGCGTTTCTATTCATTATCTCAAAAGTATAACCAAAAACCGTCTGATTTTGTGTATGATTTGTTGAAGATTCACGAAATCTTAAAACTCGAAATGACGGAGGAAAAATTGATCGATCATATTATTAGTAAGTTAGAACCTCAGATTTTAGATTATGTAGAGGTTAGGCATCCGCAAACCACATCTAACCTACTACAAATTATTGATAAGTATGAGGAAAGGTTTCTAAATAGAACGATCAGAGGTTCGAGTTGGGAATCCCGAGATATAAAACCAAACGAAAACAATAGTTTCCCTAACAGGAAAATTGGAGGGAAACGAGAGGTAACAATAGATACGCGGACAATACTAGACCACGCAGAGAGTTCAATAGATTTGAGAGTCAAGGTGTTGCGGATATTCAGAGAGTCGATGGTCGACGCCGAGGTGATCAATCAGATCATCGATTCCACAATCAAGGTGGTCGACAAGGTGGTTCGATGAATAGGGCTTTCAGGGGTCAGAATGATCGAAACAGATATTTAAACTTTTAAGCGATCGATGCGAGTATGGGGGTGATCGATCGCGATGTACGGAAAATCCTCCAGATACGGAACACCGAACTATTAGGGTATCCTCATTATGAATGACTCCAGTAGATTTACTGTATGTCCCTATTCTTTTAAATGAGACATTCATTACAGCCCTTTGGGACACGGGGGCGGATAAATCTTTCATATCAGAAGAGGTCTACCGCAAATATTTTTCGTATCGACCTCGTCAAAAGACGAAAGATAGAGTAGTGACGGCCCAGGGAGCCCCGTGTTGTCACTTATGTCGGGTCGAATTACAGATTCGGATCCGAGAATTCCAGAAAACCTGGGAATTTCACATTCTTAACAATATGCAGTACCAATGCATTTTAGGCATTGATTTTATGAAAGAGTCCAAATTAACTTTAGATTTCGATGAGAAATCGCTGATCATTCCAGATAACCAAATTAAGCAGTTGAAGAAAATGGAAAAGCCGGTCGAGATTGATCTATCAGATTCAAAGCTAAGTGAAGGGCAAAAGCAAAAATTAAGGAATTTATTTAATGGTTTTAATGGGCTATTTTCAGATCAGCCGGGGTTAACTCATGTTTTATACCATGAAATCGATACTGAGAACAAGGAACGGTAGTGTCGAGACCCTACAGATATGACAGGGTCAAACAAGGAATAATCGATTATCACATTGAGAAAATGTTACAAGAGGGTAAGAGCCGTCCTATTCAATCCCCATACGCGTCACCAATAGTTTTAACGCGCAAGAATAATGACCTTCCTCCGGATTCTCCTGAGGCGTATCGATTCGCGATTGATTATCGCAAACTTAATGCAATAACTAAATACCCCCGATATCCATTACCGGTGATTGATGATCTAATCACAAACATTCCGCATACCGGCGTGATGTCCACATTGGATTTAAAAAGTGGTTATTTTCAATTGACGATTAGTCCAAAAGATATCGAAAAAACCGCGTTTATAACTCGCAATGGCACATTTGCATTCCTCACTTTCGGCCTTTCAGGGGCGGCGCCAAATTTCCAAAAGGCAATTGATATTATATTAAAACCTGTTATTGGGCGTTTCGTGTCTGTTTATATGGATGATGTTATTATCACATCTCCATCGTTTAATGAACACTTAGACAGGGCAGCTGAGAGGAGACCAGTCCGGTCTAAACAAGCGACAGCAGTGAGACCTTGTCCATGCTACCTGCGCAGCCGTGTAAAGCAGCCCGAAGGAGTTCCAGAGGATCGGAGGAGCATCGGAATTGAAAGTATCCCACAGAACTACATCAGGAGAAGGAGCCTCAGTATGGAAGCCTTAGACGGAGATCCAGTGGATAGGAGCGAATAAAGGACAAAGAAAAATATCAGGTTGTATCGTTTTTTTCTTTTCTCCTTTCGAACAAGTGGTTGGAAAATTATAGCAATGAAGCAAGTCACGGGCGGATTTTTAATTTAAGAAGCCAAGCAAAAGTGGACACTACAATGAGTGTGTTCTTTCTTGATGAGAAAAATCAACTTTTGTATGAATTTTTCTGTATAAATATGGAGAAAACATTTGTACGAATGCATTTGTTTACTTCTATGTATGACTTCGCTAAGATGCGTCAATTCCTTTGGTTGTTTGTTTTATTGTTTTTTGAAAAATGTTTGAAATCGTTTTCTCCCCAAAGCAAGTCATCGATTGAAAGTATCAAGCTGATGCAATTTTTAAAATTTATAGTAAATGTTGATTAGTTCATCTTGACCTTTCTGAACTTTAGCTATTGTGCATTAAATAAAATAATTGCCCACATAAATAAGTGCTTCCAAACACAACCATTATTCGCATAACAAACGATAAATTTTGGGAAACCGTGATCTACTCTTAGAAATATACATAAAACTCTAGAATTCCAACTTTTATAGATCTTTGCTTCAACAAAGTATCACATTGGATTTCATTTGATCTCTTATATAAGCTTTCATCAACAATTTCAATACTTATAGATACAGGTCAGGTAAATTAGCGAAGTTGTAAATGACAGCTTTTAAAATCAAAAAATCTTCGATCTATAATTCCGTTTCTAACGATTTAATTTAGGGAGCATATTCAGTAAATTTTAATTTTTAGGATTTAATCAATAGATGTTGACAGCTTTCAAAGTGAGGCAAGTTTCTTTTTCTATTTATTTTCAAAAAGTAATAAGTTTTAATAGTATTAAATAAAGTTGTTACAGCATGAGAGATTTTCGCCTTAAAATTTAAAATTAAGTGGATTAAGATTACTTGTAATATCTATTGAGAAAGCCGGATCCTTTGTCCATCTTTTTAATTCAACACATTTATAGATTTGTTTCCCAGAAGTTTGTAATTTCATCCAGCAATTTGAAACATTGTTTTAACACTTAAAAGTTTGAAAGCTATTGAAATTCCATATAGTATGGTGGATCGTTGTACTCACTTTCTTTATCTTCCAGAAATGAAGCAAATTGACGATGATTGTCTATGTTCTCGAATATAATTTACAATTTTGGTGACTATTTTTGAAGCATGTCCTATATTTAAAACTTTAGAGCACAATGCCTGCTGGTATGTAATACAATGAAACTGTTCAAAATTATTAATTGCATGATGTGTTTGCAAGTTTCTTTTAATCTTGCAACAATTCCTTTAGTAACACCGGTCATGGTAGGTGCATTATCCTACAAGGCAAACCAACTTTTCCAATGGTATATATATATAACTTATATTTCTTCAAAACATCTTTAAGTACACTTAAAATACCAGCCCCAATGGTTGTATTATGAATGTATATAAATGTGTGATTTCCAAAAGCTCTTCACTTATTTTTTCAATTAATCTCGCATCCGTGAATTAAAAGGACTTGCTGAGCAAAATTTCGAATATCTGTACTTTCATCAATATTGCAATAAAGGAGGCTTCAAAAGTTGATATTGTAGAGTTACTCGAATTCTCGGCAATTTCTCATCAACTCTGCTTGCTACAATACTTTCACTTAAAATTGCCCTTTTAATTTGGTTTGTTAGTGCTGGACATAATATTTACCGTGTTTTTAAATAAACATTTACTTATACACTGCTGGCCACCGTAAATGCAACACCCTGAAGGAAGCATGAAAATAACATGAAATTTACAACATGCATTAGTGAAGGTGAGATATGCCAATGATTAGAATTTCAGCGCAGACACACATCACGCGCGCCTGTGGCGCCACCTCAAAGTGCTATTTAAGGCTTGGAGATTTCGACGATTTCGAGTTCGGAAATGGTGTTTTTCTTGTGGGTTTTTCAAAAAACGATCAGTTATGTCTCGTAGAAAACAGCGACCAGTTTTTGATCAAGTATCCGAGTTCGACAGAGGAAGGATAGTAGCCTACCGCGCGAGATTGTGGATTATCTTTCAGGGAAGTCGGTAGTCGTGTTGGATGAAACCAAACAACTGTAATGCGGATATGTGACCGTTGGATGCAGGAGGGTACGACGGACCGACGTGGTCGATCGCATCCACCTCAGTGCACCACTTCACGTGAGGACAGGTAAATTGTGCGCATGGCAGTGACGGATCGCTCAGTCATATCACGAACCGTAGTACAGCACATTCAGTCTGTAACGCATCATTCAGTGTCTGCGCGTACCATTCGACGCCGTTTACAGCAGAGTGGTCTGTCCGCAAGACGTCCATTGCTTGGTCTACCCTTGACGCAGAACCACAGACGTCTCCGCCACCAATGGTGCGATGAAAGTAGGATGTGGGCAGCAGAATGGAATTAAGTTGTCTTTACTGACGAGTCACGCATCTGTGTGCAACACCACGATGGTCGGATTCGAGTCTGGAGAAACCGTAGAGAGAGGATGCTGAACAGCTGCGTTATGCACCGCCACACTGGTCCTGCATCGGGTATTATGGTATGGGGTGGTATTCGATATCACTCTCGCACTCCTCTAGTACACATTAACGGTACTTTAAACAGCCAGCGCTACATCTTTGAGGTGTTGGAGCCAGTTGTCCTTGCTTACCTTCAGGGCTTGGTTACAGTCATATTTCAACAGGATAATGCGCTACCACACGTGGCATGCATGTTCCTAAGGTTATTCGTCAATCACCAGATTGAATTGCTTCCTTGACCGGCTCGCTCTCTGGATCTTTCGACGATAGAAAACATGTGGTCCATGGTTGTTCAACGATTGACCCAGATTACACCCCCCAGCTGCCATACCAGATCAACTTTGGCAACGTGTGAAAGCTGCTTGATCTACTGTACCCCAAGAACACATCTAAAGTCTCTTTGAATCAATGCCGAGGCGTGTGAAAGCGATGATATCCAACAATGACGGCTACTTTGGCTACTAATTCTGGCAGGAACCACACTTCACAGAAGTCTATAAATTTAATCATTTGATACTTGGTCAACATGTTATCTACAAAATTTTTTGTGCTATCTCTTGTCTTTCTTGGTGTTGCATTTACGGTGGCCAGCATTGTAAATTCCCTTTCAGTAAATGATTTCGATCTGCTTGCGTGATTAAATGGGATGATATATATTTATAGCATCTGTATAGTCTACGAAACATGTAATGAGTGCACTTTATTGTTTTTGATGAATTGATTTCACACACACACACATATATACCAGGTGTTTCTAAATGAATATATATGTATAGATATATATATATATATCGGGGAGTTTTAACGCTTTATAGTATTTATTACATATAACCTACAAGTGCAATTCATACATCGAATGAAAGAGTAACTGAAACAGTTTTACCTACTAACTTACAAATGTTCAATGTGAGCCACATTCGTCACACGACACACATCAAATCAATAGGCAAGTTCATTCTAAACTTTATTCAGTGCATCCGAGGTAATTCTTGCAATAGCTGCTTCAATCCTGTGTCTAAGTCTGGAAGGTGATCTGGTTGAGGAGGTATGTCTTCTATGTATTAGTTACGGGGGCTGTGGGTAGCCTAGTGGTTAGAGCATCGGACCCCAGACCGGAAGGCCTGGGTTCGATGCTCGATGCCACCAAATACCCTCCGAGCATGCACGGAGTACGTGCTCGTTAAATCAATGGGTCCGTAGTCTTGTGGGCTTAGTCACGAACGCAGGGACTGGAGAATACTTCCCTCCCCTTCATTTTCCATGCAGACATTGTGGAGGTGGAGATAGGTGGTGTCGCCATCTATCGTCCCTTCGGGGAATTTTACCGAGCTAAATCGTACTGTCACCTGTATGGTGCTCAAGGCCAACGACAGGCGTACCTCTAACCCCATGTCACGATGAATTTCGTGGGCCTCGATCTGACTACGTCAGACAGGTGGCATTAGAAACAACAACATGTATTAGTTATACTTATGAGTGATATATAATAAATACTATAAGGCATTAAAACTCCAATATTCATTTATAAACACCCTGTATTTAGGGCTTCTCTTCAATAAATTTTGAAAAATATTGGTCATAGTTTGTTTCGTGATTTGTATCATTATGACTTTAAAAATAATGTTCCTCAGCAACTGAGATAGAATTTTTAGATATCAAGTATATTTTATTCTTGTTTTGGGCACAGGAAATATCGCATTTCCTAATTTTCTAGATAATAAAGACGTTCCTCTTGAATGGATCTTTCTTTACTCATTGTTCAAATGTTATTACATTTTTTATTGAATAACCTTTTTGCTTAATATGATTAAAGATCAGAATACCCTTTTATTCGCAAATGATGAAGTATACACTGCTCTTTATCTGAACCATCTTGAATATTTTTTTAACTTTAAAAAACATCTCTGATTGCCTCTTGCTGATTGGACACTCCAAAGAGAGAAAGTGGAAGAGAAATAAAAATCGCAAACACGAAGAATCGGTGTACTATCCATATTTAAGAATATGCATAATGCATTTCAGAATTTAATAAAAAGTAATTTATTTTAGCAAAATCAAATTCAAACATTTAATAAAGTATAAAAGAATTTTTTTAATCTAAAAGCCATTTCCAATATCAAAAAAGATTTCTTTTAAAACAAGAACAGGTAACAAGAAAATATATTATATAGATTTATATGTTTAAAAAGCTCACCTCAAATAAATTTCAAAATGAAAAAGTATCCGACTACGTTCGGAACCGTGGTTTTAAGAAAGCGCATAAATGGATAATTTTCATTATATTTAGTGTCATAAAGCGGGAATAAAAATTTAGACATGCTCTGCAGTGAGACAAAAAAAATCATCAATTCAAATAATTTTTTTTATGAAAAATGTTACAATTATAGTCTCTTCTTTGACTAAACAGTTTTATCTTATTGACCCCTAAGTGATCGCACAATTTAATAAACGACTATAAAAGTGGCTATTTTATCATTCCAGCAAATGAATGAGTGTGTGTGAAAATGAGTATAGTTTTTAAAAAACTCGAGTTCAAAATAAACCATCTACCTCCAGTTACATTATAAATAGTGTGGTACTGGTATCGGATGTGTAAAATAACAATACATATAATTTCCGGCTATAAGAAAAGGTATTTTTGGTGCACTACTTTTGAAAACTCTTCGGTTCGGAAATATCATGGGGACAAGTTTCCTGTGTAAGAAAAAGACAGTTAAACTTTCAATAATTCTTTAGATGAATCAGCCCCAAGTTAGGTCTAAGATGGAAACTTCTCGAGATAACTCATAACGAAGTTCCAACAGCTAGCGGTATTTGAAAATTCATTGTTAAATATGTATAATTTTTTTAAAACTCTTCTTTTGTGCAAGAAATCTCTTTTATTTGTGGTATATTTTTGAAAATTAAATAAATGCTGCTCGACTTACCCTTCCGATTGCTGTAATGCTTGTTTTTTCCGGACGTACATCTGTATATTTAAAGATGAGCTCGGGAAACACCTCCCAGAGACTGGGAGGAACCTAATACTGACGAATTAGGTTCCAAACAAGGAAAACTTAATTAGCTCACCTCTAATTTATACATATTATATATATATATATATATGTGTGTGTATATATGGGAGACCGAATAAATCTTCGAATAAAAATCAGACTCTTCAGAAGGCGGGATTTTAGATTGGCGAGGTAGTTTGTCTAGGGGTAAGTATTTAAAGGTGAGTGATGAATTATTAATTTAATCTAAGTCATTTAAACACAAATACTTCAAAGTAAAAGAGAATTTATTTAAAGTTAAAGGGAAATATTTACAAAAGGGGATATTTACAAAGAGAAAGAAATGCAGTAATTAGGTTAATTAAAAGTTGAGTTATACCTTAAGAAGACGGGGAAATAAACCTTTCTCATTCTTGGATGTTAGGACTGGTGGTGCCGCGCTGGGCGCGGAAATGAGGTAAAGACGCGACGTGTTGAACAAGCAGTGGTTAGTAGGCCTCTGCCGAAAAATTATTCAAGCCGGAGCTACGAAAGCTCACTAGATGGCGCTGCTTCGGAATGCAGTAATAAATAAAATTTAGATTTATGGTCCTCTGAAAAGGATATGACTCAACCTTTTAACAAAATGTTTCAAAGGGTAAATCCTACATATATATATATATATATATATATATATATATATATATATATATGGGATAAAATTTATTAAATTCCATTTTTACTTTTTTTTACTTTATCATTTTGTATGGATTACTTAATTTAAAAATGAAAAGATAACCTCCCCCCCCACACACTGATCGAACTCAATTTTTTTTCTGATTCATTTGTTTTGTTTGTTAACGTCATGCTGTAAAGCTACACGGGGGGCTAATGGTGAAAAGGATCTAGTTATTCTGAACCTCTATCAAATGACGAGCACGACACCTAAGCTGACATCCCACTCTCAAAGCTTCCACATCACGTCAAGTGATAGTTATAACATCGCATTCAGTCAAGAGACGAGGACGACACATGAGCTGGCATCACCCTCTCCAACCACACCGCACCAACGGGAGAACCTCAAAAGATTTAATGTGCAACAGTCCCACGGTTTCAGTGGCACCAGGACTTGAACCGCGACACTCCAGCCACGAGTTCATAATGATAACTACTAGGCTACCCCAGGGATACTCTCATCACCTCAAAGGGTAAATTTTGAGGCTCGACGAATTTAGTATGCATTAGCCTCACTACGTGACGATTCTTCAGTGACATCTGGGCTCAAACCCGCTACTCAACGACATCGAGCACGAGTTCGTCACTATAGCCATTCGGCTACCGTGGTCACCAGTTTTTTTCTTCTGTGATCCAAGCTATTATATTTTAATAGACTAGACATTGACTAGAACACACTATATTTTATATACATTTAAGCGTTCAATATATATAATTTATCTTTATTAATTGAGATTTTTCTTTCTTAACTTACATCAAAATTTAAACCTATTCTAATAATATAAAAATTGACAGAAAACGATCGCCTTAAATATTAACGCATCTTTGCAAGACGATTTTTATTACACCCACTTATTTAATAAAATCAAAATTTGTTTTCGAGAATTACCTATCAAAAAGATCACAATTTTCGAAATTCGATATATTTTTTTTTAAAAAAGAAATTTGTTTAAAATTTATTCAAGAAATTTTTGCTGTCTTAAAAATATTGAGTCCATAAATTATTACACACCTGTAAAAATATTTCTCCAAAAATAAAAATATGGATATTACATAAAATTTAGCATCAATGAAGGACGATTTTTCTCTTTATAATTTTATCCATCCATACACAGTTGGTCAACAAAGTAAATTATAAGAATGTTTCAAACGACATCGCTATTTCAAGACGATAAAATACAAATCTGTATTTAATTTCTATTTTACATAAGGTAACTTAATTTTAAGTGCAGTTTGTAGTTTATAAGTAAGTAAAGCAGTACATTTTTTTTTACTACGTAATCTTTTGACACATTTTCGATGTTATTTAAAATTATAACAATAATAATTGTTATTATTAATACTAAAAAATATGCATGATTTACAAGAAACGATCAATGTGTTCTCAGTAATAAAGCAACAAAATATTTGCCATTAAAATATTTTTCTTTTATTCGGAACTTGCTATCCTTTTTTTAAAGGCCTTGCATAAGAACTTTGCATTGGTTTCCACTTTTTTTTACCTCTTCTTTGGCACACACTTCATTTAATCAAATCAAATTAATAAAGTATTGAATATAAAAAACCAGAAAAAGAGAGAAAAAAAAGAAATTAGCAAACAAAAAATTTACTAAAGACGTCATTTATTCAATTTTTATTACAAATTCATAGATTAAATATTATGTGTATACCTTACAAAAAAATTTAATTTAATTTAATTTAAATCAACAAATTTTTAAACATAAACAAAGGAATTTTCCTTTATAAACATTCTTATTTATTGATTGATTGTTTGATTTTATAGCACAAGAGCCAAATTAGGCTAAGCTGCGACAAATATAAACTTTTCAAGGACATCTTGTTATATGATGTAATTCTATTTCATAAATTTATTACATTTTTGTATATTTATTGTCAGAATGTATATAAAAATTTGAGTGGGATGAGAAAAGACAATTAGAAGTATTCAAATTAATGTAAAACAAAACAGAAATAATTAAATCAAAAAGAAAATTTAAACACATGAAACAGTTACTCCTATTAACTTATTTTTTCCTCGTTCATTGACTTAGGGCAGGGATGGTGAACCTTTTTGGATCAACGTGCCATTTTTCTTAAAGGAATGTTTAAGGAAGCATAGACGTGCCGTCAAATAATTTTGACTTGGGATTATTAAGAAAATATATACATAATAAAACTATACTAACAACTCAAAACTCTTTATTTACAATGAAAAAATACATTTTGCACTGTATAGTATTGAATGTTTTATTTATAAGTGTAAAATTCAAATTAAAGTAACATTAGTGTGAATTATGTTGTGGTAGATTAGATGACAAATAACTTGTATTAGGATTGTATGATGTTACTTTTACCAGAATGCAAGCTGAATTTGAGTCATCTTCCAAACGGTTTCTAAGTGAGTCTTCAATGTTATTCATCTCTGAAAATAATGACTCGCAAGTATAGGTAGATGAAAATATGGTTAAAATAGCACGAGCCAGCTTCTTTTAACAGCTAAATATATCTGGAATTGAGTTCCGTGTTTCCAAAATTTCATTACTAGCATTTTTACCTATATTGCTTAATATTTCTATTTTAATTAATTCCAACTTTTTCCGTTTTTCAACAGATTTTTGAATCCATATTGAACTAAACTGTAAATCAATCACACACAGAGTTGCACTTCAAATTTTTCAATTGACAACCAATAGAATTAGGACGAACTCAGTTTATTAAATTAAGTCACATCAAGGTACATAAAAAACTTGAGCGTTTCCGATAATTCTTTGAACTGAGAAAATCTGGCCGAAAACTGCGACCGATCACACTCGTTTATCGTAATACTTCATACTGAACTTTGTTATTTTGAATTAAAATGCAAACCATTTTCATCGGTGGCGTGCCCAAAATATTGTGTCGCGTGCCATCAATGGCACGCGTGCCACTGGTTCGCCATCCCTGACTTAGGGTGTTACTTTTTCCTCATACGAAGGACTCTTCATTATCACAAAACACTGCTATTTCAGAAGATTTCTTTTCCCCATGAAATTCGTTGAAGTGGGAAACAATTGAATCCTCCAGCAAAATAGCCCCTCTTGGTTTAATCGGCTTTGGGAAAGATTCGACTACATCTGTTAAAACCACATTCCAAGATTTATCAAAATAAATAACTTTACTACCAATTAAGTCATTACGCCGTGCATTGCTGCTTCGCGTCCAAACCTTGAAAAAAATAATAACAACAACAAGAAAATCATTAAAAAAACGAGAGTAAAATATATATAATATCTAGAAAAACGTTCATACAATACATAACATCATAAAGAACATAACGAATTATACAGTTAAGTTTTTGAATATTTTAAGGATAAAAAATTTTCTTTTATGTTTCTCAAAATTAAATTCCTGATCCTACATTGCTTGACTTTTGCTGAATTTCTTGTAACTCTTTTTTTTTCTTTCTTTTATGGTTAATTAAATGTTTATGAGAACATTATTTCATTTTCTTAATAGTTTTTACAATACTGTTTATTTTTGTTACGGCTTCGTTAGGGGAAGAAAAAAATTAAATATTAATGGTTATTTGCTTTTGAGAGAGATTAATAAATAGAAATATAAGCAAACCATGATAAGATAAACAAAAAACATTTTTTTTGTATTTTTTATTTAAAATTTAATCTAAAATATCATGTACTTTGTTTGTTACAACTGCCTGCCAGCGTTCTGTGGCAGCTTATCTAACCTTCTGAAAAAGAAGTCCTCTATTTTGGTGGCAAAGTATTCTTCCACTGCCATTTGGACACTCTCATAATTTACATAGTCATTTCCATCAAGAAAGTTTTGCAGCAGCCTGAACAGATAGTCAGGGTGCAATATCAGGAGTATATGCTGGCTGAGGTAAAGTTTCCCAACTCAACTATGCAATTTTTTATGCGGTGTATCTTACCACGTGTAGTCTAGTGTTGTCGGGATGAAGGATCACATCCTTTCTGTTGGCCAAAGATGGTCGTTTATGTTGAATTTCTTATTCAAAACATCAAGTTGGGAACAGTAGCGGCCATTTCATTTTCTTTCAGCAACTCATATTGCACTATATCCTTGCTGTCCCACCAACAACACAACCTAATCTTCTTCTGATGTATGCCATAATTGGATAAGGATAGTGGTTCCCTTTTAAAACATATGCTTTTTTTTCTAACTTCGTGTTTGTGCACTATCCACTTTTCATCTCCAGTCACCAAATGGTTAAAGAGGGTTCCTTTTTGTGAGGAGCAAGAATTGAAGAACATATCAAAATTCTATTTATTAATTTTTTACCTCGCTTAATTCGTGTGAAACCAAACAGGGAGTTTCGTCACGAAACCAAGAATTTAAATTTAATCCAAAGCAGTAGTCTGATGATTTCCAAGCTTGAAGCCCACTTCTGTATAAGTTAACGTGGGGTTTGCCCTGATCATACTGCATAGCAACTCGTCACTGACATCTGATGGCCTTCTTGATCTGGGTTCATCTATAATTAAAGAAAAATCACCCAAATAAAAATTCACAAGCTATCTTTGGCATGTTTAAGCTGTTACTGATTCCTCTCCAAACACGTCACACAAGTTTCTTTTTGCTTCCATCCCGTTATTCCATTTTTGGAACTCGAATAACATACGATGGCTTAAGTGTACTTTTTCTTCACTCATGTTGACAGTTTTAAAAGTTAAAAAAAAACTGACTAAAATACAAAAAATTGTGTATAAATCATCAACAGTATACTATCTAACTGTTTAAATTGGTTTCAGTCGGATCTGAATTGTTGCTAAGGGTCGACAACGCATAAAAGTGTACGTGTTCAAAAGTTACAGAACTTTTTCCCAATAAAAAGGTAAATTAGTTATATAAATTTTCAATAATTTTATGAAAGTTTGCAGATCATAATATTTTACAGCATAAGGAATAAGAAATGTTTTACATATCTTTACAATCTTTTTTTCCTTTAAGCACTCATAAACAACATCAAGTGGTTGTTTTGTAAAGCTTTTGTAATTTGAAACTCTATGCTTATCATCGTTATATAATTTAATATCCTACAACAAAAAGTTTATTGAATTAGATTTATGAAAACAGCTCCATATATATATATATATTGTGAATATGCCCAGCTAACTATATGTATAATTTATTTCATTAATTTTTAAGTGAAATGAATTTAAACAAGATAAAATATTTCAGTGTATATCATGAATCAATTGCGCAGTATAATTAAATCATTAATTTCTTGATACATTATTCCAAAATTGTATGAATAACAGAACTTTGATTTTCATTTTGAAACTACTTCCGAGTACATCATTTGTATCAAAAAATCTCGTTTTGAAAAATTTTAAATAACTTACAATAAGAAAAAAAACAATAAGTAATAACGTAATGCTTCTGAACGGTCATGAATAAATTGAATGTCTTGTATGAAGTTGTGAATACCTTATATCATTGTTTTATAAAAGGAATCAAAAACAATTGTAATTATAAAAATTATTTTCAATGACTTGAAAAACTTATAATCAACTTTTTTACTTTCGAGTTACACATTAAAAAAAACTACTTAGTTTTAAGCATAACAAATTCTTATAACACGCCAAAAAATTAAATTTAGTTAAGAGTTTCACATATAATATGAAATTTTGTTCATGTGAGCACATTGAATGTAGGGTGAAATAGAAATATGTGATCTAAGTTAAAGCAAAGAAATAAGTTACATCAAATATTGGTTTCTAATGGTAGGTTCCAGAAATTAATTTCTCTTGTTTCAGCTTTATTCGCAAAAAATATATATATTTGCTTTTATCACGTGATAAATTAATAGTATTTGCTCAAAGCAACAATTTTTAATTGAAGCGCTTTATTGACACAGTAAATTATAAAACAGAAAATAAACTTCTCTAAGTAATGTTTTCTCTTGCTCATTAAAGCATAACAAATACATTTTCAAAAGTATTTACATTTACCTAGACACAATCGCTTACATAAAGCATTTGAACAAAAAAAAAAATATATCACTCTTTCACCGCAGTTTTTATGCTGAAGCATTCCTCAGTGACAAGTTTTTGAGTGAGTGAGTGACTGTAAAATTTAATGGCGCAAGGGCCAACTATGGCCAAGCTGCGCCAAACACTTGTTAAAAGAAAAGGTTATATATTTTTAAGAATATATATATATATATATATATATATATATATATATATATATATATATATATATATATATATAAAAGTAAATGTACACATGTATATGCATGCATGCATGCATGCATACATAAACTATATTAAAAATACAAAGAAACACACAAATCAAATCAAATGTAAAAATCCAATTTTTAAAAGGAAGGCAAATAGATTTTGGTGAGGAGATTCCCCCACCAAGCCGCACACGGCAGACATGCGGGTCGGAAAACCAACGTTGTTAGTCAAAAAAAAAAATATATATATAATAATCAAAACGTTTAAAGAAATCCAAGAAGTAATAATAAAAATACCAAAATAAATAATCGAAAAAATAACGAAAGGATTAAACTAATTTAACTTAATGCAAAATGAATACAAAAATGTTAATGGGAATTTTAATTAAAACAAATCAATTAATTATACACATGTATTTCGAAATAAATGTCTGTGGCCTCGACATGAAATAAAGAAAAGGGAAATTTGAATGGCAAGAAAGAGGGACGAAAGTAGAGAAAGATCACTAGGGCACCCCGGGTTCGTGAAGCCCGTGTTTACCAAAGATAGTAAACCCCTTGGGAAAAGGAAAAGATCACTAGGGTACCTCGGGAGCGTGAAACCCGCACTCACCTAAAGAAGGCGAGCCCCCTGAGGGGACAAGTTTTTGAATTTCCTAAATTGATTTTGTAATTTGTAAACTGTTGTGTTTTGATTTTTCCAAGATCATTTTAGCTTATTGATAAATTCATCATCATTTTAACTTACTAATAAATAAAGTGTGCGAGACATTTTTGAAAAAAAGAAACATCAAATAACTATAGTTTTTTTTTTTTTTTATTTTTAGCAGTAGCACTTGATATAGCATCATTCGACTGAGGGAAAATATTCTGCACAAACATACAAGGAGAAACACAAACATGAAAGAATAAAAAAGGAGCTACAAAAAAATAATGATAAAATAACAACCAGTCAGTCAGAACGATCTGTAGCTGTTCTCTAGCCTTCCAATATCTGTCATATAAACTTCTAGAGACCACTGGCTATGCCCCAAGATATTTAGAGTTCATAACTTAATCACTTTTACAAAGAGTACGGTTTGGGAAAGGATGCATTCTAAATTTTCTCAAATAACCAGCAAGGTAGTCATGACTGGTATTAAGCCAGATGGCGTTTTGAAAACTGGTATATTTTCAAGAGTTAGTCCAAGTTTTGTCTTCAATTGGTTCAAAAAGCATGTTTTGATAGCTATTATTCAAAATAGTTGTAATTATTCTTTTTTACTGAAGTATAAGCAATTTCCTGAGAAAATTGTAGTATATCTGTTGCTTTTTTCGCTAGAAAATTCACCATTTCTTTTCCATATACATCGCAATGATAGGGAATCCGCTGTAGTACAATATTCACTTTCAAGGATATAAGGAACCCAAGATTTACCTTACGACTTAAGTAATTACATATCACAAGTAAAAAATTTATTCAAATGGAGTTATAATCAAATAACTTTACAAACAATGGTTACTTTGCCTATAAAATAGCTTTTGCAACTTTAGTGTATTTTTTGTTTAACAGTTTAATATCTTTCAATAATTCTTCATTTTAAATGTATTCATGTTTCTCTAAATAAATTGTTTTGTATTTAAATTCTCCATACAATCCAATCTTGCTTGAAATCCACACTATTTGAAAAATTGTATTTTTTTTTAAAATTGAAGTGTTGAAAAGAATCTCACATGATTATTTGATTATGTAAAAATTAAAAATTTCATAACTAAAATATATTTTCAACAAAAATTGAACTTCAAAGTTGTTATTTGTTCTTACCTAATTGCTAATCATATATGTCAAATTATTCATATTCAAATGTAAATAACTTTTTTTTTATGAAAATACTATTTCGAATAACAAGAAATGATTTGAATACATTTGAAAAAGGGACAAGAATGCTAGAATTTAAAAAGTTCTAAATATATTTTTCTA